>NW_024121099.1:26452070-26591695 GCF_016745375.1 Pimephales promelas
ACATTAGGGGTGGCACGGTACATGGAAAAACACCCGAACCGTTCGGTTCGCTTGTTCTCGGTTCGGAGCGCGTGTGCGTCTCACGGTTCGACGCATGCGCAATGTAACCTCCGTGCCCGTATGTGACGTGTGTTTTCTTTTAGCGCGACATAAACTTGTTCGACTTGGACCGGCGCTGCACAGAGCGATCGGTGAATAACATCAATCTAGCGCGAGTCGGCTCCGTATGCATTCATCACTTTCGCGGTATTTGATGTCATTACCGATCGCTCTGTGCAGCGCCGGTTCAAGTTAATAAACAAGCCAGTAAAAGTGGAGTATGGAGCGCTGCAGGTCACGGCACGCGGAGAAATGGCAAGTGGGAGAGATGAGGGAGTTGGAGGATGCGCCAGCGTCGTATAAGTCTATGGTATAAGTCCGGTGTGTGGGAACATTTTGGATTTCATGTTATGATATTTTAATTTAACTACAGTGGCACTTTATGTATAGATAAGAGCTTCAGTCATACGTTTCCAACCTTGCACTTTAATTTTAAGTGGAAAAAAGTACCCTCCCATTTTGGGAATAGAAGCATTGTTGATACTGTTTTTGTGTTGAGGTTGAATTTCAATTTCACTTTATGTTTATGGCCTTTGCTATTGCTATAGCTTAATTATCTATAGGCAATGAGGTTTCATGTATATTGACATTTAAAAGACAGTGTTTTAAAAGTTCCTCTCTTTTTCTTTTAAAAGATAGAATTTTGGTAAGAGCTACAAAAGTTAGCAGTTGATACATGAAAGTTAATTTCTTTGTGTAAATAATATTTTTGTGATAAAAATGCACAAGTTCTTGTAGAGATAGTGATACACATTCTCCTTTTTTGCCAAATAAACAAAAAGCATGTCAATTTCTTCTCTCTTGCTGTATCTAAATCTCACCTAGCTTTCCTCTGAGATAGTCCCAAAATGTGCTTAAAGTCAAAGAGTCAAATTCAGTTTGTGCATGATTGCATGAATATAATATATATTTGTTTTAATACTGTATCCTAAAGTGTGGATAATTAAGCTATACATCACATGCTGAAGTACATTTCTGGAGTGTTAAAGATTAAAAGAAAAAATAACAAGAACCGTACTGAACCGAAAACCGTGACCCTAAAACCGTGATACAAACCGAACCGTGGGTTTTGTGAACCGTGCCACCCCTAATGAACATAACATAAACTTCTAGCTAAACTGGACAGTGTTTGAATCTTTGTATTGCTAGCACTTCTAATGTTATTGTCTCTTATTTTCTTATTATTGTTATTGTGTATTTGAATTGCTTGTTGTGTTCCACATTTGTTTCTTTGGACAAGGCATCTGCTAAATGAACAAATGTAAACACTGACATCATGTTTCTGGTTTTAAAATGTGCACTCAAACCTCATATTGTCTTGGGCAATAGACAACCTTGGAGTATACAAGCTTGTGAATTACTGCACTACATAGACACACCTGACCATTGTGATGTGCCTCACTGTTTTATTGTGCAAATTCCATATCAAATCTGAAGTAAATATAGTAATATACAGCACTGTGATTTACAGCAAGCACTAACAAAAGATTTTAACACACATATGACAGATGTCTGCTAATTGAATATATGCAAATGTTTTAGAAAACAGGTTAAAAGCCGCTTAAAACATGACTGCACTGCATCTAACCGTCTTTGAATGCAAGAAAGAATACGCAATATGACAAGCACCCATGCCTTTCAGCAAATCACTTTGCTGTGCAAGATACATCTTAATAATATTCATGAGTCAGATTTAAAAGGGTTAGAATGTGTCCCCCCCACTTCAGATTACCTAGAATAAAAATATTGACAGGGATTTAGAAGGGCATAAGAAAGCTGCAAGCAAGCATAAGCTGTATGGGAATGTATCATGGTGTTCACATAATGCTCAGTTAGAGCTCAATGTCAGCTTCCATTCATCTTACCTCTCTCTCTGGCCATATCGGCTCCTCTGGGATGGAGTTCATGCTTGATTGATACTTCTTTAAAGAAGATGTCTTAAAGCTTGGTCTGAGGGGCACACTTCTATTCCAACAAAACCAAATGGACTTGAAGGTGTTGGTATTATGTTAACGGCATTTAATGGATTACAGTACATAACAACACAATGTACAAAATAAATCCCACTAGTGACAAGCCAGAATCCAATTTATTTTCAGTGCTCCTATTGAACGTATCAGAAAACTTCAGAAATGTCAAACATGTCCTGAGAGTTGCAGTTTCCAGAAGGAGAATGTTATTATTCTGTGATTGTGGTGTGATACTCTCATTCTTGGGAGCTTTTCTTAGTGTGTCTGATTACATTTGAGATCTCTTAGGAACCGTGACATGACTGCGTCCTCACTTTTCACCTCGCTCTCTTTCTACCTCACTCTCTCTCTCTTTCTCACGCTAACTCTGTTCCAGGCTGTTTTGGGGTAAAGCAGTGGCTGATATAGCTCATGAAATGCTCTACTTCCCCCTGACACTTTTAGAAATGGCAGTGAAAATTCATAAATATTCATGTTCCTCCACTGCTTCATTGTGCTGCACATCACAGGGGTGATAGAGAGAGAGGTTTTCTATTAGCAGCCTTTCTGCTCAGATAATGTTAGGTTCTTAAAAGAAGCATTTTGGAGACTGGCTACATGGGCACCTCCAATCAAGAATGACAGGAAAGAGAAGGAGCAACGCCGGGAGGAAAGGACAGAAAAAAAAAACGTGAGTCACAAAAGCGATCAGTCGGACTCACATACATCGCTTGAGACATAGGAATGTTCATGCTGACTTCTGCAGAGAGTCCAGCAGTTCTAATCTGAAATGATCATACAGTGCCCTTTATCAGCCAAACTCTTTCATATAGCAACGATTTTCAAAGAAAATGTGCTTTTGATTAAAGAGAAAAGTCCCCCCAAAAAATGAAAAAAGAAAAATAATTCTCGTTACTACCCTCATGTTGACTTTCCAAAAATGACTTTCTTTCTTTTGCAGAGCACACACACACACACACGCGCGCATATATATAAGAAACAACACTGAAACCCATTGCATAAACAAAACATATTCTTTAGAGCCTGCAGAAACATACTAATCATATCCTATATGTAATGCATTTGATAAGAAGTACTACAAAAGAGTATGTCCATTAGGGGTTGAACGACATCCGGTTTGACATTTATGTGATGGAAATCGAATCGACGTCAACTATCTCGAGCTGAGACTAGGATGCGGGTTTTCTTGTGCACATGGCATATATGACTCAGACAGCGGTGCTCACAAGGCTATTGCTCCTACACAATGGCTTATTTTTAACAGTTCTTTTATCTTTGGGCCATTATGTATGTCTTACAGATTTCGTCTTGTTTTAAATCAGATAGATAAACAAATAAAAAAATAAACTAGCAAGGTAAAGATTACATTTAATGCATAATTGAGGGAGCGAATTAAATTAGTTTGAATGTGAGACAGTGAATGTGAATTAATTCTACCTTCAAGCATCTCTCTACTAATAGTGAAGCTGTGGGTGTTAATTACTATAATAGGGATGAGAACCGAGAACCGGTACTCAGTGAATCGATTCCTTGGATTCCTTGGAATTCACCTTTGGCTAAGCCCCGCCCCCCTTAGTTACTGTTGCTACATCCGTCAAACTTCATCTGCGCTCTGCATAGCTGATGCTGTGACAGCTCTTCCTGCTGAAATGTTATCAAACTTTTATGAAGCAGCAAATAAAGTGTCCGATAGAAGTGGGCAAAAGGGGCTGCAATAGGCGTTCGGAGGCTATATTCAAGACATACAGGTGAAACGCAACGCAAGAAACAACAAGACCTCCAAAAGCATAACGTTACCGGTCACAGTCAAAAAATGAACCACCGCAGATCCTAATCGAGACGGAGGCTGGGACTAACAATATCAGGGAGCAACACTGTTCATGCAAAGCTGGCTAGGTCTTCATTCACTTCTATAATCGTTATTACAAAGCAAACGGACTACACGAGTATAACGTTGTATTTATTAGCAGCGCGTGCTAGCGTATTAACAACCGGTATGAGAACCGAAATCATAACCTAAAACATTATAAAACGGTCTAACTAACTAGTATAACTTCACAGTAAAGGTTAAAAGCAAAAAAGATGTGCTTTTCGATGTTTGAGGGGTTTAGCTTGCGCTGACTGAGGATGTCCACACAGTTTAATCCAAAGACGACACTTGTCAGGATTTGACTTCGGTTTTGGGAAGGTAAAAAACGGACACCCCCCTCCAACCTCTCTGGGAAACGCGTTTCTGTGTTACAAATGCACAACGTTTAACCATATTTTTGATAAAACTACGACGGTAATAGCCTGCCAAGTCAATGGAGCGCTGCGAAAAAGTGTCCGACCTCTGTGGGAGCTCGTTCTTGGCTGCGCTGTGATTGGTCAATCTACATTCTAGGGCGTGGTTTAGCCAAAGGCGAATTACGCTTTATCGGTTCCGCTCCTTGCAAATGCATCATGATGTCACAAGCATGCGTCATGATGCCACGCACACTCTGCGTTGTTTTGGTTCAGAACGCAGCAAATCACATCGAGGTAGAAGCGCTCTAAAGTTTGGTTATATTTCACGTGAAAAGATGACAATACGGTCACTTGCAACACTTGTAAAATTTACATTTCATCAAAGGGGGGGAACTACCTCCAATATGCAGAAATATTCATTTGCAGGACTGTCGCATGTTTGATACGCTAGCAAACTACTTAGCGACACAAGTGAGTCATTTGTCGTTTTAACTGTTGGGAACGGAGCGTAAACGTGGACTTCAAAGATGTCTTATCCTGTTGCGCCATCTATAGGTCATGATCAGCGACTAGTCGACGTCAAACTTAAAGTGTCATGGCAGAGCATTACAGTCGATTAGTGTGTGCAACCGTGCAACCCCTTGTCCGAATACATTGGGCCAGGTTCACTAAACAGGGCTGTGTTTCCCAAAAGCATTGTAAGCCTAAATTGATCGTAGAGACCATGTGGCAATTTTTCTACAGTCAACTTAGACTTAGGATGCTTTAGGTAATGCAGCCCAGGGCAAATTAGCCTGTGAGTGCAAATTAAAAAAGCACAAATTGGAGTGAAAAGTTCAAATTAAAGAACACAGACGCAGTCGGATCATGATGACCAATGCAATCTACAGTACCTAGAGCAGCACAAATTACTGCATATAGCAATATGCTAAAAACTCATAACACATAACAATGCCCTGCCCAAACAACCACATACTGTTGCTGGCAACTACCTGACACAATGGAAAGTGCATAGCAACATGTAAAAACACAAACGCACACACAAAACACATTATAACTCCTTAGAACAGCCATAGACAGACACACATTTTATTTAGGAACTTTAAAATCTAGTTAGGGTTTTTACTGATTAAAAAAATCTGATCATTTAGAAAAGTAGGCTACACACCATGACGTATTACATTCTAAAAAGCCATCTTTAATTCCACAACCAAACAATAGGATAACAGAAGAAAATCTAAAGTCATCTTTCTGAAGCTGACCTCACCTGTGGTAAATGATTCACATTGTACACTAA
This sequence comes from Pimephales promelas, assembly GCF_016745375.1. The sequence goes on from NW_024121099.1 coordinate 26,457,663, forward strand.
ATTGGGGATATCTTGTTCAGGAAGCAATTTTTATCCAATTTACTGAACATCTATTATGAATAATATGTTTGTTTTCAGTCACTGTTACATGAATCACAATATGCAAGTATACATGTGATGGAATAAAATGGTAAACGTCCAGGAGAAAGAGAAATTCAGAATGTAAAATAAGGAAAATTGTTGTTGCAATTGTTGTTGCAAACACAACACAAAAGCATAACCCAAAACAAACGAAGTTGAACAATCTGGGGGTTTGAACATGACGGGGTCTCTCATTCCAGTTAAAAATCCAATTAAAGTTCCTGATTATTAAAATAAATTCATTTCAAATGAAAGTGAAAAAGTATGAGAAAGTATTTCAATGAAAGTAGTTCAGTGCAATTGGCACTTGAAGCAAGCCAAATCCAAATCCGAAGCAAGCCAAATTCACCAGATTTGAAAATTTGAACACAGAAATATGTAATTTAAAGTGTAATCAATAAAATGAATGAATCAGAGTCATGCAGTTCTGTGGTCATTTGTGGTTGTGAGCCATTGCTCTGATGTAAGAGGAATCTCATTCGTCTCTGCTGGCAGTCTGCCCAGCGGTTCTGGTTCAGTACTGATTTTCTATCGATCTTCTGCCTCTTTCAGAGCTCACAAGACACTACGATAAGTCTCGCTGGACCCCCCAACCATCTTTCTGTTTTTAGGGCCCTGCTTTTTGCCCTGGGGACTGAATGTGTGTTAAATAATTCCTGGCTGGTCATTGATATAGGATCTGTCAATTGGAGATCTCTCTTCTCTCCTTCATTTGGGACATTGATTTAAGCCAGGTGAAAATCTGTCTCTCTAAATAATTTGTATTGCTCCTCTGTCTTTGGGACATCCTCATTTTCTTTTCATCCGATTAGAGACCTGGCACAGCTCAAAGGACATAACTATAGGTTACTTGATGCCGAAGTGTTCCCAGAGATTTCAACGTAATAAGCAGCTCTATTATTCAAAAAAGGCCTTATCACAATGCTTGGTATCAAAACCAGAAACTATGCATGGCTAGGAACAATAGAAAGTAAGAAAGAAAAAAAAACATTATTTGAGCATACTATTTGTTGATATACTGTTTCTCGTTGCATTTGCAAAAAGGAAAAGGAGATATTTCACAAGATTATACAAAGCTGAACGTCACACAAAGGTATTCAGCCCTGAATCTACAACCAGCTACATAATGGCATCCTGCAGACTTCACAGAGATTATTACAGACTAACTTTTCTGCACAAAACGAAAAATTATTTATCACTCTCATTTTTTTACCAAACGCATATGCTGTTATTTTTTCCCATAGTACAAAAAAAACGTAAAACCAAACAAACACTGAAGTATTTGACCATACGACTGTCAGTCAGTATCAAACCCTAAAAACAACAAAAAATGAAATCAAAAGTAGACTATACATGGATTTCTCGGACGTCATCACTGCTTGTGCACCCAACTAGGAGGCAGAAAAAAAAAAGACGTATTTTGTGGTTTTGTGTAGAGGTCCAGTTGCATAGTTGTGGGGTCAGTAACATAAAGAAGCGTGACGTAACTTATATAAAAGCAAATTCGGGCTGTCTAGTAGATGCTGGACTGTTAACATTGGCTATTACATTACTAGCCTAACATGATAATTCTTACATATATCACAGTAACACTGCAAAATTACAGAGAGACAAAAAGATTGAAATCATGTTTAGCAGATATATACAAACAATACAAACAATAAGGAAAGCTTCAATACTTAAGGTTGTTGCAGTAGCGGACCAGCTCACCAATATAAATTCCTGCCTCAGGTATGAACTCTGTAATGTTTGTTACATTTTTATCAGGAAAAGGTTCATAGTCTGCGTGGTCTTTTGTACCTACGAGAAGCGGTCTACGATCCCGATAACCATTGGGCCGAAGAAGCCGGTGGGCGAGAGTGGGGCATTGAGGAAAACAGCCCGCTCGGACTCCCTAATGCCGGCGAACTGTTTGCTGTTCGCTTGCTTCGACGGCGACAGGATCTCAAGATCCAGTGATCTGAAGAGCTTTGCTGAAGAGATAAGAGTTCAGAGTTCACCCTGTTGAGCCCTTCTTTATACAATAACCACACTCATCATCATTGATTATGACGTCACACAGGGCTCACCGGTAGGCTGCTGCAGCTGCCACATGACAGCCAATGAGCACGCTTATACAGTCTGCTACGGTCTGCTGTCAATAAATAAAAAATTAAGGATAATTTTTTGGCTTCAGATCTCGAGAAAAGATGACTTTACGCGAGAACTGAACTGAAGTAGTTGAAGGAGATCGCAATTCTCATGCATGCGTCGTGGTAACTATTGAAGTCTCGCTTCAGGCCAACAAGGAAGAAAAGAAATAGTCGAATAAAGTCGTTATTTTTGTTTTGTTTTTTCGCACAAAAAGTATTCTCGTCACTTGATAAACTTACAGTTGAGCCACTGTAGTCACATGGAATATTTAAACATTTTCTTCATTGACTTTCTGGGCCGTCAAGTGTCATTCCCTTAGGACCCTACAGTATGTGGTAGTTATACAGCTCTCAAATTTAATCAAAAATATTTTCATTTGTGTTCCGAAGATGAACGAAGGACTTACGGGGTTGGTAAAGCATGGGGGTGAGTAATTAATGACTTAATTTTCATTTTTGGGTGAACTAACCCTTTATGAGAACACTTCGGCATTGCGCTGGGTGTATGATAGGGCCCAAAGTCAGGAATATGCATGTGATCTAACGAGACAACCTTTTGAAGTCTTCATCTCATGTGAATGTACATCATTTTAAACGAAAAAGCATATTCAATACTATTATGACTCAACAATGACTGAGTGTACATTTAATGCTTGTTAGATTCCCATGCTTTTCCAGGACTTTGGTGTAGTTTACATAATTTCCATGCCACTGTTCACCTCACAAAAGAAGTGAAGGTAATATAACACATTTAAATGATACACTCTGCAATTAAATCAGAAACTGCTCACGGTGAATCCATTATTAGGCCTTCAAGTGGTGCGGATAATGATACCTCACTAACCATTTGAAGGCAATAACACATATCCAGAATGTGGTAATGCTTTACAATCTGGCTGTATTGATCAAACACATCATATTATATCAGTTTAAATGTTGTCCAAACTCTAGTTTAGAGACATTTTCTAAATAAATATTGGGACATTTTATTTTTATTATTATTATTATTATAAATCAATGTAATATTTTACATTAAAACCTTTTAAACTTTGCTTTGCGTCTTATTTCTTATCTTTACGATTTCAGTATACCTGTCTACACGTGATATTCTGTCTCACTCTACAAAAAGCTCCTCATTGGACCCAGAACGAAACCAACACTCATCTGATGTAGGAAAACACCTCAATCTCAGAGGAGCTCGGAGCAATGGGCTGTAGAAAAATGATCATGATACATGTTCCTGGAGAGCATAGCTTTAGAAATAGCACATTCGATAAACGGTAAAAGAGATAGGACGGAGACATCACAATATTGATGACTGACATTTACAGCAGCTAATGGGGCTTTAGACATCAAGTTAGTTTCAATAGAGTTGAAAAAAAAGATGAATTGAACTGAATGTTACATCATTTAAGCCATTTTAGGCACAAAGTTCGATTGGTTACCTTAGACAAACCACGTTTATGTGTGGTTTTATTGGATGTGTGGTGAATTATAATAGGTGTTGTATTTGTTTTGTTTAATTCTGTCATTTAAACAATCAACTTTTATTCAAGATACAAAGGTCCATAGAGTCAACACAGTACAGATATATAAATAAATAACAATACAAAACAATTAAAAATGATGCAGAAGAGGCATCATTTATAAAACAGATACAGCTTTCGGGTCCAATGTTTCCAAAAGCAAGATGTATATCATTATTCACTCACCAAAGTTTTTCCAAACCTGTATGCTTCATGCAGCTCCTTTCATACAGACATATTATACGAATTTGTACGAGTGAGTACGAGGAGGCTAGTTTAGGGGGTCAGGGGTAGGTCATTCATACCAATTGGCCAACTCGTAAAATATATACAATTCAGCAAAAATCGTACGAATTAGCCGAATTATGTACTAATTGATCGTTAAACTGATGAAGTTGCCTCAAAATGTCTCCTTATGTAACAGTTACATAGACTAGATGGAAGACTTTATAAGTTGTGGCAATTTCAGTAATCAAACTAGCCAAAAGAAAAACAAATGTATTGGTTATATTTTCACACTTTTTCTCTGAAATAATGCTGCGTAGCTCCATTCGCCCTTCTGTTCCTATCATGCACAGTGTTTCTCTTTGAGATGCACTGCAGACCTGCTGTTCGGAGAAATATGCCAGTGTAAAAATGATCAAGCGCAGCTAAGTGCTCCCTTCTAACCTCCTCCGAATCGAGTGCATCCATTATCACTAACCTTGACCTTTCCTTGCTGCGTTCTCACTGTCAGATATTAGTCTATGCATGCATGGTGCATGTTAACCGTATGGTAATCGAGAGCAATAAAGACAAGTGGCAATGCTAAGTTTGCGTGAGGTTCTTCAAACTCCACCGGTTTAATACATCGCTGTCGAACGGTTTCCTTCTTTGTGTAGTATTCTCAGATAGCGTTTCTGCACAGCACGAGCTCTTAAAGCTGTCACAGAATGACTGTGATAAATGATTGCACTGCACTAATAAACTGAGGATGTCTTTTATAGAACGTCTCCACCTGCACAAATGTTCAACACCTCCTCTCGTTTTCACCTACAGACCTAAACCGGTGACATACCCATCCAAGATTCATTTGGTATAGATAGTTTTTTTTTTTTTTCTTCACTTTACTCCACAGCATGTTGTGCCCTTAAGGCGCTGTAACATTTACAGATGTTGTACGCCTGGATGTTATTATTATATAGTAAAACGAGTTTAATAACAAACACAATGTACTATTGGCCAGTCTGAATGGCAATGTCAAAATAAGACAAACTGCGCAAAAATTATACAAATAGCATGAAATTATATATTTATTTATTTTTATCGTGGCAGCTGTTTGCATGTTCCCCAGAATTTTCATGCATTTTCTTTTCTAATGACAACATAGGCTATGTCTACATTAATCCGGATACATTTGAAAATGGCGTATTCGTTTAAAAACGCTCCCTGTCCACACTAGCGTTTTCTGACGTTTCAGTGTGGATGAGAAACTTCTAAAGTCACCTTACTACGCATGCGTGAAACCTCACAAAAGCTCACCAAGATGATACAGATGGAAAAAATAAATAATAAAGTTATCATGCAATTCTTCTAACAGGATAATTTTATTAAGCAAAATATCTCACCATCACTGATTCATCCAGGTCGCACTCAGTCACCATATGTTTGGTCTGAAACGCAACCGCTCTCATGTATTGCCGCAGGACAGCAAAAATGAGTACATTTTCTGCCATCTGTGCAGGACTGTGATATGAAGAATGTGCAAGTAACATATTTTAGCATAAGTGTAAAAGTGAATAGCACATAACAGGCACAATACCGGTAAACATGAATATCTATTGGTACAACATGGATCACATGACTAAACTTACATCATCATTTTCAAATACCTCCGGCTTCACAGTCAACACTACAACACGAAAATGGCGTTTTCAAATTTATCCACTTTGGAGAGCGTTTTCCAAAAGCTAAGTTTTCATTGACTTACACATTAATTATGCATTTAAATGTTACATATTATGCCACTTTTCACAAGATGTAATATACATCTATGGAGTCCCCAGAACATAAGCGTAATTTGCGGGTGGGTCCCCACCACTTTTTGCCAGGGTCAATATTGTCTCCACCATTTTTGAAACATCTCATGGCACGGATGTACCAATAAAAATAAATAAACATCTGCAGTTAGCAGAGCATTCACTCAGTTCATTTGTAAAATAAGAGGCGATCTAACGCTGAAATGTGTCGTTTTTTAAAAAATCAAGTGATCAAAGTGCTCGTTGCTGCTGCGATCAGTGGTGCGGATACTGTGTTCTCTTATGGCCAACTCTTATGGTCTTCACTCGGACGCACGCCTCAGTCCGTTGCAGAGACTCTCTATTCATTCTGGTGAAATCACCAAGTAAAATGCACACAAACGTGTCCCTGCTTGATGTAGAACCACTGATAAACATAATCGGTTTTAATGAGAGAAAAAAAATAAAAAACTTTATGAGTGCGGATTAGAACCCAGAACCTCTGACACACTTGGCAAAAGTTCTGCCACTGAACCATTAAATTGCATGAATATAGAGAGCCTAAGTCCCACCCCTCCGCTTCCGGCTCATGGGACAACTTATCTTTTTATTCCATCTGAACTGTGCCCTCAATTGATGTTTGTCAATTTAAAAGATAATTCTGAAAGTCAAAAACGTCACAGTTTGTCATACAACAGCAGAGTAACATTTAGTTTTATGTAAAAATCGCTCTGTGAAAACTACATCTCCCGGGAAGCGAAACGAGATCCGCTGCTCGTGTGTGTGCAGTCTGGTACAAAACACTCAGGTAGGACGGCGTAACGTTACGATTATAACGTAAGACTATAGAAACAATGACAGACAGCCTCAGTAAAATTAGCTTCATTCATTGAGAGAAACTGTGCGCCTTTGGGGTTTGTAGTCTTTGTAATTACGTATTTTCACAGTCTTATACCTCAACGGTTTTACATCAAACTGCGACTTTCTTTACTTTAAAATGTATCTTTTAAATTGACAAACATCTTATGTGTAATTCAGGGCAAAATTCAAACGAGATCAAAATATTTGTTGTCTCTCGCCATTGACTACCATACAATATTTTTCCGAAATAAGGTCCCATGGTGGTTGACCGGAAGGGGAGGGACTTTTGCTCTCTATAGATGTCGGATCTATGTATTTCTTCACATGAAAATTCTCGGCAACAACACATATTGGATCTCATTAAACCACAAATTAAACACAATGTACTATTGAAACCGATTGCTGGACAACGTTAGGTTATTGTACATAGTTATGATTTTTGATTTAGCATTGTATTACCACTGTATTAATAAAATAAATATCCGTGCTATCTGTATATGTATATATAAAAAAAAAAAACATTAGCAATGAAGGATGTAGGGCACTTTTCAGTGACAAAAACACATACCTGTCTGCAGCTTTGCAGCACAATATTTTTATTTATTTTTTCTGAGAAGGATGCCAATCATGTATTTAAATTTGCAAACAATAGCAGCAGCAACAACAATAAAACGTGAATGTGCTTTTAAAAATTAAGTCATGTTTTTGTTGAGGAGACTCGGCATAATTGCACATCACATCCCTAACATGCTCATAAAGCTCCTTAATGCAATTAGCAGGTTAAAAGCATCTGCCAGGACAGATGATGCTCAGAGATGCAGACATATCCTGAACGTGAATGGAAATAATCAGCCATTCAACCAACATTTGAATATGTGTACCCAGGGAAAAAATAAATAAATACCTGATGTTTGAAAGCAGTGTCCTTCAAATGACTGCTTCCTCGTGACTAAAGATGTTTGACAAGCAGATAGATTGTGTTTATCTTTCAAAACAAGTCTGCTGGTGTGAATGAACTCAAATTCAAATGTGTACATCAAATGATAGACCCACAAACCTGCATTCAAATTCAGTAAATCCAGTTTAATTATGTGATATGCAAGTGCCATTAAGATTAAGTCACTATACAAAAATAAATAAATAAATAAATTAGCCCTACTTGACAGTCAGGAAGTGACAAGAAATCTGCGAGTTCTGTCAAGCCTCAATCCACATGTTATAACAATTTTAATTTGCAAAGCTACTTCCCTTCATGCACCGTTAAGTGCTTTATCTATGAGCCTAATCTCTTTGCAAGAATCACTGATGTCACCGAAAACCGACATTTCCTGAATCACCAAGAGCACGGGATATCAAATTAATATCCCCGGAGCGTTAACAAGAATACTAAAGAACTGAATTAAAAAAAAAACTAATAAAAAAAAAAAAAACTAAACAGTTCGAGCTCATTAGAGTTAACATTAGATTATGATGAAATGATCAGTGTGTCTGCATGTAAGATTCTCTGGTTTTTGCATTTTGATGATCTCATTTTCATCAACCAGCGATTCATTTATCAAACAATCTATTATGTTCTATTAGTGAATACCTTGGGAAATTAATCGTTAATTTGGAGTCAATTTAGATTCAAATTTAACTTGCATGACAAACGACGGTATTCTTCGGCCATCATTCGACCTGGAAGGCAATACGACTGATTGTGCTACTGGCATTGCTCAAGTCACACCATGTGTTCGCAGCATGTTTGATGTTCCACAAGCCAAGCTTCATCTTTATTTTACATGTTAGGCTATGTCTCAGTTGTCCGTGAAGGTATCAATCAGAAGCTCATGCAGTCAGGATGAAATGTTATGAGTGGTAATTGGTGTGCTGACCCTGAGATTCACACTAGGAGATCACACACTTCACATGCTCTGTCCATATGCGTGCTACATGAAACACTGTTTAAAAAAACAAATGCTGCAAGGTGAAGAGTGACTTTTTTTTCATAAAAAAAAATTTTCAGTACTATCTATCTACTATTTTCTCAGAGTTTAATATCTGTTTGTCTAAACTATTGTAGAAGAGATAAATAAATAAATAAATAAATAAATAAATAAATAAAACCCTGGGCAGACAAACTGAAATGAATTAAATTAATAAATAAAAATAATCATATATATATATATATATATAAAATAATAAAATAAAATAAATTAAAATAAAAAGCCATAAAATTAATCAAAGCAGTAAAACTAAAAATTAAATTAAAACAATGAATACAAATAATCCCGTAGTATGTGACCAAATCTTTTCAAATGCAGCCGTTAGGTTTTTCTATTCACATGTTCTGCTGGGCTTTTTTGTATATTTATTTTTTTTCTGGAAAACAGAAGAAAGAAATCAGTGCTGCAGTTTGAGAACAGTTTCCAAAAATAATATGCCGGTTAGTATTGAAGAGATGAAGCTCATGACAATAAAGCCTGCTTGAACACAAAAGTGAGTTTCCATTCTTCACTGGCATATGGCTACAAATATATATATATATATATATATATATATATATATATATAATTCTAATGTAATACACACGTTCAACACAATCCAGTTTCTCTTTTGGTCTTGACAGGAAATGGTTTTCTTCACAGAAAATTAATCTTATTTCAGAATAACCAAGCGTACTATGTAAACAAAGGTATCCATTTTGAAAAGAACTCAATTATCCCTCATACATCTTTGAATTTGATTTCCAACTCCCCTTCGTTGTACTCAAGAGTACGGTGGGAGTGAAGCAATTTATACTGTGTGGAACTAATATCAGAGATGGAAAAAAAAAAAGAGATGAAATGAATCGCTAGTAAAATGACGAATACTTTCCTGATGATGAGGAACAAATCGCGTTAATGAGATATGCCAGATCAGGAAGAAAAAAAGAAAAACGTCACATTAGGCTGTGATATTAAAGAGATTGCTAGCCCCAGTTGCATGTCTGTTTGCTAGTCCTCATTTATATTCCTTGTCTGTTGCGTTTCTGCTAATTGCAGGCATCAAAATACATACTAATAGCAGTATAGTGCAATGAAAGAGTTTTTAATTATTCATACTTTAGACTGGGGGATGGTTTGACTCCAAGACCCCTTGATCTTAAACTTGTAATGCCGTTCAAACCAATTAATTTTACCAAAACAGGAAACATTAACCAACATTTATCTGGTTTTTAAAAGTGTTCACACACTCATGACCGCAGTAAATTAAGCCTCATGTAATAACAGGGTTCATACTTTAATATCAATTAGGGATTGAAATTATTATGGTTTTACATCAATATCTGGTGGAAGCTTTCCATTAGCATTCATCTCAAAGGCTAACACATTCTAACCCCCAACTCGTCGCATATTGATGCTCTGTTGACCCCTCTGTGTCACTCTTTAATGGACATTGCTTTCAATAAGACACCTTTGCCATCAATACACGGACACGATGGGCATGGGAATTTTATCCCCATGACGAAATATATATTGGTGTAAAATTTTGCTATTATGACATACATGTTGGGGTTTGATTTGTATTTCAATCCACCAGCATAATTGTATTCACATTTATTAGATTATTTTTTTTATCTTTACATGTTTGAGCATGCAATCCTAAACCTACAATATAAAGCATGTGAAATAACAGGCATACATGACTACAGTCACAATTTATTCAAAAAGATCAAATATTCCAAGTGTTCCCAGGGCAAACTATCGATTTGTGTGAGGAACAGACTTCAAAGTGATCACCGCCATAAAGCTCATAAAGATCCTGACACTTTCAAAAATCGCCGCCAGAAGAAGCATTATGTCAGCTTTGATTGTGAAATGGCATTGGCACTCATATGTCTCATGACTAATTGCGTCACGCTAAAGTTTGTGCTTGTTGTATGGGATGAAGGGATTTTTTTTTTTATCAGCTGAGAACTTCTGAAGTGTTCATAAAACGTGTAAAGGAGTCGAAACAGCGGCCAGAATGTTTCTTTTGCACAAAAATGAAGATGCGGTTCTGATAAACTGTAATGGGCAATGTAGCTCATTTGACAAGAAAAAAAAAAGAAGAAAAAAAAACAGGTCTGCTTTACCATTCTGTCCTTTTTAGGGTTCCATCTTGTGACATCACGTCATGTTTTTGGTTCGTTTAGATGTCTTTGGTCTGTGTTGTGTCCATGTTGCCGTTCATATGTCAGTCGAGTATGTTTGAAAGCCTCCCTCCTTCTAAATAAATGAGCCAATCGACAATGTGAAATGACTTGCCTTAAAGGGACTTATATTTATCATTACAATATATAAAAGCTTGTGCTTTCTGGGTTTTTGTCCGCTTGATTTGATCTTTTGTGTATAAGACACAAACTTTTGTGTATAGCCTAATGAATTCATAAAGAGCACCATCACATGCATCACATGAGTGTGGTCACCCACAAGCAGAAATATAAATTTGCCTGTGAATTGTACATAATACAATATAACAGATGTTTTGCCTTATGTGCCAATTGTGAAACGTAAAATCACTTGCCAACTCCATGTGGGTTTATTACTGTATGTGCTGCAACAGATACAATTATAGACACACTATAACAGCATTACACCAACACAGCTCCAGTAACTCAAATGATTCAACAAACATTGATTCCCCCACATGGCTGGCTATAACACGAATCAATGTTCTGCTTCATCATTCTGCACAAGAGACAGAAAATATCATTACGAACTCAACAATACCCATCATAAATATGACATTATTGAGATTGTGTGAGGTAGCTAATTCCAAGACTGTTTCATACCACACGGCTCATTAAAGGAACGGGCTTCAACAGCAGTAAGCTCTATCGACCAAATTTATATTGATGTGCATTAGTACAGAAAATAATTTTGACTCATCCCTCAGTTTTAAACAGTATAGGAAGGTCATGCAGGGAGTAACCATTAAAATAAACACTCTTATAATAATACAGCCACAATACTTAAAGGGATAGTTCACTTTGAAATTAATTAATTAGGTCAAACCGTTCTTGTCTGTCAGTCATATAATGCAGATCTATGGTCACCACCTCAAAGAGCATACAAAGAGATGTCCAAATTAAACTTGGTTTAATTACTCGTAAATTCAAGTACACATTGATGGCCTGAGACAAGAAACGAGCGTTGTGTGTGAGAAAAAGAACAGTATTTATATAGTTTTTACGTCTTGTAACCACAGCCACGTCCAAGTGATCTGAAGGCACGGGTGCTTCGGTCTGTGTAAGCGCTGGAAAGTGCCGGAAGTGATCATTTCCGGTTTCAAAGCTTAAGCCTAGTCCTATACTAAAATAAATGTTTGAGCTGATTTAAGTGAAAGCAACTTGCACTGATATATCTTACAATATGTCAGTGCATTGTTTTGTCTCGAGATGCACACCAGTAATGTTTTTTTTTTTTTTTTTTTTTCTAAGGCATGTTTATAAAAGCTACTTAAATGCCCTAATCGACCTAAACCTAATTCCTGGCTTAATCTCAATCTAAAACCGTGGACTAAGTGAGGGCTCGGGGAATTGTTATTTGGAAGTATTGCAATATTTTATCTCACATTTTTTATCTCTCATATTTTATCAACACTATCCATATTCTCATGGCCAAAACCAGCATTTTTAGTGTCTTTTTGGTAACACTTTATAATAACTTCACGTTGATAATCATTAGTTAAGTATGAGTAAACAGTTAATTCATCATTCATAAAGCATTAATAGACATTAATAAGTATATACATACAGCTATAAATACTGTCTTCATGATTTAAAAGCATATCTATAATTTCTTTAATAATTGTATTTTCATCCTTTATTAATGATTCATTTATCATTTCTAAATGAAGAATTGCATTTTTTATAAACCAGTTATTTAAGAGTTTTCAGTGATTCATAAGATTACGTGTAAGTAAATGATTAATAAACTATTTAAATGTACATTCATACATCTTATTATTCAGACATATAGTGATGGTAACTTAGTGTGTTAATAAATGCTTTATTAACATGTATTTATGCTGTAATTCAGGGTTAATTCTTTAAGTATTACGTTATAAAACTAAGTTTGTGAGCTCATCAAAAGTGAGGACTAATTAGGTCTTCCATGCATTTCTTTTTTTTTTTTTCAAACTTTGTAAGTGAATGGGGTACATGGACTGTTTGGCTAGTGACATTATTCAAAATATCTTCATTTGTGTTCAGCAAAAGAAAGAAATTCAGACAGGTTTGAAAAAAAATTGAGGGTGAGTAAATTATGACAGAAATTAAATTTTTGGGTGAACTATGCCTATAATATTTTTTGGGAAATGTGATTCTCTCACAGAGGAAATATGTAAGCTGAGTAAAGGTATTGTACCAATAAAAGCAATGCACAATTCTTGTTTGTTTTATTATTAGTAGTAGTAGTTGTAGTATTATGTATGAATTAAATGGTATTATGTTTTCATGGTGTTACTTCTTGTTTAGCACTTTTTATGTCACTGCAGCACAAATAACTGTCCTTTGCTAACAAATCAAGTTGAAAGTATTTCTTCAACCTTTGAATGGTAGTGAGTATTACCAGCCTGTTAGCGTCACATAAAACGCTATGACAAAACGGCGCTATACTACGCACATGGCACCCTTTATCGTTAATATAACACGCGAACCCAAGACGTCATAAATCCTTTAGCGTGAATATGACACGCAGACCCTACCCCACACCTAAACTTAGCCCTCACAGCACGTGTTATATTAACGATAACGGGTGCCATGTGCGTAGTATAGCGCCGTTTTGTCATACAGAGTTCTATATGACGTTAAAGGATGAGAATGCGTTGGTATTACACACACTGTCGATAGAACTAAATGTTTTAAACCTGGAATATTCCTTAATCTGTGTTTGACGATCAACAAACCTGAAGCTAGCTTCCTACAGTTCACATAAGAGTAAACAACAAGTCTTAAATCACTCCAGTTAATAGCTGTCTAAGCCTGTAATGTGAAATTGCAAGCATTTATCGTGTCGCTCGCCTCAGTATAGATGTGCGAAAACAAACCTGCTGCGTATGGAAACACGTGCAGTCACATGCAAAATGTCAGTGTGGTGTGTTTTTCCTACAGGCTTCGTACCTTAAGGACCGATGGGCTTGAGAAAATGGATGGCGTTATAAAGCAGTGAATGAATAGGATGGAGGGAACATGTGAAAAGATGTTTTGACCCTGGGGCTCTGCTTTTCAGCCCTGATGGGTTTGAAGAGATCCCCACTCCTGGTGGTCACTGGCTTATTAGCTCTGCCTCTCACCGCCACGCGCTGATGGGGTGATTATGGGCCATAATGGCAACCGTGTGTGAGGGCCCTCATTAGAGAAACTAATGGACCTCTGTTTGTGTGTGTGTGTGTGTGTGTGTGTGTGTGTGCACGAGGGAGAGAGAGAGAGAGTAGAGGGAGAGGGAAGGGGAATGACGGAGACGAAGCGATCTGACGAATCTGTGTGTATATGTGTGTGTTTGTGAACAAGAGATAGACAAAAAACATAGCTAGAAACAGACAGAGTGACTGAGGTGATGATGGGAGGTGAGAGAGATGATTAAGAGTGTAAATGATGAAGAAGGGAACCATAATTACCGTTTCCAGCAAATGTAACTGCAGCTCTTTTGCTCTTAATTATGCATCTGGCGTGATGTTGGGAGTTCAAAGGTATCGCTGGGTAATACTGGCTCCTCTGTTAGTGAGCAGCTGTAGAATTACCATACATTAACAGGCCTATAGTTCCCACGGCAGAGTTTTAATGAGCTCAACACACTCTTATCTTGCTCAATGGAGAACCTTTTGCATATTGGCGCACACACACACACACACACACAAATATATATATATATATATATATATATATATATATATATATATATATATATGAAGAGTTCAGATGCATAAAGCCTCTTAAATGCCATTTCAAATTTTCATCTTTAATGATGTTTTTATTAAACTTGTATATTTAAGTTCAGTAATTTCACTTAAATAACAATTAATAGGTAATTATCATTGCCATTTAAGTGAAATCACAGAACTTAAATATACAAGTTTGATAAAAATCATCATTAAAGATGAAAATTTCAAATGGCGTTTAGAGGCTTTTGCATCTGAACTCTTCATATATATATATATATATATATATATATATGTATGTATATACAGTATATTGTATGTATACTTTTATGTACTGTAGCAAGGATGCATTAGAGGAGAACTCCGGCGCAAAATGAACCTTTGGTCTAATAACACATTGGTACCTAGTCGACTGTTCCCTGAGATTTGTTTCCATGATAATCGAATGTAAAGAGTTGTATCTCTAAAAACTGTTTAGCGTACAATGCTAGCATATGGGGACATTTAATAAGTAAAAAGAAATCGATAGTTAAGACCACTAACAAGGCTCAAATAGCCCCACATTAGGCTGTTGTCACTTTAAGAGCTGCATGGATCCAATATACTGTTACACAACTTTCTCAGCTCTTCACTTGAGACAAGACCGACTGTTTACGTGCAACTTAAAAAGGTATTTTTTTTTCATACAATTGTGTGTATTTGACCATTTAAGCACAGTCACAAGCTGTTTGTTTGTGCGCTTTGAGTGGAGATAAGCATTGAGTGAAAAGAGCAAACAATAAAATTTAGTGAAGATGCAACACTGCCTCGATTGTGCAAGTGGCAATTCCTCTCAACTGTGCAGCCTGCAGCTCGCTAGGGCAGACGCAAAGTGGTGAGGTTAAAACATTTGCACATTTTGAGATGGAGAAAGAAAGAGAGAGCGCATGCAGTTTGTTAAAATACTTTTTAACTTATTTTATAAAGAAATACTTGTACCTCACCCCACCAGCATTCATTTTACCCGTGCCAAAGAGAGATTGATCAGAGATTGATAATGACGCTGCATGTCATGCCATACCTCTCAAGACAGGCTCGTGTCTTTATGCGTATACCTTTATACGATTATAAAGACCACCAAACCATCTTTCTAACGCGATTATTGGCCGATAGCAATCGGTAGCAGGTGAATCGGAGGACTCCTACTCAAAACAAGCAAATTGTGTGTAAAATAATGCAATTTCAATGAAATATTGTACCTGGGATAAATGTAAAAAAAAAAGAAAAAAAAAACTTTCAACTTTTTTTTTTTTTTTTTTTTGAAAGTATAGAGACATTACTTATTTTATTAATCATATTATTTTTATTTATTTTATCAGCCTGGCATAAAGCTCCCAAATCCAATATAGCGTTCAAATGATTCATATGATTATTTTATATTAATATTATTATAATTAATTTTGAATAACCGAGAGGTAATCAACATTATGTGCCTGCTGTCAAGAACCTGGATAGAGCGTGTTTGGCTTTCTTCTTCAGTTCTAGAGAAAGTCATTATACTGTTTACTGCTGTATTGAATTCTCATGAGAAACAACACATAAAAACATGATTTTTAATGCATGAATTTAAACTTTAAAACAGCCTATACTAATAGTGAGTCAATACAGAATGAGAAATGTTTGCTGTAACATATTTCAGGGAAAGACATTACAGTTTTGTTGGGTGACACAAAAAATGATAATATAATTACTATTACCATCTCATGTGTTCATATAGTGCTGATGCATTTTGCCTTTCAATTCTATACCACCCGAAAACATAAGAAACACTGTATCACAGCTTCAAAGGAAATATTAAGTAGCAGTTTTCAACATTGACAACACAGCATGTTAGAATGATTTCTGAGGGACCATGTGACCCCGAAGACTGGAGTAATGGCTGCTGAAAACTCATCTTTGGAATCATCAATCATAACCATCACAATTTTATAAGATGGTTAAGTTGTCAAGGTTTTGGTGAAACTTACACCACTGTTCACAACTTCTACGTCATCTAAGTCTTAAACTCTTATCTGACATCTACTCCTTGATTGAATATAAACTGCTTGATTCTCTTGACAATGTTTTTCTTCTGCTCCGATGAATTGACTACACTTCTTTATTTACCAGACAGCACAATCCTGGTTATTCTTCTATTCTGCTGATCAGGCTGACAGTCAGGCAGTGTCAAGCAGCGCTTTCACTCGGCCCTAGACCTTGAGAACGTCTGTCATGTGTCCTCTCCCTCTCTTCTTATTTTTTTTCCTTTCCTTTGCACCTCCGCCTGCCCTCCCTCTACCCTCCTTTACACAGAGATAGATTGCTCCTTGTCGCTGCCAACAATCTGCGATGCTCAGAGGGGGAATGGATAACTGGGAGATTATCCATTGTGATGAGAAACATTATTTTATTCTTCGGGATAAGTGCAAGCAAAGTCATCTCTGATTCCCAGCAACAATCAATCTGCTAACACTAGGCGGTTCATAACAGGCTTCTGCATTCATTACCCACGGCAAACAGTGAGTGATGCGGATGTGACCCGCATACGAAAAACATCTCGCCTGCTTATGTACACAACCTAATGCCCATTATCCCGGTCTGACCCATCCGTAAGATCTCCTCCTCAAAACACAAGCACCATTCATTCTCATGTATTGGTAATAGTGTTTCTCTGCCCACATGCTCATTGTGGTTGTCATCTCATAGCATTAACCTCAAGATACCAGAACTTTCCAATGCTTAAACTGTTTGAATGAAAATGGAATTATTTATTCTCTGTTTGCAAATGTGACCCACATAACTGATGCTCACGTAGAAAGTGAACTTTCCCAACACTTTCGCAAAAAGAAAGAAATGGCAGAGACATTTCCTTGATTTAATTATTTACATTATATGTATATCAAAACTAACATCATAAAGTATGATTTTTTACTTTGAGCAATGATGGAGCTATACTTGACTTTTCTTAGGAGCATATAAAACAAAACGCACCTTGGACAAAATTAGTTATAAACAAAGGTTTATTTTAGTTCAAATTAACATTTGAGGGCAGCAACTGTATTCATAATGTTAAAATAAAACTGACGTAATTTTACTTGAAAGCATTAAAGCCTACTATTCCTGCAAAAACTTCCATGGTTATAGTTATTAGTGTTACTACAGTAAATGTTGCTGATCTGTGGACACTGAATAGTTCATTCATGGCATAATGTTTCATCTGGTTTCCACGTCAGCGATGTTTGATCCATTTTTTTTACGGAGAAATGTGATTGTTTCTCACTAGATCTCAAAGTGATGTTATGACTTCAGTGGCAAACTCAAATGTTTTCTATTGGATTTTTTGTGGTAACAGTGTTGCTTTAATTTAACCCCAGCGATCACAATAGTGACTGTAAAAAATGTTTCATTTCTAAGGCTATAAAACAGTTACTGAATAATCTATCAATGCAATTCCAGCAGATATTGAAATAATAAAGGTCTCAATGAAATATGTGCAGTGTCGCATGTTTACTGTGAAAAGTGACATGACCAGAGCTGTTTATTTCTTGTTTGGATGGCAGCAAGAAAGCTCCCAAAGAAAAGATTAGTAAAGTATGTTAACATAAAGATAGGACATAGATTTTTGGTACACATCACATCATTTTAGCTATGAATAGTTCTTTTTTTAGTGTCCCTGTGAGTTGGGGAGAAAGACCAAGTCCAATTTTATCCAAATCCACCCATGATGTAATACCAAATTTAGCATTTTAATGAATCATATGAATTATTAGTACTAATAAAATAATAATACATAAAAAAATAAATAAATAATAATAAAAAAAAACATTATATTTTAACTCTATTTTGGCTAAGTATATTATTCTTACATCCCTACACTAAAAAAATTTATTAATTATAATAATAGTAAAAAAGTTAAATAAATAAATAAATAAATAAATAATATGAGTTTGATGTAACAAGAGTGTGATGGTGTAGTGGATGATGGATTCTGGCTTCACATAGCAAATTATCTGCAGAAGGTGTGACATGAATGCTCTGACCAAATTTACACCTGCGAATGTGCGATTGATGGCACACCGTTTTTCATAAGGCAATGCAAGGCAAGTTTATTTATATAGCACATTGGTACACTAGAAAGGAATTAAAATAATCACAAAATAAAAGCAAGGAAAATTAAAACAGTTGTAAAAGGAATTAACGAGTTATAAAGATGATACAGAGGATACATCAATGTTAACATCAATGTTAGTTAATGCTAATGTTAATGTTTTCTGTGTATTGTGGATCTTCTGCCTGTCAACCTGCCTGTACCAGTTTGGGTAAAATTTTATTTGAAGGGGTGTGCATAAGACTGACATGACACTGTCATAAACATGATATAACACCTGTCATGGACATGAAAGAGTCTTTATGAAAGTTTATGACTGTTGTCATCATAGACTGTAAAAAAAAAAGATGGACGACGCCCCTTCGCTCTTTTCCATCAGAGAGAACCGAAGCCGCCAGTGTCTCGATATGACGCTGACATCTTGGGACCTGAGTCTGCGCACTTGCGTGTTTCGGGACCAGTCATGCGCAGTCGTGAGCAGGAAGTAAAGCCGCGAAATCATGGCCGCGCCCTCATTCTCGCAGAATCAAACGCAAGCACACGCCCCGCACTTTCATTAAGTGGCCTCTGTCTGCTTCGTTCTACTCCAATGATGTCTGGTGATTGCAGAACCTCGTTAAAATAAGGTAAATACAACTACTAACCACATAATCAACATTATTAAAAAAGTCTGCTGGTGCTTTCAGTGACTACCTTGCACAGAGAACCTGTCAATCATGATGTCAGAGCACCGTTTTTATAGCATCACATAACTAACTAAAAACAAACTTATTTTAAAAACAAACACTTGAAATTACATCAACGTGATAGAAACTACAGTAAATGACAGAAACTATCTTTGGAAAAAGGATATGTGAAGTGTAATTTAATTGTTTAGTTGGTCTCGCGTCCCATTGAATAACATGGGGAGGCGGGGGTTATGAGCTATACTAGGACCGGTCACAGGGGGGCGATCGAGACGTTTTGGCTTCACTTTTGAGGGCTTGTGCGGCACGCTTGGTTGTCATTAAGTGTCATTCGGTAAATTATGACACTTTCAATGCAAAGTTGACATTGTTTAAAATGTCTTTGTTATGACAAATTGGCATTAACCAAGAGAAGAAAAAAATGTCTTTGTCACGACAACTTGACTTTTTGGAAGTTGCCTTTAAAATCTACTTCAAAATGTGAGCTTTGAAAGGGCATGACCCTTCTGCAAAACAATGTGAAAATCAGTGGTGAAATCATGCAATGGTCCATATTTTAAATGTTCTGTTATTTCAGAGCAGGAAAAGAGGTGACTGATCAATGTCTTTGGTCCACAGGCCACTCTGTGAAGTCATGCAATGCTGAAGTTTAATATTAAACAGTTTAGGATCAATGCCATTGCATCGCATCTCACCATTGTTGAGGTGGATTACATCACTGTCACTTCCCATTTGTTTTCTTCAAGTTCGCATCAGTTATTTTTCTACAATCTGGTTTTACTTAAAATACTCAAGAGCTTCAGGTAACACATTTCTAGCAAATCCAAGCTATTAGTGGTGAAAACAAGGGAGAAGAAATTAAACATATAAGTGATTCTGCATGTGTGCCAAAAATCTGCCTGTTGGAAAAAATACTGAAATTACACAAGTCACCCAATCAAACTTTCCATTACAGCTGATTCAACATATAAGGTGACTTCATGTGCTCAATAACAACCTTTAAGATCTTATTTTTTTCACTAACTGAGATATTTACTCACAAGTTAGTTCAAAGCTACATCATAAATCATTTTGATCTACTGAGAAAATTGTTTCATAGAATCATCATTAGTTCATAAGTCAGAGATTGTGACATGTGCTGCGTTCAGACATTGCATGTGGGAAATATTGACACGACCTCTAACAAGATTGAGGAATATTGGTGGATTTGAAATGACTCTAACTCCCTCCTTTTCTTTCAATCTTAATAGAAAAGCTTCTAACTAGAACCTTAGTGGGTTCTGTCTGGGTTCTTTTTTGACCCAAAATAGATAAATATGAAGTCTGCTCTTAAAATAAAGAAAAGAAGCAATACAGGAGAATACTACTATGTGCAAACAGATTTTGAACAAATTCGTGAAAACTGTGACGTCATCCACACACGTATTACTTGTTCAGTTTCCATTTTTGCCATTTTTGCTGTTGTGTATATGTACCACCAAGATTGAGAGAAAAGCGCCAGGTTCAATTGCGTTCTGAATTGAAGTGTCTTTCTGGATTTTTTGTGATTATTATTATTTTGTGATAGAAATTATTTATTTTTTACCAGTGATTATTTTGTGACATACATTCCTTGTGTTTAGGATTATTTTGTGGATTATTTATGACATACTTCCAATGCAGTGAACATTGTTTGGCGTCTGATCCCCATGATCTCGTCTCTATTTTAATATTCCCCAAACTCCCGTTTATATTTCCATTTCCATGCCTCAATGTCTCTAGCTCTTTTTCTTCTTTTTCTCTGGTCCAGCACGCTGTGCAGCAGCAGACGTGCCTGTTGGTGTTCAGTTTGGCTGTGGTGAGAAACCAGCACTCCAGTCTCATGCTACCTAATTAACCTGGACTAAACGCAAGATTTGAAAGCCTCAGAGGAGCAAAACTGAATGTGCTGCCGTCTCACCGTGACCCATTTATTGCTGCAGTTTTGGAGCTCTATTAATAGCATACAATGCAGGCGTGGAGAACTATACCACCCAAAAAGAAGGCTTCAGGGTGAATCATTCCTTTACCATTGTGATTACAACTAAAGACGAGAGACGGAGGGGCAAAATAAAATAAATAAATCAATAATGCTGTTTCATCCATAGAAGAGGGCATACTGGGCTTTGAAAGTATGAGATTCCTTTTTACCAAGCCAAGGGAATTTTGTCTGAGGTTTAAAATAAAAAACAATCCTTCATGATACAATACTTTAGCAGCCATGTCCCTGATTTGAAGTGAAGCCAAATTTCTTGTTTTAATTAATCCAAATGTAAAAAAAAAAAAAAAAAAAAAAAAAAATAGCTTTTAATATAAAAGACAAATTTGCTTTTATTCTTTCACACTGAGCTTGCAGTAACAGACTGTCATTTGTTGACAGCAGGTCATTTTTATGTTCTCTCTTAAAAGATTAAAACATGTTATAAAAAAAATATTTAATGAGTTGCACAGTTTTAGTCATGCAAGAACATTTAAGAACATTTTGTCTTAACAACTTCTCAGGACAAAAGTCTGATGGGTGGTCTTCTTCTCCCCCAAGTCCAGTCCAATAAGCAGCTATACCCTCATCATCACAAAATCAAATTTTTTTCTGGTTTTCTCAGATGGCACCCCCCTAATGTCCTAGAATGCAGATGGATCTTGGAGATATAGGTGATATTTTTTGCTTTTGTTTAGCACAAGATGACCTGACATCTCTTGCATCAATATTAAAAATAAACATAATGTATGATGATCTTAAAGTTGGCCACTTTTTACATGGTGTTGAATTAAATAACATTAAACAACTGTAAATTTAAATATTAATCCATATTATACTTTAAGACCATTTCTAATACTATCAAGAACAAATTTTAAATGATTTGTCATACTGGCTGCCACACATGCATACTGGTTAAAAATAGGATAACATTCTATATCTCTCTATACTATATTATACTGTTATTTTTTCCAAATATTAATTTTATCCACAAATTTGAATATCCCTTTCAAATGCAACATTTATGGGAATATTTAAATGAATCACGCAATTTGATTTATTAAGGTTTGCGTTAGTCAATTGACTGGTATTTGCACCATTGTACCACCCCAAAAAAAGCATGTCTTGAACCAGTCGCCATCTTGTAGATTGCGTTGGTCATTATGGAAACGATCCGGCTGCCCCTGTGTTCTTTAATTTGCAAGTCATCACACGCTAAACCTTCCACACCCATCTGCGCTTTTTTGCAATTGCACTCTCACACTAAATTGCCCTGTTTAGTAAATATGGCCCATTAGTCTTCAACGTTGTCATCTTTTACGGTTTTCCATCTCTTCCATTTTTTAGTACACCATTGTTGTGTAAGTACCCTTAATCTGTGGATTGTGTTTGTTCAACAACTTGAAACAAAAATGCATCTCCTCTGATCAAGATTTATGTGAGACAGGAACCGGTTCAGTACAGACATCCTGAAATGCAGAAGGAAGCTTCATGTTTTGCTTAAAGCAAGGCACAAGGTTTGAAAACTCCTGTGCAAAAAATATTTAAATGAATGAGTTTTAGCTTTTCCTTGGGGGTTTGGGCTTTGCTTTCTCATCTGCAGGGCCTCGACTTCTATATCAAGCTGTTGGAAATTGGTTTTATTCATTCTGCCTTTTTCCATCTGGCTTTCTGTGAGGCCAATGTAAAAGGTGGACTAAAAACGGATAATACTTTGTAGGCAAAATAGAGATTGCGAATGAAGTTGAATAGAGGAAAAAGAAAAGAGTAAGACAGAACGGTAAAAAGGCAAAGGGAATATTGTTCAGTTCTAGTCTTCCTTTCTCCTTTGATATCAAAGGAATCGAGTCAATATCATATCAGTCTAGAAATGTCAGTAACGTATGCCACAGTATCTACCGCAGGTATGAATCTATTATGGTATAAACGCACAGACCTATCTGGCCCATATCTCCCATGATTCTTAGTCTTATCTGACTCTGAATAGGTCTGAGACTGTACCCTGACTCTAATCTCTTCTTGCATACATGGGGATTAACCTTTTGCTATATCACCATAAAACTCTGAATTTCAAGATCCCGAAGGTGCTAAAAATGATTTATTTTTTTCAATATCTCAGTCATAAATGCCCTTAGCAGAGGCTAAGGTTGTTGTTGCTGCACTGCATCAGTAATTGTAATCCAGCGGTAGTCCATGTGAACGTCGAGGCCCTTGTGGTGTCTTTCACACTGCAATTGGGGCCACTGTTGTCTCTCCTTCAGCTCAGATGTGAAAGGACTCTCAAGGAGAAAATATGTTTCCTCCTTAAAACAAGTTATAAACTCCTAGTTCTTTTCTTAGACAGTGACCACACGGCGCTGATCATATTTATGTACCTTTACTGGCTTGCATTAAAATAACATTTACAGGCTATAATGTTGTGTAGTTTCATAAGTCAAAGTGCCTTTTTGCACGGTAATATATATATATATATATATATATATATATATATATATATATATATAAATCCTGTGACATATACAGGTAGAAATTTGACTGTGTTCTGTAAGAATACTACTTACATGTGCTATGCTAAATCTCCACGTGGTTAGCATAACTTTACATTTGTGTTGCATCTTTAAAGTTAAAAATAATAAATACTTTAGTACTTATATAAAAACTGTGTTGCTTAGATAAATGCCAAATCAATGCAGTATTTTAATAAGCAATCAACAAAAATGTAACTATTTTAATCATTTAAATGTTTTCTTTGGGATCTTTATATTTAAATTAGGGCTGTCAGTTTAACGTGTTATTAACGACGTTAACGCAAATCCATTTTAACGGCGTTCATTTTTTTACTGCGAGATTAACGGTCTTTTTGTCCAAGCAAACTTTGTAGTTTTTTCACATGCTTTTGCAACAGGACGGCATGCGTCCTGATTCATTTCGGCGTCTCGCGCTCGTCATTCAAAGCCGACTCGCAAGCCGAAACGCGTGTTTGCGGCATGCCCGTTGTTTTGTTTACGTCTAGATCCGCCTGTGCTTTGGTCGAAGAAGCAACAAAACGTCCTGGCGCAGAGCAAGCCATTGAAATGAACGGGTTTCAGATCGCTTTGTTCCGCACACACTCGTTTTGGCTTGCGAGGTAACGTTTTGAGTGGATGACGAGCACGAGACACCGAAATGGATGCCCTAAGATACTGAATGGAAAGTTTACTTTTAAAAAGTTGTTAAATTGTCCCATTAACAAGACCAAGTGATCTGTGTTTTGTCGTTGTGAACTGAGCTGTCATCATCGCAGCACATCCGGGGCTCGTTCTTCGTACGTCGCTAACCCAGTTAGCTGGATTTGATTGTTGGCGATTTGGCATGATCTTGGATCGTTTGGTTCTTCGACGCTCATCCTGGACTTGCTGTCATAGCAACTGGTCCGTCAGCTTGAACCTGCTCGCGAGCAGGCTTATTTCATGTAAACAGGATTAGATCGCGGCTGATACGGGAAGTCCTTCAGCGCAGCGCGATAGTGTGTAGCCTAATTTCTGAGATTTATTTTTGTTTTCTCGTGAAACGATCGTCGTGAGGGTGTCGTTTAAATACATTATTATTTTGTTGGAAATGCACATTAATGTTTGATTCGATGTCGGGCTTCAACAACAGTACAAAATGTTTGCATTGCCTAAAATTATTTGCGAGTGGTTTCCTTTACACTACTGGAGATGCGGAGAACTTGATAAGCTTTCTGTCGTGCCATTCACAAAGTAGTGCTCTTAGTTTTTTTTTTTTTTTTTGCCACAATGACATGAGCTTTGGCCAACTAAAGGAAGATTTCAGGGTCTAAAAAGCCTGAGGGTTGCACCTGACAGGGCCTGTGACATTGCATGTGCCATATTACACAACACTGCCAACATCAGAAAAAAAAAAAAAAAGTTTCATTAAGCCTAAAATAAAAGACAAGACAAATTTGCAAAACTCTATTTGCTTAGAGTTTTATTTCAATTGTTCTTTGTAAAGAAAAGCCAGTTATTCAGTCATCTTTTTAAAAGATATTATGCAAGGTCAGCAATAGTACTCTGTGTGATTTTACTCTGAAGTTTATTTTGAAGCAATTCTATTTCTAGTGCAATTTTTCTTAGTCAAGTTCTGTTTCTCCCCTGATTTTTGTTTTTTCAAAATACTCTATTTTCTGTTGAAGACTCATAGGGGACGAATTTAACCTGTGTCGTTTGTGTCACACATGCCTCATGCAACAAATAAAAAGCAAAAGTTGTCTCTACACTGCCCACCCCTGTATCACTGCTGTGTGCAGACTCTTCTGTAGGCCTTTCTGTACATGTGGACTCCTCTCAGAAATAACAGGCATAGGCACAAGTAGAAATCAATTAAAGCCATCAATTAAATTAAAGTTCTTCCTCCAAAGGACAGTCATCTGAGAAGTTTTCTTCACTCTCCAGTGCAATGTGATTGATAACTCATGGCAAAATATTTTTACATTAACATAAGTTTATCAGTTTTTACTTTCAAAAGACAAAGCAATTTATCATTACTCAAGATTTAACAGCTGAAATGACTAAACCAGCCAATTTGGATTATAGGTCTACTTCATTTAATGCAGCAACAAATTATTTCATAGTGTACAAAGATAATTTAAATCTCATTTCCCAGTGATGAAGGTGTTGCTGCTGCTGGTCCCTGATGTGGGTCTGGAAGAGCTGAACCCAGGGATGCCCTTCACAACAGGGCAATTCACATTCAACCCAAGGGTCAGCTCTTCTGCCAGGGTCAGGAGCATCATTATTATTTTTTTCTCAGCCTTTTTCCTGGTTGCTTTTATAAACAGACAATCATTTATTTAACAGTGCCTTTTTAAAAGAGACTAGTAGGCCTATAAGGCCTAAAATTACCATTAAGTAGAATATTTATACTTCACTTTGACCATGTCCATTATTATAGTGCGGTGACTCGACATTACAATGAACAAAGTAATTATGAAATTATGAAAATAAAAATAAAATAATAATAAGTTATTAAAACATCTAACATGGTCACCACAAACGCATTTAATTTGTCTTCTAGTTTTGCCAGCACTCTCTCCTGGCTTTTGCACACTTTGAGGTGTTCCCTGGCGTTTTAATTAAAGACTGAAATTCGGCATAACCTTGCATTAAAAGCGCTTGCTCTGCTTGGGAGAAAAACTGGGCGTGTTCTTTGGCCATGCTGAACAGCCAATAGCAGCGCTGCTGATCACTGGTTCTGCTATCGATACATGTCCCCTTTTAAACCAACGCGAGAACGCGCAGTTATCTCAGATAACTCAATCCAGCGATACTAATCATAAACAACAGGTGTGTTCGAAGAACCCAATTAGCCGGATCATGATTAGCACGATGATATCATCTTAGATCTCTCATTTGATCTCGGATGTTTTAAGCAACGTACGAAGAACGAGCCCCAGGGACCGTAACACATGTCATGAGCTGAGCTGGTTGTCATTGACAGCGACAACAACTCCCGTGAGCCCACGCTCTTTCCCGACGTCATCAAAGTAAGTCTTTTGTTATTATTTTAAATGAGTGACCTCTGGTGGCCAAAACTCGCATACTGTACGTTTAAAAGGAAAAGTACAACACTGCCACCTCTGCATCACTGCTTTGTGCAGACTCTTCTGTAGATGTGGACTCCTGCAACTCATATTGCATTCAGAAATAATAGGTATTCAAGTGTAAATTAAGTAAAGCTATTTATGCACTTAAAGATACCTGAGAGGGTTTCTTCACTGTCATGTGCATTGGAGAAAATGGGCATTTCAAAGTGTTGTACTTTCTTCCCTTTTGATGTAACAAAAAAGTCCACTTACTGCACATGCTTCAGCCACTTGCTTGGGAACAAATAAAAGTGTTAGTATATTGAAGTAATACAATGAAGTACGGTGGGGGGAAATGTGATCAATAACTCATGGCAACATTTTTTTTTTTTTACATTAAGTTATGTAGTTATTTAAATTATGTAGTTTCACAGTCACACATGTAGACTTTCACAAGTCAAAGCAATTCATTACTAAGGTTTAACAGCTGATATGACTGGACAGCCATTTGGATTATAGGCCTACTTAATTTAATGCAGCAACAAATTATTTTATAGTGTACTAGGATCATTTAAAGTTCATTTACCAGCAGTGAAGGCGCTATATGTGTGTGAGGAAGAGCTGAACACAAGGATGCCCTCCACAAGGTTCACATTTAACCCAAGGGCCAGCTCTTTTGCCTGCTGTGGGGGTGCAGGACCACCACCTGTTTGTTTTTCTTTTCTTTTTTTTTCTCAGCCTTTTTCTTGCTTTTATAAACAGGCAAACATTTATTAACAGTGCCTTTTTAAAATGGATTACTATACAAATTACTATTATGTAGAATATTCTAGTAGGCTACTTCACTTGTTCCTATGTTCTAGCAGTGGGTGTGACTCTGACATTACAATGAAAAAAGTTAATTATTTAGAAATTATTAAAATAGAAATAAAATATAAAAATATATACTGTAATAAGTGATAAAAACATCTAACTACAAACTTAATTTGTCTGCTACTTTTTGCCGGCTGCCCGGCTCTCTCTCCTGGCTTTTGCACACTTAGGGCCGGTTCACATATCGCGTCTTGCTCAAGTTCGTTATTTCAAATGTAGGCGCGCGGTATGCGCGCTCATAATGGAAGCGATGCGGTCGCGGTGCGACGCGCTCGTTTTTTCCATGCGCGTCTGCACCGCGCCGAGATAAATACATCTCAACTTTTCAGAATACCGCAAGCGCACCATACGCACACAGGTCATGTGAGATGTGACAAGAACCAACTGAAGCACAACCACCCTGGCGCTTTGGAAAATGGAGAATGTGGCGCGCCCAGCGTTTTCTACATGTGAATCCGGCCTTAAGGTGTTTCCTGCGTTTTTAATTAAGTTTTCAAATTCAGCTTATCCTTCAAGCAATAACTCTTGCTCTTCTGTGGAGAAAAAAGCTGAGCGCGCTATTGGCCACGGCGAACAGCCAATAGCAGCATTGCTGATCAATGTTTCTAGTATCGATACATATCCCCTTTTAACCCAGCGCATGAACGCGCAATTATCTCACATAACTCAATCCAGCTATACTAATCATAACCAGAAGGAGTGTTCAAAGAACCAAATTAGCTGGATCATGATGAGCACGATGATATTATCTTGGATGTCTCATTTGATCTCGGATGTTTTAAGCAACGTACGAAGAACGGGCCCCAGATGGAGTTAGAAACTCGGGTTTTTTCTAAAACCACTTTATTTGTGTTGTTCTGTCGGATTGTAGTGTCGATCTCACTGAATATGAGCAAAAAAATTTTGCCGACGGCAGCTTTAATAATTGTAGTTCTGTAAAACTTAAAAAAATAAGTTGATATCTTAAACTCAAAAATTCTGTGCAGTCGGTTGCCTTTAAAATTTAAGTTGAACTAACTTTTTCTTTTTTACAGTGTTTTTTTTTTTTTTTTTTCCAATAAGGGGAATACATATTAGTGTTTAAAGGAGCTGTATGTAAGATTGTGGCCAAAACTGGTACTGCAATCAGTTTTAAATTTCTGTAGAGCGGTGTATCCCCTCCGCCTCCCCCTGACTCCAGGTTGCCAGATATGCTGCAGGATCCAACTTTTTTTACCCCACACATTTGTATCTGCAGCTGTGGTAACTAGAGCAGAGCTGGCAACCCGAATGCTGCAACACTACTGACTTCGTGATTGGTAGATCGGTGGAGAGTGGAGCATCAGACCAAAACACAACATGACAGTTGAAGGCTGCAACAACACTTTTTAAATGACAATATCCTGGCCGGACTGCTGTTGTCAGTGATATAACTATTTAAAATGAACATGATTTCTTAATGTCTAGTGACACATCAGGGCCATTTTATGATTATTTGAAATAAATTTCTTACATACAGCTCCTTTAAGGTTCCGTTATGACATAAGTTTAGGAGTTCAAGAGTTAATGTTCTTGAATTTTGTGGTTAACTTTGTGATATGATACTTAGTAAGATATGGTGTAAGATTAGTTGATTCACTCACTACAATATGAGAAATTTTGCCAAAAGATGGTTTTAATACTATGGCCAAACCACCTCTACTATATAGCAAAGCTTATAAAAACTGTTGGAAAAACACCTCAATTAAAACCAAATAGCATGACAAGAGAGGGAAAAATTGTTTCCATGTGTGGAAAATAACCTTAAAACCCATTTTGACTGGTACTGTATTGTGTATTAAACATCCAAGCAATGAATCAAATTAGAATACAGTTGTTTATTTCACAACATCAGTCCATGAAAAAATAACATCCCTTTCTACTCTATATCAGGAGCAACAATCATAACAATACTTATTGGTATTCCAACAAGTAACCCTAAATTAGGAAGTAAAGATGAAAACCTATAATGTAAAATCAAGTCAATTTAAAGCAAGGGTAGCCACCCCCGCTCCTGGAGAGCTTAATTCCTGCAGTTCAGTTCCAGCATTGCACCATCACACCTGGAAATTTCAAGCAATCCTAAACACCATGGTTATAACATGTGGTTCAAATGTGTTTGACCCTGCAAGACTTTTAGATCTCCAGGAGCAGGGTTGGCTACCCTAAAAGAGAAAAATTTAAATTGTGTGACAGTCTGGCAAACTCTTAACTGGTAAATATCTTCAGGCAATTTTTCCTGCATTTCCCAAATGATAAAACAGACATCATATTCCTCTTGTGAGGAATCCATTACATGAGACTAAAACCCATGGGTGAAATACAAAAACATGCAGTAAAATTGGATTCTTTGCAATATAATTCACACAGCGGGTCTTACCTGCAGACCAGGAAATGCTTCCAAGCCATTGTACCAATTTAATACTGGTAAGTGAGAAATATCACATCAAGCATGTCATGTCAGACAAATGTGTGGTGCAATTAAAACCAACTTCTGGAAAGCTCATTCATGCAACTAGGTTAAGCGAAAAATGTGTCAATTGACAGTTAAAAATATTAAAAGGAGTGATTAAAGTTTTATTCTTTACTATAAATTACTCTTAATGCTGTGTTAAGACTAAATGCCTATATGAACATTCCAGAACAAATTAGTTATTGACAGAGTAAGTGTATCTGTAACGTCATTATGGCTTCATCAAGAAAACCAACCTGCCTGAAGACTCCATTGTTCATGAAACACTCACACAAAAACAAAATCAAGAAGAAAAAAAATCAAAATTAAGCATGTTTTATTACAATAAACATAGCAAAAAAAAAAGGAAACAAAAACAATTGCAGAAAGACGCATTTACCCATGTGCTATTTAAACCCTGAACAAATGGATGCAAACAGTTAAAAAAAAACAAAACAAACAAAAAAAAAAAACACCATGACAACATTGATCTGAAGCCCTCACCAATCTGATGTTGGGGACGTTAAGTCCAACAGCACAGTATGGTGCTGTGAGGGCTTCACAACTAAGATAAAAGCAGAAATCTTACTGGGAACTTGCCTTGTGCATGGAGATACTGTTAGGCCAGCAGCTTCAATATATTATGAACCTTTGTCTAATATACTGTACTTGTACAACCTGAATGAAACACAACAGGAAGAAAAGCAATACATGTATCAAGTGTAACATTGATACTGCTGTTATCTGCAAAGTCTTTATTTAAGGGCTGAATCCAATGCTTTTGTGTGATATTACATATCTTAAATGTCCGTTTTTTTCTTCAGCAGTGGGTTTAGAGCTCATTGGTTTGGCTACATTAAAAGCACAAGATGAGAAAAGGTTTAACCTCCAAACCTAGTGGGACGACAGCGCTGTTTCAGTATCGGCTGCCTGGAGACATTACGGGTGGCCTTATGCCCATGGGAGGCCCAGGTGGGCCAGCTTGGTATGAGGGCACCATTGGGGCACTCTGTCCATAAGGAGGCATGCCACCAGTCAGATAACTAGGCATGCCCTGTGGAGGACCACCATACTGACCTGAGAGCAAAAAAACAAAAAACAAAACGCATATTGTGAGTAAACTATAGTGAAAGTTTATTATTTGTGTGTTTAAGTCCTGTCAGTTTAAACATCAAGCGCAAGAAGACAGAAACTTGTGAAATGACAGTCTCAGCGGGAATCCTTGTTAACAGTCAGTTTGTATAACTGACAAAGAAAACTGATGCATATAATAATATTGGATCCATTAATTTATCTTGAAATGACAGCAGCCTAATATACCTGCAGCTGTTTGTATCACCACGAGAGTTAAAGGAGAACTCCGGCGAACAATGAACCTTTGGTCTAATAAAACATCGGTACATAGTCAACCGTTCTCTGAGATTTGTTTTCATGATAATCGAATGTAAAGAGTTTTATCTCTAAAAACTAGGGGTGTAACGGTACACAAAAATCACGGTTCGGTACGTACCTCGGTTTTAAAGTCACGGTTCGGTACGTTTTCGATACAGCAAAATGCCAGAGAAATTTCCTATTTGTTTAAAGAAAAAATATTTTTAAATAAGTGTGTTTTCCTAGATCTTGAAACTTTCAGATTTATAAATGAGTCATCTTTGAAGGATGAACAAATAATGTTTTGGTCATCACATTAAAAATAACATTTAAATATATATTTATTTATATAATATTTGAATTTTGAAGTGCTGGAAAAAGATGTGTGAAGTACTTGAAAGCATTTCACCATTCCAGCCAAACTGGTTCCAGTTAGTGTTACTATATTAAATCCATGGTGAATGTTGCTGGTCTGTGGACGAAAGTATTACTAGTTCATTCACGGCACAATGTTTCTCCTGGTTTCCATGACAGCGCTGTTTGATCTAATAGAGATCTACGGTTAATAACGGAGAAATGTGAATGCTTCTCACTAGATCTCGCAGCGATGTTATTACCTCAGTGGCCAATTCAAATGTTTTCTTTACCGGATCTCTTAGTGCTGTGTAGTAACAGTGTTGCTTGATCGTGATCGGCTCGCGCTGCACAGATGTTGCTGGTCCGAACTGATAAACGATCCGTGAAGCACATAACGAGTAGCAGCGCAGTTTCGTTCTGCTTTCATTACGCTTGCCATTTGATGTTGCGCAACGTTGTGTTGGCCGCGTCAGCACGAATTTTGCCGGCAGGAAAAATGGTCCAAGCAATCGTTCGGTTTGTATGCGTACCGAACCGGAAGCCTCGAACCGAAACGGTTCAATACGAATACATGTACCGTTACACCCCTACTAAAAACTGTTTAGCGTATAATGCTAGTAATGGGGGCATTGACTAAGTAAAAAGAAATCGCTAGTTTATACCACTAACAAGGCTCAAAATAGCCCCACACTAACGCAGTAACATAATGAGGCTCCATACATGCAAAACGAAGCATTGAGAACTTTGTAAGTGTACAGACCGTTTAATAAGAAGATACTTTATGAAGACAGTCCACTTCGCGAATAGAGACAGGAGCCATCTTAAAAGTCTCGATAAGTCAAACCACGAACGTCGTGCTGAGTGATCTGAACTCTATGAAGTTCAACGAACTTCTGAACTGTATGAACGGCGTTCGGGGATCGACTTATCGAGACTATTTTTTAAGATGGCTCCTGTCTGTATACGCGAAGTGAACTGTCTTCATAAAGTATCTTCTTATTAAACGGTGCTTCGGTTGTGTGTGAAACAGAAAACAGTACTACACTGTTATTGGCTACAAAGCTTAATGATGCCAAAACACATTGTAAATAGAAACCTTTGACTTCTTTGAAATCTTAACCTCCAAACCTAATGGGACGACAGCAATGTTTCAGTATCGGCTGCCTGGAGACATTACGGATGGCCTTATGCCCATGGGAGGCCCACTCTGTCTATCACAGAGTGCAAACACAAACACTCATGGGAGCGTTTTAAAACAGATGGCTATCAGCGAGTATCAATGCTACAGAACGGCACATCAAACAAATCTTTGGTTTCAATTTAGGAGGCAGCTAAAATGGTTTGAATACAGGAAAAATTCTGTGACGGTGACTAACACAGAAATGATACGACCTAGACACAATTAGGGATGTCCCGATCCGATACTCAGGATCGGTATCGGGTTCGATACTGCCATTTTTGACGGGTCGGGTATCAATCAGACAAGGCCGATCCAAAACCGATTTTGAGCGTATACTATTATGTGTTATTGTTAAGCCCCACAAAAGGCACAGAAACATTCTAAAGCACCATAACGTGTTTGTGCACTCTATAAGTGTTCTGAAGCCATTACGTGAGAGAGAAATTATATTTTAGTCATTAAATTCAAGATCACGTAAACTTTTCCCTCCTCTGTGGCTGTCAGTCATTCTCCATTCAGTGTCTAATCAGCACGTCGCGTTTGGTTACAGTCAACGATGAAACTATCTTCAAGATGATTCAATGTTAAAGGAGAACTCCGGCGAACAATGAACCTTTGGTCTAATAAAACATCGGTACCTAGTCAATCGTTCTCTGAGATTTGTTTTCATGATAATCGAATGTAAAGAGTTTTATCTACAAAAACTGTTTAGTGTATAATGCTAGTAATGGGGGCATTGACTAAGTAAAACGAAATCGCTAGTTTATACCACTAACAAGGCTTAAAATAGTCGCACCGTTATAGAAATTCTACTTGATTTAAAAAAGAAATGACAATTTGTAAAAAATTGTAGAATTCTGCTGTTTAAATTGTTTTAACTTTAAACCTGTTGGTAGCTAGCTAGCTTTGAGTACTGAAGTAGCTGTATTTTCTTTTTTTGTAGTAGTAGTGTTTGATTAAAGGGTGGCAATCTTTCATAATCAACTGTTGTTGTGGACTATATACTGGAGGTATATTTTAGGTGGTATTTTTAGGTAATTGAGAAAAGTACTATAAAGTTTTATAAGCTTAAGAATAAATAAAAATATCGGATTAATATTGGTATCTGCAAAAGCCAAAGCTGCGGCATCGGAAGTGAAAAAGTGGTATTGGGACATCCCTAGACACAATCTTACCATGTATGGGATGCCTCATTCCAGGCTGCTGTGGAGGTATCATTCCTCCCACCGCTCCAGTAGGGGGAGCCGAGGCAGCAGCTGCTGCAGTCTGCCCAGACCGAGGGATTAGCCTCTGGTACCTAGGCAGCTGAGCCCGTCTCTCTTCCTTAATTGTGGCCAAGACAATAACAATGTAATCAGACACTTGCAGTGACAAGAACACTTTGGACTGCATGTATTCTCACAACATCACTTAATTGGCAAATTTGTGCTATTGCAATATTCCCTTTAACACCAGATAATGCATTCACAATTACTTACTGTCAAAAAAAGTAGTTAGAGCAAAACTCCAGCACTCACCAGCGAAATATCCTCATCAGGGTGCATCAACTTACTGGTAGCACTCAAGGTGGTGAGGGTGGCTGGCTTACTTGTGACTGTGGCAGGGGGTTTGGCCACAGTGCTGGAGGAGACAGCAACAGAAGGAGTGGAGGAAGGCTGGGTGTAGGCTGGGAATGTCACTTTAGGAGAATCAGAAGAGTTTGATGATGGTCCTGATACAGTCTGCTGCGCCTGAAAGGAAAAACTGACATTTCAAAACAAGCTTGAAAGAAAAACAAATGTTTTGCCCAATCACAGCACGCATTGCTAAATTATAATTATTATTTTTTAAAGGAAGGCAAAAAAAGGTCAAGTAGAGAGGTTTTGGATAATTATAGAAAAAAAAATCAATTAAAAAAAACATAATACAATTCGTACATAAGCAAAATACAAATCTTTTATGATACAAAGAAAAAAGCTAGTACAAGTACATATAACATGCTGAACGTTAATAGCACATGCATGCATCAAGAACCAAATTAAATCACTAAGCAGCTAAATATTGCCCTAAATACCAACACCACAGTCTTCATATGCAGGTGTGCATATACTAATGACAGAAACAAGCGAGTCTGATCTGCATGCTGTGCTGCAGTAAAGAGAAGCACACAAACTAGTGCGTACTTGGGCAGAACTAAGGAACAGAGGCTTAGAGGAGGCTGACTGTGTCTCTGCACTTGCAGGGGCGGCGCTGGGGCTCACAACACCAGTCCCCATCTGAAGCACAGAGAGAAAGGATAACAGTGTGTGTGTGTGTGTGTGTGTGTGTGTATATATACGTATATATATATATATATATATATATATATATATATATATATGAAGAGTTCAGATGCAAAAGCCTCTAAATGCCATTTGAAATTTTCTTCTTTAATGATGATTTTTGTCAAATTTGTATATTTAAGTTCTGTGATTTCACTTAAATAACAATTAATAGGTAATTATCATTGCCATTTAAGTGAAATCACTGAAATTAAATATACAAGCTTGATAAAAATGATCATTCTAGAAGAAAATTTCAAATGGCACTTACAGGCTTTTGCATCTGAACTCTTCATATACACATATACACATACATACAGTCGAGCCCAGAATTAATCATACCCCTGGTAAATATGATCAAAATTGGCTGTAAAAAAAAAAAAAAACTGCATCGTTTATCCTTTTGATCTTTCATTCATAAAATTGGCAAAATCCTAACCTTTCGTTTAAGTAAAAGAATTGAAAGTGAGGGGGAAATCACATTATAAAATAAATGTTTTTCTCCAAAACACGTTGGCCACAATTATTCATACCCCTAGAATTTTTTATGAATAAAATATCTATGAAGTATTCCCATTAATATTTACCTTTTTTAGCACACCAGGGTGACTAGGAACATGGAATTGAATGAAATGGCGCCTTGCATGGCTGACACCGCCGTCGGTGTATGATTATTTATTTTATAATGTGATTTTTTCTCAGTGCTATGTGATCACCCTAAGGAAAAAACATTCACATCCCTGGATCAGATAATGCAGAGCT
Source organism: Pimephales promelas (assembly GCF_016745375.1). Next base: position 26,493,828 of record NW_024121099.1, read on the forward strand.
AACACCTGTGTTTTTGACATGCCAGCATCTGTCACTGTACATAAAAAAAATCTGAGAAATCAGTTAGTGAAATCTACTAAATGAGAAGTTAAGGTTATTTTTAATGGTAGCTATGCCATAAAATGTTCATTTCTTAATGTGATTGTTGTTGGTGTATTTGACCAGTAATTTATGGAAGCTTGTTTCCGCCACTGAATAAAAAAATAAAATAAATAATTGCGACTTTTTATCTCACAATTCTGACTTTTTTTCTCACAATTGCGAGATAAAAAGTCCGAATTGCGTGATATAAAGTCGCAATTGCGAGTTATAAAGTCAGAATTGCGAGATATAAAGTCAGAATTGCGTGATATAAAGTCGCAATTGCGAGATAAAAAGTCAGAATTGCGAGATATAAAGTCGCAATTGCGAGTTATAAAGTCAGAATTGCGAGATAAAAAGTCAGAATTGCGTGATATAAAGTCGCAATTGCGAGATAAAAAAGTCAGAATTGCGTGATATAAAGTCGCAATTGCGAGTTATAAAGTCAGAATTGCGAGACATAAAGTCAGAATTGCGTGATATAAAGTCGCAATGCGAGTTATAAAGTCAGAATTGCGTGATATAAAGTCGCAATTGCGAGTTTTAAAGTCAGAATTGCATGATATAAAGTCAGAATTGTGAGATTTAAACTCTTCTGATGGGGAAAAAGAATTGGCCTAATAAGTCGCAATTGCGAGTTTATATCTCACAATTCTGAGAAAAGATGTCAGAATTTCGACATATAAACTCGCAATTATGTGTTATAAAGTCAGAATTGCGAGATGTAAACTCGCAATTGTGAGAAAAAAAGTCACACTTCTGTCTTTTTTTCTCAGAATTGCGACTTTATATCTCACAATTCTGACTTTATATCACGCAATTCTGACTTTATATCTCGCAATTCTGACTTTATAACACACAATTCTGACTTTATAACTCGCAATTGCGACTTTATATCACGCAATTCTGAGAAATAAAGTCAGAATTGTGAGATATAAACTCGCAATTGTGAGAAAAAAAGTCAGAATTGTGAGAAAAAAAGTCAGAATTGTAAGATAAAAAGTCACAATTCTTTATTATATTTTTTATTCAATGGCGGAAACAAGCTTCCATAGTAATTACCATACTTTAAATTAAAAAAAAAAAATCTTAAATTTAAATAAGAAAAATATTTAATATGAAATATTTTAAATAAATTATTTTCTTTAAAATACAAGTTTTGGTTGTCAAAAAGGCTTTTTCCAAAAGGTACATCTTGAAAAAAGGGGGGGGGGGGGGTGTCTTATATTTGGAACAATACGGTATTAATCGAGCAAACAAGTTAGTCTGGTCCTATGTTCAGTACCTGCACAGCGCTGGGGAAGAGGGGTTTAGAAGCAACAGACTGTGTGGCAGGTACAGCTGGTCTGCTGGCCATTACAGGAGCTGTGACAGGGGCTGCAGGTGCCATAGGAGGCATGCCAGGCCTTGCAACATGGGGTGGCATTCCTATAAACAAGAAAAATTGTTTGCTACTACAACCTTTTGTGTTTTTCCCATTGATTACATCTGTATTATTACAGATGCACAAAGTTTTGGTGACGGAATATATTCGGTCTAAACAGCAAAAAGAAACTATTTCCTTTTAAACCCACTGATTTAAAACATAACATTTAATAGACGCTCCTCAGATGAAGTGTTTTGAGTGTTTCATGTGCAAAATATGGATAAGCTATAACAGGTTAAAATGTCAGCAGGGTGTAAGCACTTTACAGTGACCAAAAATTCTGCTAGGAGTGGCATATGTAAAAATTGTTCAGCTAAAATAGAGGAAGCTTGTTGCCAAAAAAAAACTTTACTATTACTCGTTTTATTTTTCCCAAGAACAAAACCCTGAACAGTATACAATTAGCATGTTTAATTAGCAATCTTTTATTTAATGTTATTGAAATTATTTTTAATTCATTTACCAAAGCGAAATGAAAGTTTTCCTATTAATCCATCACTAAAAATAATGACTTATTCATATTAACTAGTCTATTTAAATAGGTTAATGACTGCCTACAACACTGACCTGGTGGCATGCCAGGCATCATCGGATGCATCATCCCTCCCATTGGCATCATGCTATTCATAACAGAACCAAAGATTAATCACACTGGACCATAATAATAAAGTTATAATTTACATAATTTAACATTGAGACCTACCCTGGTGGCATGCCTGGCATTACTGGTGGCATTCCAGGAATCATTGGTGGGACACCAGTCAACATATGTGGCATGCCTTTAGGAAAAGATATTATGTCTTAATGGGCCACACTTTTGCTTGAGCTGTACAGAGCTGTGAGCTGTAAACTTTAGTCATTCACACCTGCATAACCATGTGGCATGCCTTGGGCATGAGCAACATGATGGATGCCTGCCTGGGTCATAGGAGGCATGTAGGCAGCCTGAGGCTGAGCAGCAGGCTGCTGAAATGACGAAGGCCCGGCTTCATCATCATCATCATCATCCTCCTCATCAGAATCATCCTGATTTGGTTTCTTCTTCTGACTCTCTGCTCAGACAGCACAAGGTTATATCTGTGAGAAACCATTCTATTGAGATTTTACAAACCACTTAGATTGCCTAAGCACTATTACACTGTACCATGCGACTTTTGTTCAAGTACTCTTCTCCGGTCTTGCATGTCTTTTTCTGGAATACCCTCCATACCGTAGATTTCCAGTTCTATGTCTGTTCTTCCTGGTATTGCATTAGGAACTCCATCTATTGTCTCTTTGTGCACCTTTAAAAAAAGAAAAAGATTTAATTCAACACCCCTCAGCAAACATCAATGTAGTATGTGTTATTAAAGGTCCATACCTGCATGCAATGTATGGCTAATCCAGGCCCCGTGTACAGCTTCTTGTGACAAATATGACATTTGAAATGTTTGGCTTTCTGATGCTGAATGAGAATCTTTTCATCATCAAAATCTCTGTTGCAGTACCTTAAGTTCTGGTTAAGGATCATATTCAGGGGAGGAGAAAACTCTGCATATAAAAAAAGATGTGAAATGCTTGAACATAAAAATTCAATGATTTAAAAATGCATCTGCAGTTCTACCCCACCATTGCAGCGCAAAATGTTCAGGAAGCGCATAGCTACGTCGAGACAGCTATTGTGTCTAAAATACTCCCTTAACCATAATAACCATTACATTCAAACTAAAATGGCATCAAAACAACACAATTCAGCAATACTAAACATACAGGTTTCTGCCCTTCCTTTAATGTGTAGCAATAAACTATATCCTGAGACTGACGGCATGAGCTTGAAATCATGATCACGCTGCTGCAACAGCACTGAACAGGCCACGTCGGGTCATGGAAAAGATACCAGCACCATGGCTTCATTTGCTTCTTCTTCTTTCGTCCCATTTTAATAACAACTCGTTCTGTATTGTAATCCGACAGGGAAACGATTCAAACCCTTCACTAAGCAGAAAATCTCGTTTTCAGCTGGAAACACACAAAAAATGGCGCGGCTCCGCTAATATCTTTTCACCATACCCACAATGCAGCAGCAAATGACGCAAACACGCAGCTATGGCCATAGACATAATACATACATAGACGCCCTATTGGCCGCTTTGGAACGTTGCTGCGATACGTCAACGGGTCCGCCATTTTGCGGAGGTCAAGACTGCATTGTAATTAAACGCGAGTAAACGGGTGAGCTGCGTTCTTCTGGATAAAAACATTCTTGGATAAGAATGGTGAAGATCCCCATACGGAGATATTTAAGTTTGCTCATTGTAGAAAAAGCATTTTATGTGATTGACCACATTTTAGCAATAACATTGATAACTGATGATGGATCCTTTATGATAATATGAAGAGTTCAGATGCAAAAGCCTCTAAATGCCATTTGAAATTTTCTTCTTTAATGATGATTTTTATCAAACTTGTATATTTTATTTCATTAATTTCACTTAAGTTTGATTCATTAAAGAAGAACATTTCAAATGGCATTTAGAGGCTTTTGCATCTGAACTCTTCATATGTTGTGGTAGGCTACAACTGGGCATGCAGTGCAATGCAAATAGTAATTATAACACAAAGTGAAAAGTAATAGTAAATAGTTTAGTCAATAAAATAAACAAATAGTATACAGCAAATAAAATGGTAATGAATACATGTAAAAATATTGATAATAGTTTATTAATATAGAATAAGACATTTCAACTACAGAATAAACACACACACAAAATATATTTAATATTTAGCTCTTTGTGTTAAATTTCAGTTTTATAGATCAGTAATAGGCTAGCCATTATAACAGAAGTAGCTTCAGTCAAACATACAATGTTAAAATAGCCTAAATATAAAATTATGAAACTTTACTTTGCCCTCAGACAAAACCATTTACCAGGGAACCATTTATAGATTAATGAGACCAAAGATAAACACAAATTATACGAATTATATTGTTATGTCTTAAGTTCTGGTAATCATGAAGACAAGAAACTTGTAACTTCTTCAAGGTTTATTCAAACCCACAAGCAAGGCAACAGTGCCACACGATCACATAATTAGGGTGCTTCTCAATAGACGAATCCGGCGAAACTACCGGAAGTAAGCGGGGCGCCATTACTGAGCTGTTGCTGGGTAGAGTTGCGCCATTGCCTCCTATTGTTTTAGTTGCAACTTGTGTCCACTGGAATAAACAGCCCGCGATTTACGACTGTCACTAACGTTACAACGTTATCCCTTGTATAATATCGAGTGGGTAAACAGTTTCCGTTATAAATTGTTTCAATGGTGGCAGTAAAATTTCAATTTTGAAGAGAAAACATTGTGAATACCCCGGGTCGACTGCCCCTGTCTGGTGCCATACGGTTTACAGATTTCCTGGGCGAGTACAAGACGTGGACATTCGCGTATAATAACAATTATTTAATGACATAAGTAAAAAATATATAATAAATATGTGATATAGTGATCAGCAAAATCTCCTCTCTTGCTATTTTTTCTATTCAATTAACATGCTATGGTCATTAAATGGCTTTCCTGAGCTAAATGTAACGTTATGTACATAATTGTTTTCCTGCTGTTATATTGACCTCTTTCCATGGTTTAAAAACACTATTGGTCGATATTATGTATACTTTCTAGCTGTAATGTTACCTTACCCTTGCCTGTTGCAAAGTGAAAATGAGATAAATAATGGACACAAATGAAAAACATGAATTTGTTTATTTGATTTCATTCATTTATTTATTTATTGTTGCCAAATGGACAGATCTTTTTATAGTTTCCTCGTTAGCAAACGTTAGCCTAGCTAGCTTGCCAAGCTATTTTCATAAATAACATTAATCTGTAAGATCGTTTGTACCTTCATCTGTGACTGGAGGCCACTGCAGTCACAGATCAAACCAACAAGTCATTCTGCCTGGCTGTAGCTGTCATCGAGGGTGAGTTCGCGTTATCACCGAGGTTTGTTTACATACCGGTGCATATGTCTATATGCCTGTGTAACAGCTCAGTAATGGCGTCGCCACAAGATGGCAGCCTACACAGAACGCTCGTCGGATTCGTCTATATCCCTCCTCGTCTCCTCGCTCCTCCGTCCTCCCTCCTATGACCCGGAAACCGATCGAGCTCAGCCATCTTGAAGGACATCTCAATTCTCTAATTGCACCGTGAGGAGTCGAGGATCGAGGAGATAGGAGGCTTCCTGAGGAGTCATAAGCGAGGATACACAGGTGCATCCTACGCGGAACTGTTATATTGACTAAACGTGACGCACGTGTCAATTCTCCTCCCCCTTCACATCGGTCACAATCATTTTAATTTATACTTTACCTTTGCAGTTTATATAAACCACACATCTCAGATATTTCAACAGTATAGCCTATCTTTATTATTATTTATTATGAATTTATTAAATAACCAAACTTCAACAACATAAGGGCAGATACTTTTAGCGCTGCTGATGACACTGTGGAGTGAAGCTCGAATCATCAAGTACTCCAATGTATATAAAAAAGCTTTTATTCGATTCCTCTGTCCTCCTTTCCTTTCCTCGCTTCCTTCCCTCGCGTCCTACAGGGGGTGGAGCTGAGACGCAAGGGAAGGAAGCAAGGGAAGGAAACGAGGATGCACAAATAAGAAATGAGAAGCACCCTTAGACAGCAGGTGCAACACCCTCCTTTCTTACTCTACACCTTTTATAGGTAACATCATGTGAACTACAGCGCCATCTCCTGTCAAGTACATAAACACAACATTCCCCCTTTACTCAAAATTGTAAACTCCACCCAAAATACATATAGTTGGTGCAATAGGCAAAACTTATACAATATTTACATCCAATTCAATTAGTTTAACAATATTCTACATTCTGTAACCAAACCTATTAGAACTAGAATTACTTTCTCATTTAGCACAAGGTACTCAATGTCTTTTGTACTAAGTGACATAATCATGTAACCAACGCAGAGGGCGTTTCACTCGTGATGAAGACCTTACAGGAACAGATGGAGAAGCAACTTGATTAGGCAAGTTCACAAGTTCATCTTTAGGCAACACAGTAGAGGACGGAACAGACTGGAGAGGCAATGACACCAGTTCACTCTCAATGACATTTTCCATAGGTGCACAAGCTGGAGAGAGATGAGATGCATGCCAATTTTTTCCATCGGATAACTGGTAAGTGCATGGACCAAGTTGATGTACAATTTTCAAAGGCTTTGAGAATCTAGGATGTCCTTTTGGCACATGAACTGGAATTTTTATACGCACCCAGTCTCCAGATTTGAACTCAGGAGTACAGGCTCTTCGTGTGAGGTCTGTGTATACTTTCATCTTCTTTTGAGATAATGACACTTTCTGCCTCACATCAGGATCCTTACAAGTGATAGGAAGAGGGAGAACATTAAGACGGGTACGCATTTTCCTGCCACAGAGTAACTCAGACGGAGACCGTCCAGTAACAGAATGGGTAGTAGCACGGTAAGTTTGAAGAAACTCTGTTACTGTTGATTGAATAGCACTTTTCAGGACTCGATGGAATCGCTCAATAGCTCCATTTGCAGCTGGATGATACACTGATGTATATATGTGTTGAATGTCTCGATCTTTCAGAAATGCTGCAAACTCCACTGACTTGAACTGACATCCATTGTCAGATACAATGTAATGAGGATTTCCAAATCTGCTGAAGACTGATGTCAAGAAGTTGATCACATTTTTACTTGTGATTGAAGAAGTGAATGCTACTTCTGGCCACTTACTATGATAGTCAATCAATGTCATAATGTACCGACAATCCCAAGTAGCAGTTTCAAATGGGCCAACAATGTCAACAGCCACTTTTTCCCATGGCATAGATGGAAAAGGTACAGGTTGTAAAGGTGCAGCACGAACAGTTGTAACCTTATCAGAAGACAAGCAAACCTCACAATTCTTGATTTGTTCATTAACCAAGCAGTCAATGCCAGGCCACCAGTAAAGTTCACGAATACGCTGTTTCGTCCGCACTATTCCTTGATGTCCTTCATGAGCCAGATTCACCAAAACACAGCGCAATGCAGCAGGAACAACAAGACGTGACCCTCTGAACACATAATCCTTTTGCACAGTAAGTTCATGACGTATTTGGAAATATGGACGTAGAGCCACATCCACAGCAGCTGATGAAGAAGGCCATCCACAAACTATCTGAGCACATAATGCAGTCATTTCTGAGCACGATGCAGAGGCACAAGCAAATTCAGTTGGAGACACAGCAGACATTTCAGAAGACAACAATGCAACAAACTCTGGTTCAGTGTCAGAGAAATCGTCATCAGAAGCAGACAAGGGTAGGCGTGAAAGATAATCAGCAACTTGATTTTTAGAGCCAGGATGATAATTCACCTCATAATTAAAACACAGGAGTCGCTCTGCCCAACGGGCGATTCTCATCCCAGCGCGATCTGTGCCTTTAGAGGAGAGGAGCACTGTCAAGGCCTGATGATCTGTACGTAAAAGGAATTTCCGACCCCAGAGGTAAGTTCTCCATTTTTCAACAGCCCAGACACATGCTAAAGCTTCCTTTTCAATCGTTGAATATTTACGTTCAGCACTCGACAATGTTCTTAAAGCAAATGCAACAATGCGCTCTGTGTTGTTTTCATGAATTTGAGAATATACAGCACCTAGTCCATAATCTGATGCATCTGTCGAAACGACAGTGGGCAAGTTAGGGTCAAACAATGCTAAAGCAGGGCTTTGGAGTAACAATTCCTTTACAGTACTGAAACTCTTCTGAGCCTCATCTGACCAGCTGAACTCCGATCCTTGTCTGATACAAGCACGCAATGGCTCTACAACTGTAGCGAAATTTGGAATAAATTTATTGTACCATGACAACAATCCAAGCAGGTAACGGAGGTGCATCTTTAGGAACTGGAGCATGAAGCATTGCACTAAGATGATCCTCATCTGGGTGAATACCCTGTGCAGATACAGTATGACCAAGAAAACGCAAACTGCTTTTATTAAAGTGACATTTTGAATCATTCAACTGTAAGCCTGCATCTTGTATGCGCTGAATAACCACTTTGAGCATGTGGTCATGTTCACTTTTTGTGTGTCCCCAGACAATGACATCCTCCAAATAATTGGCTACATTTGGCAATCCTTGTAGTACAGTAGCTAGTAGTTTCTGAAACGCAGATGGAGCCGAAGCAAAGCCAAAAGGTACTCGACAGAATCTAAATAGCCCTTCATGAGTGATGAACGCAGTCAGATCACGACTTTCTTCATGCAACAAAAGCTGGAAGTAGGCATTCTCTAAATCAATTGTAGAAAAGACAGTTGCTCCACGCAGCATAGACATCATCTCATCAATATGGGGCAAAGGATAACTGTCTGCAACAACAGCTTTATTTGGTTCTCTCAGGTCTACACACATACGAATTCCACCCGTCTTCTTCTGAACAACTACAATTGGAGAAATCCACGGTGATGCATCCACTCGTTCAATAACACCCAAGTCAAGAAGGCGTTGAAGTTCATCACTGACAGCATTTCGAACAGATAATGGCAACCGTCTAAGTTTCTGACGTACAGGTTTCACCACTGAAGAAATCTTTACCTTATGCACAAATCCTTTTGCACATCCCAGCTTAGCAACAGGCACAGAAGCAGAAAGTCGCATTACAGGAGCTGAAGCCAATCCTGGAAGTATGGAAGAACCTTCAAACTTGAGATGCAATCCATTAATTAAATCCATTCCAAGAAGAGCAGTGCCACATTCAACTATAAAGATTGATGTAGTACAGTTCATGTTATCTCTGGTAACAATAACAGGTAGACAGCCAAGCACTGGTATTGGATCTCTTGAATACGTCACCAATTTAACAGGAGGAGGCAGCAAAGAGTCTTGTTTAAAGTGTTTTTCATACACAGATTTTGGCAGAATGGAAACGGAAGATCCCGAATCCACAATCAACTCTACAGTTACAGAAGCTGATGCAGTCATGATAGTAGTAGACTTTATCTTATTAGGTACTGAATCATGCATGTAAAGTATGTGAAGCTCAGGAAGTTCAATTTCATGTACAGAACGTGCTTGCTGTGAACGACACACTCTTGAAAAATGTCCCAACTTTTGACAATTATTGCACTTTACAGAAACTGCAGGACATCTGGAATCATTTGCAAGATGTTTTGTAGATCCACATCGATAGCATGCACGAGCCAAGGAAGTAGCAACAGACATTGAAGGCACAGACAGAGGTGATTTCAAACTTGATTGTCTTTTGTAACGATCAACAGCAGGCACACTTGTTGCTTGAATTGCTTGCACAGGTACAGAAGTCTGATTTGAAAAAAGTTTAGCTTGTTCAGCAGCAGCCTCCATTTGTGTAGCAATAGTAATAGCCTTGTTAAGAGTCAAATCAGTCTCTAGTAGCAAACGTTCTCTAACACGATGACTGTTTACATTCTCCACTAGTTGATCTCGCAACATTTCATCATTATTAGATGCAAACTCACATGTCTTGGCCAAGTCCCGAAGAGAAGCAACATACTGTAGGATTGTCTCCCCTGGTGCTTGAATTCGCTTTCTGAATGCATGACGCTCAGCCACAACATTACGTCGAGGAATAAAGTGTAGTTTCAAAGTCTCAATAGCATCCTCCATTGTTTCTCCTTGGTTTGGTAAAGTATAGAACAGACTCTGGCCTTCTGTTCCCAGACAATGAAGAAACAAAGCTCGCTTTCTTGCTACTGGCCAGTCATCTCCTGATGCATTTACAACAAGCAAATAATTCTCAAACATCTTTAACCAGACGTCAAAGGGGATAGACGGCTCACCAGGGCATGGCAAGAATGGCGTAGGAAAAGAAGCAACGGCAGACATCTTTCATGTACACCAGCAAAAATCCTCCTCGCCAATTTGTTATGTCTTAAGTTCTGGTAATCATGAAGACAAGAAACTTGTAACTTCTTCAAGGTTTATTCAAACCCACAAGCAAGGCAACAGTGCCACACGGTCACATAATTAGACAGCAGGTGCAACACCCTCCTTTCTTACTCTACACCTTTTATAGGTAACATCATGTGAACTACAGCGCCATCTCCTGTCAAGTACATAAACACAACATATATCTCATGTTTAACCTCTAGACTAGAGACCGAGCCAGCGGCAACCGTCAGAAGCACTGGCCGAGGTACGGCTGTTCCAGGCGGGGGAGACTAGAGCTGGGCGGGGGCGCAGCAACTCCGAAAACTTCAGATCAAATTTTTAAATAGGCTCTATCTTTATAAACAAACCACATATTTGAGCTTTAAACAACTACATCGTCGACTGAAAAACTATTAAAACTACATTGCGTGACACAAAGTATTTAATCTCTAAACGACTTACTAATTAAATCATGACCAAATACAACCAAAAACAAACGTTCAGTCTTGCTTGTGAAAGGTTCTTCCTCGAAAGCTGTTTTCAGTTGTGTGGCGATTTTTACAGCCCCAAGCAGCACACAAAACAGGCATTTTTCTCAATGGGCTATATGCACGCATAAGTTCCGCATTTGACGTAAGGATGCTCGTCCATTTCCGGTTGTGTAGATTAAAGCGGAGGAAAACCGGAGAAAACGGGATTATGGCAGAGTCTTCAATATTTACTGTCCTCCCGTCTTTGAAACGAAACGTACATACGTTTAGATGTAATTTTATATATAGTTATGTTTATTTAATATAATTTTAAAAAGAAGCATAAACACAACGAAGGGTGTCTGTTTTATCTGTTTTTGTGACTAACGTTTCATTAGTATAACCATGGAGTATAAAATTCAATATAAATTCTCGGTATTGCATTGGACTCTATGATCGGCGGAAGTTATCGAGCATCCTTAATCCTTCACCGGAAATAACTCAGTGCATAGAGCCCATTCCCGGTATGAGAGGTATGGGAAAGTTGCTCTCCCCAGAGTTCCGGTAAGATGGCGGTCCGTGCAGTCGCATCTCACTGAGCTCCTCAAGAAGTCCCGATGTTATAGTTGATTAAAAATACATATCCACTATCAATTGCCAGTTGCCCAGTTCTCAGCACGAAAATTAAGAAACATAACAGCGGGAAGCCTCCGGTGCAAAAAAATCTCCCTTTTGAAAGCGGTGGGGTGATGGGGGGACATGACTACGCTGATATGGCTAACGCTAGCAAGAACAAACGAGGGCCGACAACTCCAGCGGAAACCCCCGAAAAAACACACCCGGAGAAGAAAACGAAAGGTTTGTCTCAAGAAGATACAAACACAGAAGCCATACTGAATGCTATTAACTCTCTCGGTCAACGTGTAGACGACCGCATGGAAGAATTTAGCACGCAGTTGCAACAGCACAGCTCCATGCTAGCTTCTATTGCTAAATTGGTGCAGTTCAATGCAGAAGAACTAAAAGACAGTAAAACAAAAATAAAACACCTGGAAAAGAAAGTGGAGACTCTGACGAAGGAAAATGAAGATATGAGGATTCGAGTACTGAACAATGACAGATACAAGAGACAGTGGTGCTTGCGCATTAAAGGGAAAAAAGAAACGGCTAATGAAAACGTTAGAGAGGAGGTGGTGGAACTTCTTAGCAGGATTGCACCGGACCTGGCGGTAAAGTTGGATGAAGCAGTCGACGTTGTCCACAGAGTGGGAAGAAAGATGGACAACAGGCATCGACAAATAATCATTTTATTTGTGCGACGAGCAGTGAGAGATGACATCTGGAGGCGAACAAAAACTTCTCCAATCTGCAAAGAAGAGGGGATTCGTTTTACTGAAGATCTGACTCAAGAGGACTGGCGTTCCAGACAGGCTCTCTGGCCCAAAATCGACCAGGCTAGAAAGGAAGGAAAGGCTGCAGGCTTCAGGGGCCCGTTTGGATTTATCGAAGGCAAGCGTATTATGGAGGACACTTAATTTAGGGGATGAAACTAGTCCTTAAATTAATACATAGTGGATGAGTTCGGGTGATGGGACTTCTACCTCAAAGTTTTTACTCCACCTCCCTAATATTTTTTTTCTCGTTAAAAAAAAAAGAGTTAATTTGTTCATGTGTTCTGTATTTCACTTAAAGTCTGATCTTTCTTTTATTTCCTTTAATACAAGGCGACTTAAAGACTCAGTTAAACGAAAAGCTGTCTTTTTGTTTTGCAAAGGGCAACAAGCACATTGCACTTTTCTTCAAGAGACTCACTCAGATATTTCTGATGTTAAATTTTGGTCACAACAATGGGGGAATAAAATTCTCTTCAGTCATGGGACAAATCGGTCGGCTGGAGTTGCCATATGCTTCAACAGATGCCCTGGTAAGATTCTGAGAGAAAAAGCAGACAAGGAGGGACATTGGGTAGCCTGTGTTTTGGATATTGATGCTAATCCTGTTATTCTGTTTAACATATACTGTATGGTTATAACAATGATACCAAAAATAGAAATTTGTTGCATCAAATATCAGAAGTAATTATAGAACTAAAAACAAAATTCCCTACAGATCATATTATTGTTGGAGGGGATTTCAATTTAGCTCCTGATGAGTGTATGGATAGATGGCCTTCCAAGTTATTGAGTGAACATAGAAATACAATTTTGGAAGCTTTTGCTAATAATAATCAATTGATAGACATATGGAGAATTTTACATAGTGGAGTGAAACAGTTTACCTGGCATAAACCTAATGGTCAGAACAAATCACGAATTGATTATTGGTTGATATCAAACTCAATATCAGATCACGTCACAGAAACCGAAATTGCTAGTTGTCCTTTAAGTGATCATTGTATTATTAACCTAAAAATCCGAAACAGTAATAAAAATAACAAACCAAAAGATTATTGGAAATTTAACTCTCAGTTACTAAAAAACTCAGAGTTTTGTCATTCTGTTAAAAAAATTATTCTTGATATAAAAAATGACAATAATCTAGACACATCTATACTAAAATGGGAATTTTTGAAATTTAGTATTAGAAAGTATTCAATAATGTTTGGTAAAAAAGTGAATTAAGAAAAGAGAGCTCAGGAAGTAACGGTGGTTAAAGAACTCATGACACTTTATAGTAAATCTGATTGGAGTGAAGAGGACAAAGAAAAAATAAGTAATTTGCAATCCAAATTGGATAGAATATATATAGATAAAGCTAAAGGTGCATATATTAGATCCAGGGCCCGGTGGATTGAAGAGGGAGAAAAGAATACTGCATACTTTTGCAAATTAGAAAAACGTAGACAAGAATATAATTCGATTTGTAGTCTTATAGTTGATGGAGAAGAATGTACAGAACCCAAACGCATGGAAAAAGAAGTTTTCAATTTTTACAGTAATCTTTATAAATCCTCCTTCTCAGAACAAGATGCCTCATCTTTTTTTGATAAAATTAACAACTTGATTCCTGTTATTGATGTAAATTTTAAAGAAGTTTGTGATGAGGAACTAAGAATTGTAGTATTTGATTATGCGATAAAAAAAAATGGCATCTGATCGTTCGCCAGGTCCAGACGGTATTACATCTAACTTCTATAAACACTTTTGGGAAGATTTAAAACACCTACTACTATCAGACCTCTGACCGTCGCTCCCCTACCCCTCTCAATCTCTTTGCTTATTTGGTTGTAAATGTTTCTGAAATCCTTGTAGTTGAAATTCCACTTGATTCAGAGGATGTGGACAGTCATTTTTCCACTGTCCCTTTTGTCTGCAATTAAAACAGACTTCAGGGTCGTAAAGGACCCTGTTACCCATTCCTCGTCCTCTTCCTCTTTTACCTCCATCTCCTCCTCCTCTTGGATGATTTTCCATTATCAAACCTCCCATTTTCAGCAGAGCAAGTTGAGTGTCTTTTTCAGTCTTTTTCTGCTTATTCTTGGCTTGATCTTTCAGCAGCTGTTTTTGATGGTTTGCGTGTCGTCGGATTTCTTCCAGGCGCGCTTGATGGTAGCCCACACAAGATATTTTGACCCTTTTTCCTATTTCATGGTCCAGGCTATCCAGAAAAACAGTTTTTAAGTATTCTTCATACGTACTTATGCCAGTTGGGACCGCAGCCCCCCCGGGTGGTGGACTTGGTTCAGTCAACCCACTGCACCGGTCAATTACTGCTTTCAGTCTTTGAAAAAAATCTTCGGTGTCCTCTCCGTCTTTCTGCTTACATGCTCTGATCTTGTCTGTGTGGACGTGCGCTGGAAACACTGTTTCAAGTGTGGTTTTTAGCTCGTTGACTTTGTTCACATAGGTAGAGTTGGTCTCGTCTTCCCAGATTGGGTTCACCAGACGTGCGTCTGTGGGCCAACGGCCAGTCAATTTTGACAATTTGGTAGGACCATGTTTCAGCTTCAAAAGTCTTATCAGTTCATCAATGGTGGGTCTAAATTCTTTGCAGAATGCTTCAATTTCCTCACCCAGCTGTTTTCCTCCTGCATCCAGGTCAGACAGATGGCAGGCTGCTTCTTTGATATATGCCTGTGTCCATGGTCTGTGGATCAGGATTGGACCTTCGTGTCCTGCAACTTCGATCATAGGTGCTCTGATCATCATCTCGTCGTACTTTTCATCTTCCTCCTCCAACGTGTTCTAGTCAACCTCCGCATTCAGGATCAAAAATCTCCTTCCTGAATCATCTCTTGTCAATGATCTGGTTTGAGGACCTTGAAATCCTCTACCTTGACTTGCCTTTGGTGTTTTGTTCTGGAGTTCTCTCTTGGACCTCTCTTTAAATTTTCTAGCTGGAGGAGTGTAGGCAGGAGGAGCAGAGAGGAGTGTAGCTGGAGCTGTCAGGTCTGGATAGGCAGATGTTGACCTGTCTTTTTCTTTTTCATCTTTGTCAGGATCTTGTCCTCCAGCCGCTCCTGGCTGTTCTTGCGGTTGTGGTTGGAAGGGGGAGTGGGGAGCCGGATAGTGGTCATCCTCAGCCAGGCGGTTTTTCATACATCTCATTTCCTCGGAAGAAAAAGAAACAGAATTGAGCAAAGTTTTCCTGGCTTCTTCTGCCTTTGCATCTTTACTATCTGCACTTCCTAATGGTGCTAATGCTGCATTTATTTGTCTTCTTTGTCTGTTAATTGCCTCATTTAACCATAAATCTATAATTTGACCATCAAGGTCATAATTATCTTTTTCTTTTCTTTTTGGACTTGCTTTTGTCCAATTTTCTTTGGTCTTTTGCAGATGGCTTACACTCAAACCCCCATTAAACCCATATTTTTCAATTATCTGTGGTATCCTGTGATGCCACCATGTTCCATTTTTCTTTGTCATAGAACTAAAATTTCCTTTCGAGAAATTCACTGTCTCCAAAGACTCTTTACTTTTACAACTACTTTTTTTACTTTTTTTTTTTATTATTTATTTTTTTTTAATTTAATTTACACTAATTAGACTTTTTTCAGATGACTTACTGAAAATTTCCCGCGTCGTCACTCACGCTGCCAGTAGTCCGTCACCACTGGTCTTTCCTTTGAGACTTTCCCCGCGTCGTCACACACGCGCCTGCCAATAATCGTCACTATTGGACTTTATTGAGACTCCCACGTCTCACTGACTCTTTGGGGAAATGTGCACGTCTCACTGACTATTTTGGAATATCTTTTTAGTGTAAAAAAAAATTTCTCACCATGCTTTTTGCAGCGTGATTTCTTTTAATGGTAATCGCGTCCACCTAGACCTTCCGTGGTGTTCACAATTCTCCCGTCCCTCAAAGTTGGGGGTTTGGAGCCATAGACTTTTTGTCTTTGGGATGATCAGTCAATTGATTCTTCCACGGAGGTCATCAGTTTTGTGATCGCATCCTCGTCGCCATATTGTTGTGGAAATTCTTTTATCAACATCTTAAACAACAGTTGAAGAACAAATCTCGAAAAGAAGATCTCGAAAGTTATAAGTGTTAGTATTTATTTCTTGCAAGAAAGGCAGTTCACACACAGACAGAGTCTGATATGAGAAGGGCCAATGTCTTCTCATTTTACAGAGTTTATCCAAAAGATCAACCTCCTAGGTGTACCTCCTCCTCGTCTTATCTTTGGACTAAGGCCCCTGAGTTCTATGCATCTCCACAGTCAGTGCATATGTCACTTAAGAAACAACACCTAACCAAACATGTCTTGTTCTTGATGCACTCAAAATTATCTATTGCTAATAAAGACAGACCATTCTGTCTTTTTGTACTGTCCTATTGACCTCTTTGCAAAGCGGACACTATTGAACTATTTGCAAAGGAGATGATGATGCATCTTGCAACTTCACAAACCACTCAAGCAGATATATGTTTCAAGATATACAAAGAAATTAAATTTTCTATTACAGGGGTAATTCCCAAATGATATTTGCTTACATTGATAAACATCTTTAAAAAGAACAGCTAAGCCCCCGCCTCTCTTACCCGCTCTGCAGACACTCATATAAGTAAAATTTGGAGGGGATGTTTCGTTTAGGACCGTTGCACTGCAGCTGTCTTCTAGCCAAGTTTCAGTTAGAAACATGAAGTCCAGGTTGTGTGTGGTTATTAAGTCATTGACTAGAAGTGATTTATTTTTAATGGAGCGGATGTTTAAAAGTGCTAACTTTATAGTCTTACTTTTTGTCCCCACAGCAGTCCTAGTTTGGCGTGTAATGGACACCAGATTAGATGGGTTTGCTGTACGGCTGTTGAAGGCCTTAGATTTTCTATCATGTAAATGAACAGCAATAGAGAAAGATTCAGGCACACTGGGTTCCCGCTTGTTCTGATAACATTTGATAAAGTTATTGTTTTCATAGCGAGAACCCAAAATATTTCACTTAGAGCTGGTATCAGTTGTTTTTGGTTCACCTCGAGCTGATGGAGGAGGCTGTGAGCCCTGGCGCTGTGGCAGAGGCCGAAGAACTCTCGGTTTAGGAGGGGGAGGGCGAGCTGGGCCCGAAAGCTTTGGTGGTTTTGGGGCCTGCCGTTTTTTGGTTGGTATCTGGGGGCTTGCAGCAAAAGAGTGGGACAGTTTGGTTCCAGCAGACACCAGTTGTTCCATTTTCTCTGAGAAGCACAGAAGTGGAGATGCTGGAGAGAGTGATAACGTGTCAGGTGAGATGGGCTGTTGCTCTGGTGTTATTGGAGGGTGTAAAATGCTGTCCTGGATTCCCTCGCTGTTTTCCAGAAAGTCGTCCTTGGGTGCTGAATCTGGGAGCAGTTCTGATATCATGTCATAGTCTGACTGTGGTGAGCTCTGTGGGCAGGGCTCTGCTGAGATTGTATCCATGAGCAGAGGTTGTTGTTGTGGCTGAGTGGTGTTATCATTGTCCTTGTGTGATGTGTCAGCAATATGTCCATTCAGGTGCTGAAGTGAAGTCCTGTGGTCGTTCATACTGTATAGGTGTGTGTGTGTGCCATTCAGGTTGAATGGATTGGCACACACAGGAGAAGGATGATGGAGGGAGAAGTAGATGTTGTCCTTTAGTACTCTTGAACCAAGTTTGTTTGGGTGATGGCCATTCCGTTGAAAAGCCTCTAAGTGCCATTTGAAATTTTCTTCTAAAATTATCATTTTTATCAAGCTTGTATATTTAAGTTCAGTAATTTCACTTAAATGGCAATGATGATTACCTATTAATTGTCATTTAAGTGAAATTACTGAACTTAAATACACAAGCTTGATAAAAATGGTCATTCTAGAACAAAATTTCAAATGGCACTTAGAGGCTTTTGCATCTGAACTCTTCACATAGTCATCTTAACACAAGTGTATGACTATCTAAAACAAAAAAGAAGAGGAAAGAAAGAGGAACAATAAATAAATAAATAAAATGAGGGTCAAGAGGGCAAGATATTCCATACAAAATTTAGGTCTAACTAAATTGAAGTCATTTCAAAATAAAAGTGTTTTTATTGCTTTCTTTACTGAGGATGAGATGGTGTTAAGGTACATTTCAAACTCTTTCAAAAAAAAAAAAAAACTATAAAGGTTATTGTTGGAAAATTTACATTTATGGATATAGAAATTCCCAATAAAATAAATTAAATTGGTAACAAAGCAGGCTTTTTTTTATCTGGATCAAGGTCAATGTATCCAAAAATGATGTTGTTGGGTATTGACCCACTGAATGCCGATTCTTTATTGTGCTTAACCGCTTCAGTACTCTGATCAAGGAGTAGGAGTCATCAGATATTTTCCACCTTTTATTTCTGTGCAGGTTTCACCATTAAAACATATGAGCTATGCTTTTGAGGTAGTTTCTGCAATAAACAAATAAACAAACATGAATAACTAAATGCTAATCATACATACTCGCATAGAGTTGTGATAAATGGCACATTAACAATTAAACACCTTTAACAGTTCTCTCTCAGTGAGTTTAGCATAACAGAAATAAGCAAACAGAAGATAACAGAGCATATAAAACTTAAGGTATATTATACAGCGTCCTCATAGTATTAAAGTATGAGTATAATATCTTATATAGAGGCATAAACATAACTAAACGAGATATATCCGAAAATATCCACATTAGCCATAAAGCTATCGGCACTTCCACGTGCGTCACACGCGTCTCACGCGACAAACTAATGTACAGAAAGATCGCGGAACACCCGCGGCTTACAGACTTAATGTTAAAGATAAACATGCAATATAAACATTCAATATTATAAATATAGTCAGGAAATGAACTTACTTCGTCAAGAACTTTCCCTGCTCACAGAAATACTGCACGGCTGGAAAAATGCGTCATACTCTGACTGCGCTGTATGCACAACTTAACTCTGTCACTTCCGCTCAAACAGCGTCCAACCAAATTGCGTACTACTACCCACATCCCACATACTAAGTATTCTACATAATACACTCTGTAAATATAAACTACAGCAGTAGATAATACT
Organism: Pimephales promelas; assembly: GCF_016745375.1. Next base: position 26,513,194 of record NW_024121099.1, read on the forward strand.
TAAACCCAGTAAAGAATTCACAACAGCCGCCCCCACATTTGAGCAGCAAATGTGTAATTTAAGAGAATTCTTTAAAGTCTTTGTTGTCCTCCAAGGCTGGCAACTGAATAAGGCGAGCAACCGGCCTGGTGTACACCTTACCCTTAACAAGAACATCAGCTGTTCTCACACATCCATCATCACTGACAACAGTCTTCTCCACTTTACCAATAGGCCACTGAGCTCTGGGGAGTTGTGGATCAACTATCAAGACTACTGAGCCTACTGTCAGAGCATCTGATGGTTTGTGCCATTTCTGGCGCGTCTGGAGCGTAGGCAAGTAGTTCCTTGTAAATTGAGTCCAGAACTGGTCCACAAGATTCTGACAATGGCGCCATCTACGCCGCCCCATTGTTCCTGAGGCATATGCCACTTGAGGAAGCGATGCATCCCGCCGCCCCATGAGTAGAAGATTTGGTGTAATGGCGTCGAGGTCTGCAACGTCTGCTGAGACGTATCCGAGGGGTTTTGAATTTAAAATGCCCTCCACCTCTACTAAGACAGTAGTTAGGACATCTTCAGAGATAGACTGACCTCCCACTGCCACTTGGAGAGCAGTCTTGATGGAGCGGACCTCTCGCTCCCAGACACCGCCAAAATGAGGAGCATTCGGCGGATTGAACTTGAATAGGATCTGGTACTCGGCTAACTGCTCCTTTAGTTGGGAGTCCATAGCTGCAAAGGCTTCCCGCAGTTCTCGATCAGCACCACGAAAGTTTGTGCCACAATCTGATCTGATCTCCTTTGGCCTTCCACGTCTGGCTATGAATCGCCGAAGAGCAAGCAAGAAAGCATCCACATCCATGGAGTTAAGAAGCTCTATGTGGACAGCTCTTGTGGTGAGACATTTGAAAATGACACCCCAACGTTTCTCAATCCTTCTGCCAATTTTGACATGATACGGGCCAAAACAGTCCACTCCTGTAGAATAGAATGGGGGACAGAGAAGCCTGAGCCGCTCCGGTGGTAAATCTGCCATTCGCGGCACTTTTGGCTGAGCTCGCCACCGTTGACAGGAGGAACAGTTAAGCTGGTGGTGCTTAATAGCTTGACGTCCCCGCAAGATCCAGTATTGCCTCCGTATTTCTGCATACCACCCTTTCTGTACCTGGGTGCAACAAGCGCTCGTCGAAGTCTTTAATGAGAAGCTTTGTTGCTGGATGCTGCGGATCTAACACTATCGGATGAGTTTGCTCAACATTTGGGCTTTCTAGTCTCCGTAATCGTCCTCCGACTCTTAGTACATTAGTCATTGGATCCCATTCTGGAGCAAGACACTTTAGTCGACTGTGGTTTGGTATAAGCCTTTGGCTTTTAAGTGCTGCTATTTCCTCAGGAAAGCTCTGAGCTTGACAGTCTCTCAAGAGAATCAGTTCTGCTTCGCGATGATCAATGAGCTGGGTGTTCGTTAAATCATCCGTTGCCTTTTGACATGATAGTCGAGTTGCCTCCACTAAATCCTTCCATGTGTTGAACTGAATGGCATGCGGAAGATTTTGATCTGGTTGCGTGATAGTTAAACAGCAGATAGTGGGACTCTTTAGGTCAGGTAACTCTTCTGACCTTGCCTGCTCAGGTCTCTTTGGCCAGTGTTCGGAACTCAGTTTAAGAAACGATGGTCCCTGACTCCAACGCCCAGGCACAGTAAAACTTAAGAGTGGTTTACCTCTTGTGATGTCGTCTGCTGGGTTCTGCTGCGTATCCACATACCGCCAATCTCTGCCCTCCGTCAACTCTTGTATCTCTGAGACCCTTGTTCCGACAAAGACTTTGAATCTACAAGAATCCGACTGCAGCCACTCCAACACAGTTGTAGAATCAGTCCAGAGAGTCGTCTGCCGGATAGTGAGAGTGAACTCATCTCTCAAGAGCTTTGCGAGCTGTGCTCCTGCTAATGCTGCACATAGTTCCAAGCGAGGTATGGACAGTTGCCTCTTAGGTGCCACTCTCGATCTAGCCATAACAAAGGAAGTATGAATGCCATCTTCTGCGCACACTACCAAGTAAGCTACTGCTCCATACGCCCTCTCCGAAGCATCACAAAACACATGAAGATCATACTTCCGTTCTGCATTGTTCGGAACTGATGAGTAACAGCGAGGAATGTGTATGGCACTAAGATGCTGCAACTCACTTTCCCAGGTGTTCCAGGCAGCATGAAGATCCGGAGGTAAATTTGGGTCATCCCATTCCCTTTTTTTTGACCATAGTTGTTGTATGAGCACCTTTGCTCGTGTGGTGAAGGGCACAATGAACCCCAAGGGATCATACTGACTTGCCAGGACTTGATAGGCTGTTCTCATGGTTAGTGCGGCATGTTCAATGGGACGATAGTGGTATCCTAATGTATCATCAGCACAGTTCCACCTGAGACCCAAAGTTGGCTCCAAAGGATCAGCTTTGTTCTGACCAAGCCATTGTTCTGCAGCCACAGACCTTGCTTCAGTGGGTAGATGGGATATCACTGACGGCTGGTTGCTGGCCCATTGTCTGAGGTCAAATCCACCCTCTGACAGGAGATTGCGCAGTTGATTGAGTGTTAGCTTGGCCTCTGATGCGGTGGGAAAACTTTCTAGATAGTTGTCCACATAAAAACTCTGTTGCACTGTTTGCAGAGCACCTGGGTAACTCTCTTGGTTATTTCGAGCATGCTGCTGCACAGCGAAAATGGCACAACATGGGCTGCTGGTTGTACCAAACGGCAAGACCTGCCATTCATAAACGTCTGGGCAGTTCTCACAGCGTAAATCTCGCCAGATGAAGCGGAGTAGAGGTCTGTCCTCAGGCAACAGGCGAACCTGATGGAACATTCCCCGAATGTCAGCACTTACAGCCACGTGGTGCTGTCTAAATCTCAAAAGGACCCCCAGCAATGATGGGCCGAGTGTGGGCCCTGGCAGAAGCTGATCATTCAGAGACAGACCTTGATACCTGAATGAGCAATTGAAGACAAGTCTTGGCTTATCATTGTGGCATACCAGGTGGTGGGGAATGTACCAAGCTTCCTTTGACTTGGTAACTTCTTCAGGTTGGAGCATAGTAACATAACCTGCCTTAACGAGTTTATTAATCTCACCAGAGTATACAGCAGCTTTATCCGGGTCTCTCTGAAGTTTTCTCTCTGTGCTCCTCAAACTGGGCATAACTGATTGCATCGTACTTGTGAGTTTTGGAGCACCAGGTCTACGGAGCAACGGGGTGGCATAACGTTGAACTTCTTCAACCTTAATCCTCTGCGTTCGGCATTCAAGAAGTTCAATTGCCTGTTGATCTTCCTTGGATCGAACCACCAGTCTCTCATTCCGATAAGGCAGGACATCAAGTTGCCACAACTTCTCAACATTACGACAGAGCAAGTCATTGGGACAAGCAGTCGACAAGAAAAGACACTGCTGTACTGAGTTGTGGCTTGGTATGCCCTCCTCCGCTCCTTGTAGTGCCCACCCCAGAGCTGTGTGTACTGCAACTGGACCACCTTTAGGACCCTGTCGGACTGGCTTATCCGCTGTGAGAAGATGGACATTGTCTGATCCGATCAGTACCAATGGACGCACATTATGGAATGACTGTAACGGGAGCTCTCTGAGGTGAGCGTACTGTTTCTGAAGTCTCTGCACTGGATATGATTGCTCTACCAGGTCCAGACCCGAAGCTGTGAAGGCCCCAAGTATCGGGAAGCGCCTCTTCGGTTCACTCTTTGGAGAGATTTCCAGGTTAACTTTGGACCCAGAAAGGTGAGTGATGTCGGATCTTACTGTGCGTAGAGCCAAAGTTTCAGGTTCACCTTTTAACTGAAGCCTCTGGATGGCTATTGGCAAGATCATGGTTCTCTGCGCTCCGTCATCCAGTACAGCATAAGTCTCCACTGACTTGAACTTGCTGTGTAGCAACACTGGAACCACTTTAAGTAGCACTCTGCAGGTCGCACTAGCAGGGGTGAGATAAATGCGACTCTCCGATGTGCTTGATGTACTGTTTGTCGGATCTTCACGAGCTATCCGGTGTAGCACCTGAAGATGTATTCCACCACAGTCACTGCATGGCTTTTTAAGGTTACATATCTCAGGTAAATGTGATCGTGCACATCTCCAGCATCGCTTTCCATCTGTAATCCATCTTTGTAGATCAGCAACCGACTGCTCCTTGATGCCATCACAGCGGGTAATGTAGTGCTCTTTACTGCTGCAAAAGAGGCAGTGTACCTTGAATGGTTTCTTCTGCTTGAACTCTTTGGGTCGTGTAGAAGGCACAGCTTCAGCTGGGGATGCACCGTGATAAACGGCTAGGCTTGATCCTCTTGACTTATATGGAGGTTTCTCCTTCCCGGCTCCTGGAAGTTTCTCGAGCTGGTAGCGCTGTACTAGCCGAATAGACAGTCTTTGCTGCTGTGCTTTGACTTGTAGCCACCCAGCGAAGTCCTGCAAATTATAGGGGTTAAGACTTATGGAGTTCAGCTTCCCCTGTTGTTGAAGGAACTCGATGAATCCATCCCGCAGATACTTTGGCAGCTTACTGAGAAGGCGATCTACATGTGAGCAGCAATTAAGCTCCATCCCTCTGGGTCCCTCTAGTGATAGCAGCATGCTGACCAGGAGGTGAACTCGCAAAGCAAAACTCTGAAAGCTGTGGCTATCATTGGGCTTAACATCTGATGATGTGAGGATGGCAGCTATCTCACTCTGAGCCAATTGATGAGGCTGACCATACTGTAGTTGAAGTGCCTGCATAGCTGCCGAATATGGATGTAGGTGATGCCGGCAAGACTGCGCGATCATCTGAGCTTCAGGCAGCTTAAGATGTTCCAACAGGACATGGTATTTATATTTCTCTGTTAGTTCTGGGTAAGGCTCAAGCAGATTGTCCAATGCCAGCTTCATATTAGCAAATTCCCTTTCACTGTCACTTGTGAAGTCTGGAATTTTAGGTTTAGGGGGGCTATACAATGTTCTCTGGGGTATATGACCGCCCGATGGAGCTGCAGTCTGTGCTGTTATCAACTGTGGAGGAGCGATAACTGCAGCAGGGTTCACTGAGGAGAGTAAACCAGGAATCATGGTTTGAGAGGGTAACGTTGGCATCATTTTCTGATAAGGAGGGACATGACTGAATGACGTAGATGCATGCACAGGCTGTATCTGCGAATCTGGTGCTGGGAGATAGCTGTAAGGTGTCATAGGATGCTGATAAACTGGTACTGGCGAAATCAGCTGCTGCCCAAGGGGCTGGAATGGCCGTTCAGTCATATTAGCTACAGTTTGATCGTGATGGGGCACAAATCTGGCAGAATGTGATGATACTGGCCCAGATGGTATTGGTAGGAACTGATGAGAGACTGGAGATACTGTACCAGAGGAGATAGGAGAATACAAGCCTGTAGGTTTTGATTGGTTTGGATGAATTGGAGTGAATCCAAGGTTGCGACTCTCTTCCTCTGCTCTAGGAACAGCACCTGTCCTATGTGACTCTCCCACTGATGAACATACAGCAGCCTGTTTGATGACATGTGACACTGTGCCATGTGAAGGTATAGGTAGAGGGCTTGATGAACTAGAATGTATCGGAGAAGACTGTGCTGATGATGCAATGTCCTGCTCTGACTCATCGTCCTCATTTTCCTCTTCTTCCCTCAAGAATGATTTAATGTGGTTCATCATCTCATTTCGACGGTGCTTACGTTTCTTAAGCCGATTTAGTTTCCTGAGAAGATCGTCTATTTCACATGTCTCCTCTTTCTCCTTCTCATTGATGGATTCCATAAGTTTCGACAGTGAGTCCATACTTAGTATGTCCACTCGATTTGGACTGGGCGTGTCTCGATGTCCACCTTGGCTGGAGGCTACACCTGCTTGACTAGTATACACTGCGGCTGCTGCTCCTCTCTGCTCCTCTGACTCCCTATGCACAGGACTGGAGGAAAGGGCAGGTCGGTGATGTAAGTCAAGGATGTAATCCTCAAAACGCTTGGGGGTTTGACGTCGACGTGACTGTCTTGTTTGAGCCTCAGCATGTGGAAGTAATGCTGGTTTGCCATCTGATGCCATTCTGAAACAATCAAGCTCCGGCTCGAAGGACCATTTGTTGGGTATTGACCCACTGAATGCCGATTCTTTATTGTGCTTAACCGCTTCAGTACTCTGATCAAGGAGTAGGAGTCATCAGATATTTTCCACCTTTTATTTCTGTGCAGGTTTCACCATTAAAACATATGAGCTATGCTTTTGAGGTAGTTTCTGCAATAAACAAATAAACAAACATGAATAACTAAATGCTAATCATACATACTCGCATAGAGTTGTGATAAATGGCACATTAACAATTAAACACCTTTAACAGTTCTCTCTCAGTGAGTTTAGCATAACAGAAATAAGCAAACAGAAGATAACAGAGCATATAAAACTTAAGGTATATTATACAGCGTCCTCATAGTATTAAAGTATGAGTATAATATCTTATATAGAGGCATAAACATAACTAAACGAGATATATCCGAAAATATCCACATTAGCCATAAAGCTATCGGCACTTCCACGTGCGTCACACGCGTCTCACGCGACAAACTAATGTACAGACAGATCGCGGAACACCCGCGGCTTACAGACTTAATGTTAAAGATAAACATGCAATATAAACATTCAATATTATAGTCAGGAAATGAACTTACTTCGTCAAGAACTTTCCCTGCTTTCAGAAATACTGCACGGCTGGAAAAATGCGTCATACTCTGACTGCGCTGTATGCACAACTTTACTCTGTCACTTCCGCTCAAACAGCGTCCAACCAAATTGCGTACTACTACCCACATCCCACATACTAAGTATTCTACATAATACACTCTGTAAATATAAACTCAGGGTTCTCAAGTTTGAGCAAAAGCTTGGAGTGAGATCACACGCGGTTAGGGGAGGAGCCATAATGAAGCCCCGCCCCACCCATCTCCGCCCCCAATTTTACCCATTGTTCATAATTAACCAGAACAAATTAAAATTATAACAATTAGTAAATCTGATAAATGACAGAGCAATTCATCACATCAAATACTCTTTATTGCAGTATTACAAATATAGCCTAGCTAACCAAAAATATAACAAATTGCTCCAAACAGTTTCAAACAAATCTTTAAAAATTGCATTTTGATTTTTGAATGCGTCTTCTATCTAGACGAATGATTTATTGTGTGGTGGGACATTGAGAACAAATAGACAGATTAGAGTGCACCACCTCTTCCACTGTCTCCTCCTCTAATCTGGCAACCTTTTTAGGGGGCTTACCCTTTGGTGCCCAAAATGACAAAATATCTTTCTGCTTTTTTCCTGACATCTTTGAAAAATACAAATGCAACATTATGACAATGATTAAATATTACCCAGAGCAATCTGCTGTAATACATCCTTAATGTAACTAGAAAGACTATTAATATTACAGTATAATATAATTTAAAATAAAATTAGTAAATCTTCATTCCTTTCCATACCCACTAACATTTCTCTTAGTTTCAGATAACGTAAGATAGCCAAACTGAGCCTGGTTGCAAAGTAGTTGTAGAGTTTTTGACAGCATCAATAATAATGTACGATGGGCTACATATTAAATGTTCTAGCCCAAAAATGTTAGACGAGCTTCTTCCAACTTACCTTCTTCTCCATCACGACACATGTGTTCGCGCGATGTTGTTGGTTACCTAGTAACGAACGTACGGTGGCCGAGGATGTTCCGTCCATTTCCGTGTGTTCGCGCTACTGAATGACATGTCATGTATAGATCAGTGGTGCACGCAGCGTGCATATATGTTGCCTAGTAACGAACGCAATCTGGCGGAGATACGCGCTGGCGGCAGGAAACTTCACTTTGTTTGCCTGCGCCTCGTATACAACGTTAGAAAGCTTTCAGCCAGGACAACTTGGTTGGCATTGCCTTTTCAGCGTGAGAAATACACAGTGTGGCGTGTGAGCGTGTGAACCGGTCGAAATGAGTGTGTCTCACGGCCAATGCGTGAGACTTGAGAACCCTGTAGCAGTAGATAATACTTAAACCCAGTAAAGAATTCACAACAGATGTCTTTAAACTAAGGTTACTGAAATATCTTGCTGGATATTGTCTTTAATAAACTTGCCAATTCTATCCCATAGTTGTTTACTATAGAAACATGACCAAAATAAATGATAAACAGATTCTGTGTGAACTTGGGCAAAATGAGCATCTTGTGTCAATATTACTTTCATATTTAATCATGAAATATTTAGCAGGGTAAAATGTATTTATTATTTTGAAGGATACTTCTTTTACTTTATTTGTTAAAAATATTTTTGTGGTAAGGACCAGATCTTTTTAAATAATCTACTCCAGTATAAAATTACAGGGGACCATAGATATCATATAGACTATACCTTATTGGCCGCTGGAAACCGAGAAATACGGCCGCCATCTTGAACCGGTCGTATTCTAGTTTCGTTGCGTGGCAGCAGATGAGATGCCAGAGCACTGTGGAGCATTTTCCTGTTCTAATCACCGGATCGCCGAAAATCCTTTTCACAAGTAAGTCTTAACATTACCGTACTATTGGTTGTATTTTGTGAATAGAATATTACCTGATAATCGAGCAGGAGCAAGGATATTTGCTATTAGTGTAGGCTAGGCCTACTGAAATCGTTGTGAAATGTTGTTTACTGCATCAGCTGGTGTTCACCCGGCATGGAGAGGTGGGGTAACTACAAGATAAATAACTACAAGAGGTTATCCGATAACTGCCATGTTGTCTATTATTTAATTGTGTTTGCGCACATGAGATCAGGAACTTAAGCAATGTAGGGTAGAACGGGTACAGTTGAGACATAAGCTGTGTCTGAAACCGCTCACTCGTTCACTCATTCACATAATCCCTATATAGTGTATGGCATTTGAGTGCACTATATCTGCAAGGAGTGAACGAGATGAAGTGAGTGAATTCGGACGCTGACGTTTACACTGTGCGTCGGAGAGTTGGAGCTGTCGCAGAAAAGACTTCGTCATGCGTGTACTGATAAAACTCCTTTTATCTTATTACCTACTTTTTAAAATAAAATTAACAACAATAACATCATAATTATTTTATTTTGTAATTATATATATACCTCCGTGCCAGCTTTGTAGTTTCATCGACTGAAATTCTTCACGTTCACAGATGACGTGTCGTCGAGCGCCCTCCGGCGACCGTTATTATATTCAAATGAATACGCTTCCTAACGACGATTAACGGATATTTTTCAAATCCTCCACTGGATGTAATGTAATCTCTGGTCTAAACTTGCTCGCGCCGCACTTTCATGCACGCCATAGACATATAGACCTCACCTGGGGGTTCTAAGCATGCGTCAAAACCGCCGCCATCTTGGAACAGGGGCCGGTGTTCCGGAAAATTCAGTTCCCCTGTTTCCCCTCCAGCGCGCCTGCGCGATACAGACTGTACGTCATTATTCCGCGCAAGAGATCTATATTGAGAATCGCCGTGTTTTTGCTACTCTCCATTACAGTAATGTACATTTTACGTAGTTTTTTTTTTTTTAGATAATTTGCATTTACAGGTTTTAAAGCATAGAATGTATATTTTTCAGACGTTTATGGCTCAATCAGATTTAGACTAACGTTACATCGTAGGCCTACTTGCTAATTCTAGTTAACTTATATGTTATTTTATTATTATTAATTATTACTGCGTGTGTGTCGTTTTGCTGTAGACATAAATAAACTATATTGCACTGCACAAATCTGTAATCTGTGTTGTTATTATCATTTACGATATTTTATGACATTCGTCTACTACAGAAAAAGTGGTTCTGTAAATTAGGCTACATTTTCAGTATTCAGAACACACTGAAGTGATGCTGGTCATGTATTTAAGTGTCATCTACATGTGTAAACACTGTCATCTGTCGATCGGTCTCCTCCACTGAGAACACAGGGGGAACCGTTTTACCTGCTGGCCCAGAAAAAGTGGTTCCCCCTCCTGTAATTTTACATTTTCAGTATTCAGAACACACTGAAGTGATGCTGGTCATGTATTTAAGTGTCATCTACATGCGTAAACACTGTCATCTGACGATCGGTCTTCTCCACTGAGAACACAGGGGGAACCGTTTTACCTGCTGGCCCAGAAAAAGTGGTTCCCCCTCCTGTAATATTACATTTTCAGTACTTATAACACACTGAAGTGATGCTGGTCATGTATTTAAGTGTCATCTACATGCGTAAACACTGTCATCTGTCGATCGGTCTCCTCCACTGAGAACACAGGGGGAACCGTTTTACCTGCTAGCCCAGAAAAAGTGGTTCCCCCTCCTGTAATTTTACATTTTCAGTATTCAGAACACACTGAAGTGATGCTGGTCATGTATTTAAGTGTCATCTACATGCGTAAACACTGTCATCTGACGATCGGTCTCCTCCACTGAGAACACAGGGGGAACCGTTTTACCTGCTGGCCCAGAAAAAGTGGTTCCCCCTCCTGTAATATTACATTTTCAGTATTCAGAACACACTGAAGTGATGCTGGTCATGTATTTAAGTGTCATCTACATGCGTAAACACTGTCATCTGACGATCGGTCTCCTCCACTGAGAACACAGGGGGAACCGTTTTATTATTATTATTATTAGAATTTATTAGGATTAACCCCTTGAGATGTATCATCTCATTTTCGAGGGGGTCCTTACAGTGAAACAATTAGAACTAACAAAAACATAACAAAATTACAATTTACAGTACATGAAACAAGAAACAAGACAAAAAAAAATAAAAAAAATAAAAAAAAAAAAAAAACAATGTATACATATACATACATATATGCACACACATATACATATAAGCAACAATACACAACAACAATACACAAAGCTACAACACCAGTTTCAATAATAACATGAGCAGTCTACTTTTAAATAAAGTAATAAAGATTGTTTAAACAACCGAAGTGAAGTAATGGATCTAATACTTGTAGGTAAATTATTCCAGTCTAATGGAGCTTTAAACATAAATGCTCTCTTACCAATTGTTCTTTTAACACGAGGAACAAAAAAGTAAGTCTGGACGGAATGCCTAATTTGATAGTTTGAGGAAAAGAGTACAAAATATTGTTGTAAATAACAAGGATAATCAAAGTAGATACATTTAAATATAAATTGGAGCCAATGCATCTGCCTTCTCACATTCAAGGGTGACCACTGAAGTGCATCATACATTGTACAGTGGTGAGTGGAAAAAGAACATCCTAAAACAAATCTACAAATTCTATTATATGCTAAATTAAGTAAAACAAGATCAGATTTTAATGCCGTCTGATAAACTATATCACAGTAATCAAAAAACAGAAATATTAATTGAGCAACTAGTTTCTTACGAACATTGTAAGTAAAGCAATTTCGAGATCGATACAAAATACTCATCCCAACATTGACTTTTCGCAAGACATGATTAATGTGAGGTTTAAAGGAGAGTTCAGAATCAAGCCATACACCAAGGTACTTAATAGAATCAACTCTATGCAGAGGAGTGCTGTCTTTACATGATATAGCACAAGAACAGGCTTTTGAGTTAAGTTTATGTCTAGAACCAAAGATCATGATATATGACTTGGTTTTATTCAGTACTAATTTATTAGCCAAAAGCCAGTCTTGTAGACTATTAAAATCAGATTGAAGAAATAATTGAATTTGTATAGGATCTGAATTAGAAGTATATATGACAGTGTCATCCGCATAAAGTTGCACTTGACAATTATTGAGAAGCAATGGTATGTTATTCACATAAATGGAAAAAAAGAAGTGGTCCCAAAACAGAACCTTGAGGCACACCACTTTGTTGGACCAAAAAATCAGATTTGTTTCCATTTAAGACAACACATTGTTTCCTATTGTGCAGATATGAATTAAACCACAAAATAGTATTTTTTGAAAAACCAATAGCATAAAGTTTATCTAAAAGCAAATAATGATCAACCAAATCAAAAGCTTTAGTCAAATCAAGAAAAATAGCACCTGTGAGCTTGCCGTTATCTGAAGCTGAAAACACATCATTTGTAAACTTTAGTAGTGCAGTAGTTGTAGAATGGTTACTCCTAAAACCAGATTGAGATGGTGATAGAATATTATTAATACATAAATAATTTGAGAGTTGTTTATGAATTATTTTTTCGAAAACTTTGGATATAGAACATATAATAGATATTGGCCTGTAATTATTGATATCAAGTACATCACCTCCCTTATAAAGTGGAGTAATACGTGCACATTTCCAGATCGCCGGCAATTCACATGTAAACAAAGAAAGATTAAATAAATCAGCTAGTGGATACATAAGAATATGTGAAGTTAATTTAAGATACCTATTTTCAATTCCATCTAGTCCTGCACCACTGGTCAATTTTAATTCATCGATGGCACTCTGAACATCAGTTGGAGCAATCTTCCCAAATGAAAATGAACTATTGCACGATGCAGTCATATTAGAAATATTAGTGTTCAAGTAAGAGGCAGATACTAAAGAAGACCAAACTGAAGAAAAATGCTGGTTAAATTTTTGCGCGATAGATAAGGAGTCATTAAGTATAGTATTATCAACTCTAATTTGATTAACGAAATGTTTATTTGATGTATTAATAATGTCTTTCATTTTATTCCAAAATTGTTTAGGATTTTTATAATGAAGAGAAAGACATTCTTTATAGTAATTAGACTTTGCATTTCTAGTTTTTGTCTTGCTCGAATTTCTCAAATGCCTATAAACTTCCCAATCAACATTACTTCTTGTCTGACGAAATTTTGTCCATGCTTTGTCCCTTTCCCTAAAGAGACTAATAAGTTCTGAATTAATCCAAGGAAGATGATTGCCCTTAACCCTAACAGTTCCCTATCGAGGGAACTCAACACTGCGTCGATAGAATCGACTCTTTGGGGACGCTCCCTAAGCGTGCGCCTCTGAAGTATGAATGAAACTAATCCAATCCTGATTGGTGTTGCGTCGTGACGTAACATGTGACGGCATACCCGGAAGTATAAAAGTGACGCTGTCACAACACACACTAGCTTTCGCTCTTCAGCAAGCGCTTTATGTTGAAACTGTCTGTCTTATTTGGTGTTGTTTGTCTTATTATTGAAAGAAAGTATGGCCAGTAAACAATTCAAGAGGTGTGTGCATCCCTGCCCTCGTTTCATCACGGGTGGGGACGCACACTCTCTCTGTGTGTATTGTTTGGGAGTGCAGCACGCACGGGCAGCTCTCGAGGGGGCTGCTTGTGAAATGTGTGAGGCTTTGCCTATTAGAGTGCTGCGCTCCCGGCTGGCGTGCTTTGACGAGCACGGTCAGGCTCGCGTTCCCCAGGGTTCCGGTCCCGCATATGTCGAGGCGATGCGGCGACTGAGATCCTGGGGTTCGCAGCGGGATCTGGCGGAGGAGAGTGAGAATGCTGAGGCATTTTCTCGCTTGCCATCGGCTGGTCCCGCAGCCTCTGAGAGTGGTGTGGGAGCCCGCGCTGCGGTTTCTCCTACCCGCGATCAGGTCCCGGTGCTTGAGCTGTCTACTTCTGAGGAAGGGGACGTGCTCAGCATCGATGCGGACGACCGTGATCTCAGCACGCCATCACGCGGCCTGGGTTATGAGGAGCTGGTGGAGGTTGTGACACGCGCTGTGGCCAGACTAAACATCAGCTGGCCACAACATGAGCAGGAAACGCAAGTCACCAGTAAAATGGACGAGCGTTACCTGCAGCGCAGGTCACAGCCTCACCGCCGGGGTCTGCCGTTTTTCCCTGATCTCCATAAAGAGATCTCGAGAACGTGGGAAAGACCGCATTCGTCCCGTATTTCGAGTCCCAATGTAATAGATTACAGCAATGTTATGGGGGCTCGAGATATGGGATATGGGAAGATGCCGAAGGTGGAGGAGGCTTTAGTAAGCTATCTCTCTCCCGAATCGGCGTCTTCCCTAAAGACCCCGGTGTTGCCTAGTAAGCCCTGCAGAGAGACATCTGCATTGGTGGGCAGGGCTTACATGGCGGCGGGTCGGGCTGGTTCGTGTCTGCACTCAATGGCGATTTTGCAGGCATACCAGGCCGACCTCCTGAAAGATTTGGATGAGGGGGAGGGGCCTACTCCTGAAGATGTCGCGGAGTTGAGGAAGGCCGCAGATTTGTCTCTCCGGGCCACTAGGGAAGCGGCCAGCGCTATTGGCCGCTCTATGGCGGCCATGGTGGCCACGGAGAGGCATCTGTGGCTGAACTTATCCGGTATTAAAGAAAAGGATAGGTCCTTCCTGCTGGATGCGCCGCTTTCGGCTTCTGGCCTGTTCGGCGACGCCGTTAATTCGGTTGTCGACAGGTTTCAGGAGTCGAGAAAACAATCTGCGGCGTTCCAGCAGTACCTCCCCCGGAAAGCGAAGGCCAAATCTAGTAGGGGGGGGCAAAGCAATCAGCCCCAGCCATCAGCCAGCTCCTCCCACAGGGCAGAGCAGAAGGAGAGCGTTTCCTCTAGAGCCCCCCCTCCGGGGTCTTGGCAACAGAGGAAACGCTCCCAAAAACCGAAGTCCTCCAGCCAGAGGGGCGACCTGAGGGACGTCATTCAGGCTAAGAGGACTTCGGAAAAGAGGTCCTAGCCAAGGCAGGACTTCAGAGGGCTGCCCCCTCCGCAGTGAGACAACCGAGGTTGTTCTCACAACGGGGCCCTCTAGGAAAAGATGCAGGTCCGCCGTTAACAGCGCTTCGGGCCGCATCAATTTCCAGCGAAAAGACACCAGAGGCCAGCCTCGAGAGGCTGGTACCCTTAGCAGATTTTGTAGAGGGATGGTATCATCTTCCCAACATATCTCCATGGGTCCTGCAGATAATACGAGTTGGGTACAGACTGCAGTTCGCGCACCGCCCCCCCAAGTTCTCTGGGGTGGTGCTCACTGCGGTGGTCCCAGAGCAGGCTCAGGTGTTGGAACAAGAAGTACAGACTCTGCTGTCGAAAGGAGCCATAGAACGTGTTCTTCCGGTAGACAGGGAGTCCGGGTTTTACAGCCGGTACTTTATAGTTCCAAAGAAGGATGGGGGGTTAAGGCCAATTTTGGATTTTTTGGTTTGTCACGATAGATCTGAAAGACGCCTATTTTCACATCTCCATCCTTCCTTGTCACAGGAGGTACCTGAGGTTCGCTTTCGGGGGCGAAGCATACCAATATCGGGTTCTTCCGTTCGGCCTAGCACTCTCTCCCCGCACATTTACCAAGTGTATGGACGTGGCCCTTGCTCCACTGAGACTTCAGGGGATTCGCGTATTGAATTATCTCGACGACTGGCTTATTTTGGCCCAGTCTCGGGAGATGGCAGTTCGGCATCGAGATGTCGTTCTTGGCCATATTCAAAAATTGGGGTTAAGACTCAATTTGAAGAAGAGTGTGCTAGAACCGTCCCAGGGCACGACCTTTTTGGGAGTCGTGTGGAACTCGATTACAATGCAGGCACGTATGTCTCCCGCACGTATCGAGTCAATTCTGGTGATGGTGTCCAGGGTGAGGCTAGGTCAGGCCGTCACTGTGAAACACTTTCAAAGGATGCTGGGCCTCATGGCAGCGGCATCCAACATTATTCCTCTGGGCCTCCTTCACATGAGGCCCCTCCAGTGGTGGTTGAAGACCAAGGGGTTCTCACCCAAAGGAAATCCGTTCCGTATGATCAGAGTAACGCGCAAGTGCCTTCAGTCTCTGCAAATATGGAAGAAGCCTTGGTTCCTATCCCAAGGGCCAGTGTTGGGGGTGTCATGTCGCCGGGAAACCGTTTCGACAGACGCCTCCCTTACGGGCTGGGGCGCGGTCATGGACGGCCGCTTTACCAGGGGTCTGTGGCAGGACCATCATCGCACTTGGCATATAAATTGCCTGGAGATGATGGCGGTATTCAAGGCTTTGAGGAGCTTCCTCCCAGACATCGAGGGTCGCCACGTCCTTATACGGACAGACAATACGTCAGTGGTGGCCTATCTGAACCGACAGGGGGGACTCAGATCGCGCCCTCTGTGCAAACTGGCGCATCAGATTATCCTTTGGTCCCAGGGAAAGATATTGTCAATAAGGGCAATGTATATCCCAGGGGTTCAGAATCGGGGAGCAGACATCCTGTCGAGGCAGGGGCTGAGGCCCGGGGAGTGGAGACTTCATGGATGTGGTGAAGTCGATATGGGAGAGGTTCGGACCGATGGAAGTGGATCTGTTTGCGTCTCGAGAGACGTCCCACTGTCCACTTTGGTTCTCCCTCTCACATCCAGCCCCACTGGGGTTGGATGCCATGGTACAGGCTTGGCCGAGGCTTCGCCTGTATGCTTTCCCCCGATCGCTCTGCTCCCAGGGGTCCTGGAGAGGGTCCGTCAAGAGGGCATCAGTCTACTTCTGGTTGCCCGAGATGGCCGACACGAGTATGGTTCTCGGATATAATATCACTCCTCATAGCTCCGCCATGGCCGATTCCTCTGAGGAGGGATCTATTGTCTCAGGCGGAGGGCACAATCTTCCACCCTCGCCCAGAGTTGTGGAAGCTGTGGGTCTGGCCTCTGAGGGGGTTCAGTACCTAAATGCTGGCTTATCAGCTGAGGTGGTTGAAACCATACTTAGCTCTAGGGCCCCATCTACCAGGAGATTATATGGCCTCAAGTGGAAGGTGTTTCACACTTGGTGTGGAGAACGAAGGTTGGATCCAGTAAACTGCCCAGTGGCTTCAGTTCTGGAATTCCTTCAGGATCATTTCTCTGCGGGTCTCTCCCCGTCCACTCTTAATGGAAAATGGTATGATAGTGTCAGAATTTGGCCTGTTGCCAGTATTTTACTGTAAAAAACCTGGTAAGGTCTAACAGTGTGTCAAAATGACTGGCTTGGAGATTCACTTAAACAGTTTATGTCTAAAATGGACGCAGTTATGGAAATAGTTGGGAGAAAATATGGTGCATCAGTAGTAGACTTAGATCTGCACTCGTTCTTAAAGGGGAAGCAGTCTAATATGCGGACGATTGCGACATTACTGCGAATCAAACAACTAAAGCAAAAAGAAAATCACTCACTGCTCTTGAATGAATAACTTTAGCTTTAATAAGTAAGATGAGGAGACTGAGGGAAAAAGAGAGAGAGTGATCGAGATGAGGAGAGAGCAGGTATTGACAAATAATCTACTGGACGCTGAAATTAGGTTATTTTTGCATGTCTCCAGGGTCTCTCTCTCAATTCCTGAACTTCCTTCACTGTTTGGATTAATCCTAATACAATAAATACAGTTTAATGGAAAAGTGCTTTTCCTTGTATTTCTTTCAGGGCCAGTCAAAATATAGAAGGGGCCAGCAAAACTCTGATCTACTGGCCCCGGGGGCCAGTGGGGATTTTTTTTTATGTTGAGCCCTGGTTAAGACACAATAGTTATAAAAGGTGTTGACCAGTAATCACTCTAATCTATTTGTTAAATTCGTTGGCAGCAGAGGAACCTGCGCTTACCAACAGGGGCAGTCTCAAGATATCACCCTTATGAAAATAACTCTATTCACAGTGCACACACACTAGCACACACTCAGCAACTCATGTCAGAGAAGATCACGACACACAGTGAGGATGCTACCCGGCCTTCACGCTCGAGCAATATCCTCACATCAAAACATGCTGTCCCTGGATCACTGTCACAAACTATGCGGTGGATGGAGCCAAATGTCTCTGACAAAACACGCTGATAGATCGTACACTACATGAAGCATACAGATTATACCCACTTAAAGCCACCAAAAAGCACCGTAGTAGACATCACAGCCAATGGTTAGCAGCTTCAGCTGTGTTTACTGGCAAACCATTCAACAATGCACTCCAGCAAAGAAAGCAGCAGGGTGCGAGGATGACATCATTTCCCCGTAAAAATGATGCACATCAATTAACTGGTAGCCGTGCTCTTATACGCAACAGATACCAGGCCATTGGCCAAACCTCAAACTAGTGGGAGGGGTGATAACCCATCCTGCCACATATATAACTTACTTTGAGATAAACATCTACTGAACCTGGAACTTCCCTTTGATTATGATTAACAATTAACTTGACCTATTTATTTATCTGAAGCAATATAGATAACGTACAAAAGACAGTAAATCAGGACAATATAAAAGGAACATGAGAGGCTGTGAGGATGAAGAGCAAGAGCTGGAAACAAACATCAGTGAAGAATGAAGGGTTTAGTGTGTTTACTGCTGATGTTAGAAACCTTTGTGTGTGTCATACATCATCAGGTAGATGGAGGACTCAATGAGAATGAGATCAGTCAACAGCTCAGATCTGAGGACAGAGGACAGAATCCACCTCAAACAGACACTTTGAGAGATGAAGCTTCAACTGACAGTCGACAAAACTACCATCTGTTCTTCACTGACATCCATGCAGCGCTGAGAGAACTGACTGCCACAGTTACAGAGCAGAAAACCATCAACAGAGAACTGATCGCCACGGTTGCAGAGCAGAAAACAAACATCAGAGCTTTAGAGAGGAGACTGATGGAACAACAGACGTTAATCCTGGAAGAGATGAACAAGAAAAATGATGGTACCTCACCAAAACATTCACTCCTTTATGAATGACCCTTAAAGTAATACACCAATGAAATACATTGCATAGTGTAAATGTTTAAATATTTGAGTGTATACTGTGTAAATTGTGTTATCTATCTAAATGTAATTTAACAAGATCTTTATTTATTTACAGAAATTTCAAATCTTACTCTGGGTCAAGTGGCGTTGAGAAAAGAAAATAGAGGTGAAACTTGTACTAAGTATGTTAAATCCAGTCTATACATTCTCAGCGTTATAGAGTGATATTCACAATATTGCTTATGTTTTTCAATAACAGACAGAGAAATAGCTTTTTCAGCTTCACTGATGCAATCTGGCAGTGGATATATTGGTCCTTTTACCACTCACATCACACTAACCTATAGGAATGTCTTCACAAACATAGGGAATGCCTACAACCCAATCACAGGTAATTATCAATGAAATTGATAATTAATGCTTACTGAGTCATAAAACTCAAGTTTATAATAATGAAAACCCTTCTGCTCCATTCTGACCTCTCTGCAGTTGTGTAATTTGTATAAGAGAATTAAAGGAATAGTCCACTTAAAATTTTAAATTCTTTCATCACAAAACATTAAATGGACCCAATTGACTTCCATAGTATGAAAATAATTACGTTGGAAGTCACTGGGGTAGAGACTGCTTTGGTACAGACATTCTTCAAAATATTTTCTTTTGTCATCTTTCATAACATCTCGGTTACATAGCATATAATGAGCAACAGGTGCAGTTATGTATACGAAATTAGGAAAGTCAAGTCAAGTCACATTTATTTATATAGCTCTTTTCACAATACAGATTGTATCAAAGCAGCTTCACAGTGATAACATGAAAGTAGTACAACACAGATCAATAATATTGTTAAATATTAAATATCCCCGACTAAGCAAGCCAAAGCAAGGAAACAGTGGCAAGGAACCAAAACTCCATCAGATTGGATGAAGAAAAAACCTTGGGAGAACCCAGTCTCAGTCGGGGGCCAGTTCTCCTTTGGCTAACAATCATATTGTTTATATATAAATATTAAATATAAATATTGTTTATATATAAATATTTAATATAAATATTGTTTATATATAAAACGGCGCCATAACATATCGCCGGCGTTGAGTCGTCTCTTCACAGGCGTTGGTCTTCTCATCACAGGCGTTGGGGCATCCGAAATCCCCGTGAGAGGCTGGATACAAAACTGGACCTGACGAACTCCATTTTTCTCGGGACAAGCGTCCCGAGATAACAGCAGAAAGGCAGATGGGAAATAATTAGCATAGCTGATGTTCATAATGATTTCCATTATACGGGAGTCGTTGTTAGAAAACCACTATCTCACAAACTCTATGCAAACCTAAACTCTCCGCAACCCAACCATACGCGCGACCCATTTGTCTAAAAGGCTGTCGAGCCCCACTGGTGCGTTAAGCAGTTTCAGTGGCAAACGGTTCCGTATGGCATAACAGAGGAATAAGAGGTGAGCATTATGTGAATGCTTGACTAAAGAAATGCGTCTTTAGTCTAGTTTTAAACTGTGTCAGTGAGTCAGTGCCTCGGACCATATCGGGAAGGCTATTCCAGAGTTTTGGAGCTAAATGTGAGAACGCCCTCCCTCCTTTAGGGAAACGCGAATGTAAACCGCGTATTGAGTCGCATTTCAAACTCATTGATCAATATGCTTGTGTGGGAGTCAGTGAAATGTGTGCTGGTTTCTCACCGCGTTCTGCGCTGGTGTGCGAGTCTCATCGTCAATAAATGCAAGCCCTATCCACCGCGTTTACAGTGTAATAATTAGTGGATACTTTCATGCGCTTTCATGTCCAAGTGTCTGCTATCAGACCCGTTGAAGTGCAGTTCCCTATCGGTCAGTCACTACAACGTAGGTCATACTGACCAATAGAAATCTCGCTAGAGAGTCAATGTACTTCGTGTGAATCTAAAACAAGCCAATGCACATTGGCGTGCAATCATTTGCAACAGCTGCGTGTCCTCGTCAGCGCGGGTATATAATGAGCGGCTGTGAGATTGCACTTCAGCTTTTTGCTTCGGAGCCAAAGCTTCATGCCTCTACTTAGAGTTGAATTCTTCAAAAGCAAGCCTGTTGGAAGATCTCTCGCTTTGTGGTACGGGTGTAACGGCACTTAAGCGTGAGCAGCTCTCTCTCTCTCTCTCTCTCATTCCCGTCCGTGTCCGCTTTCAGCTGTTCCCCTGTGTGCTTCAGTGCCAGCGAGAGCAGTCCCTAAAAGAGCTTACACAGATAGTTCACGTCTTTTTAAAGATGACGTCCTATCTGTGTGTTTCTGGATGCAGCCGTTACCTGGGATCGCGGGATGGTCAAGAACGCTGTCTGGTGTGTCTGGGTATTGAACACGCACAGTCAGCATTCGTGGATAAGTGAACATGGCCATCTCAGAGCTGCGGTCGAGACTCTCGCTCCTGCAAGGGGGCGAAGTCCCCGTGCCGGCGGCCCGTTCCAATCCTCCAACGAGGGTTGCTTCGGTCAGCTGCTGCCTCCACCCCACCGCCGGCGGCTCCTCAGTCTACTTGTCACTGGGGGCGCCCGTCCATCCAGGCCCCCGCCAAGAAGGGCGGCAAAGCCAAGAACAAGCGGCCCTAGGACAAGCAATCCAGAGATGGCAGGGACTGCTCTCCAGGAGACGGTGAACACATCCCTCCCTCCCCCCAGAAGAGGGCCGGGTGGAAAATCTTTTGTTTTTGGTACTCAGGAGAGGACACGGAGAGCAGTGGGGGGACAAAATCCTTACCACTCTCATCCTCCTCTTCTATCACCAGCTGGCAGCAGTGTGCGGTCCGAGAACGCCACCGAGCCGCCTCCCGCACCTCCTGCCTGTGGAACCAGGTAAGTGCTTCACAGCACACTCAGACCCCGATGTGGGCTGCCTCCCAGAGAGCCCCCCCAGCCAGGTCCCTGTGTTCCAGTTCGCTGCCCCACTCCGTGTACGCCTACGGTCTTGTTGGTCCCGCTTGTAAGGTCTCTGAGAGCCTGGTTAGTGCTCCCCAGTCCATCTCGCTGGCTCATTCGGACCATTAGGCTCGGCTATGCGATTCAGTTCGCCTTCTTTCGCCCGGCGTCCCCCCAAGTTTCGAGCCATCCACTCCACTACAGTGAGAGAAACTGATGACCACATCTTGCGCATGGAGATCACACTCCTACTGGCGAAGGACGCGATAGAGCCAGTCCCTCCAGCCGATATGAGGTCAGGGCACTACAGTCCCTACTTCATTGTACCCAAGAAAGG
The DNA here is from genome assembly GCF_016745375.1 of Pimephales promelas. The sequence goes on from NW_024121099.1 coordinate 26,535,074, forward strand.
TGGTGGGTTACCACCAATCTTGGACCTGCGAGTTTTGAATTGGAGCCTCCACAAGATACTGTTCAAAATGCTCACGCACAAACACATCTTCGAATGCATCCATCCCCGAGATTGGTTTGCAGCGATCGACCTGAAGGAAGCGTACTTTCATGTCTCGATTCTCCCTCGACACAGGCCGTTTCTGCGCTTTGCATTCGAGGGTCGAGCATATCAGTACAAGGTCCTACCTTTAGGGCTGTCCCTGTCTCCTCGTCTCTTCACGAAAGTTGCGGAGGGGGCCCTTGTTCCTATGAGAGAACAGGGTGTTCGCATCCTCAACTATCTCGACAACTGGCTTATACTAGCACACTCTCGAGATCAGTTATGCGATCACAGGGACCTTGTGCTCAGGCACCACAGCCAGTTGGGTCTTCGGGTTAACTGGGAGAAGAGCAAACTCGCCCCCGTGCAGAGGATCTCTTTTCTCAGTATGGAGTTGGATTCGGTCGCACAAACAGCGCGCCTCAGAGAAGCACGCTCAGTCGGTGCTGGACTGCTTGAACACATTCAAAGGCAGGACGGCGGTCCCACTGAAATTTTTTCAGAGGCTCCTGGGGCATATGGCAGCAGCAGCAGTGGTAACCCCGCTCAGCTTGCTTCACATGAGACCGCTTCAGCACTGGCTTCACGGCCAAGTCCCAAGATGGGCGTGGCATCACGGTACTCACCGGGTGGCAATCACACCGGCATGCCATCAGACCTTCAGCCCGTGATCAGATCCCTCGTTCCTTCGGGCAGGAGTCCCCTTGGAACAGGTATCCAGGCATGCTGTGGTATTCACAGATGCCTATACCACCGGCAGGGGTGCCACATACAACGGGTATGCAGTATCAGGGGTGCGGACGGAGCCTCATCTGCATTGGCATATCAATTGCCTTGAGTTGCTAGCAGTACACCTCACTCTGCGCTGTCTGAATAGGCTGCTGCAGGGCAGGGACATGCTGGTCCGTACGGACAACACTGCGACCATTGCGTACATCAACCGGCAAGGTGGTCTACGCTCCCGTCGCATGTCGCAACTCGCCGGCCATCTCCTCCTCTGGAGACAGAAGCATCTGAGGTTGCTTCGACCCATGTATGTCGGTGTACTCAACCGTGTGGCCGACGAGCTATCAGGAGCTGTGCTCCCGGGACAATGGCGACTCCACCCCCAGGTGGTTCAGCTGATCTGGAGAGAGTTCAGGGAAGCTCAGGTAGACCTGTTTGCCTGCTCAGAGACCTCCCACTGCCAGCTGTTTTACTCCCTGACTGAGGGAACCTTCGCAAATATGCGTTTCCCCCAGTGAGCCTTCTTGCACAGACACTGTGCAAAATCAGGGAGGACAAGCAGCAGGTCCTTCTGGTGGCTCCCTACTGGCCCACTCGGACCTGGTTCCCAGAACTCATGCTCCTTGTGACAGTCCCTCCCTGGCCCATTCCTCTGAGGAAGGATCTTCTGACTCAGAGACGGGGCACCCTATGGCACCCGCATCCAGACCTCTGGAAACTCCATGTCTGATTCCAGGTGACTTACCCCCAGAGGTACTTAACACCATCACTTCAGCACGGGCGCCGTCCACGAGACGCGTCTACGCCCTGAAGTGGAACCTGTTCGTCGAGTGGTGTTCTTCTCGCCGAGAAGACCCCCGAAGATGTTCGATAGGGTCCTTGCTTTCCTTCTTGCAGCAAGGGTTGGAGCAAAGACTGTCTTCCTCCACCCTCAAAGTCCATGCTGCTGCTATTTCAGCTTATCACAACCACATCGATTGCAAAACAGTTGGAAAGCACGACCTGGTCGTCAGGTTTCTTAGGGGGGCGAGAGGATTAAATTGTCCTCGACCCCCCTTCATACCATCTTGGGATCTTTCCCTGTTGCTCCGAGCATTTCAGGACGTTCCCTTTGAGCCTTTGCAATCAGTAGACTTAAAGCTTCTTTCCATGAAGACTTTGCTACTGGTTGCATTGGCCTCTGTCAAAAGGGTAGGAGACCTGCACGCTTTTTCGGTTGACGAATCGTGCCTAGAGTTCGGGCCGGGTGACAGCCACGTGGTATTAAGACCCCGGCCTGGCTATGTGCCCAAGGTTCCTACCACTCCCTTTAGAAACTAGGTAGTGAACCTGCCCTTGGAGGAGGCAGAGGCACACACCTAATACTGAGCCTTGTGGTACGCCATACTGAACTTGTGATCGATAAGACATCTCTTCATTTACTGCTACAAACTGAAAACGGTCAGATAAGAATGATTTAAACCATGCTAGTGCATATTTAAAAGAATGTTGTGGTCAATTGTGTCAAATGCAGCACTAAGATCGAGTAACACTAATAGCGAGATACAACCATGATTGGATGATAAGAGAAGATCATTTGTGACTCTAATTAGAGCTGTCTCGGTACTATGATGTGGTCTAAATCCTGACTGAAAATCCTCGCAGATATCATTTCTTTCAAGAAAGGAACACAGTTGTGAGGATACTGCTTTTTCCAGTATCTATGACAGAAAAGGCAGATTCAAGATTGGCCTGTAGTTAAAGGGGTGGTTTACTGCTTTTTTCTTTGCATGATTGTGTTTATGGGGTGCAATATAACATGTATTCGTGTTTTTTCTTTTTTAAAACAGTCTTATTTTTCATAAATTTCACCTTTATTGTAAGCCGCTTTCTCCTCTGTCATTTGAACGACCGGTTGACTTCCTGAGTCTATGAAACGTCTCGGTTACGTATGTAACCCTCGTTCCCTGAGTAGGGAACGGAGACGTTACGTCAGAAGTGACGGAGATTGGGGGATTTCGCATAGAAAGCCAATCCTCTTCGAGTATTAAAACACGAGCCAATGGCATGCAATGCCTTGGGGCTGCGGAAATTTGCATAGCGTACTCCGCCCTACTCCGTGAGTATAAAAGGAGGAAGTGAACGCAACCGCAGTATGTCTTCGCTGAGGAGCCAAGACTGAACTCGGCCTCTACCAGCGATACAGCAGAAGTGGCAGGGAGACGTAACGTCTCCGTTCCCTACTCAGGGAACGAGGGTTACATACGTAACCGAGACGTTCCCTTTCGTAGTCACTTCGAGTTACGTCAGAAGTGACGGAGATTGGGGGTCTGTGCCATCACGCCATCTTCAAGCTGTCTTCCAGTGCCCTGCGAAAGACTGAACCCCGAGCCTTACCTCTTTTTTTTTTTTTTTTTGGGGGGATCCGACTTTGACACAGGATTACCAAGGTACACTGGGAAACATATCCCGAAGGGGACATGCTACCAGCTGCCTACCGAAGGGAGGACTTATGAATACACATATGGCCACATAGGAACGCATATGGAACACTGGAGTACCAACCGCAGGTGGCTACTGATTTAAACTCCAGGGGTGGCAGATGGCTTGCCAAGGGAAGACACATGCTCAGAGAGGCTTACAGTGGATAATACACATGAGACGGTTACCATGGGGAACCGTGCGCATGGAGGCACCTAGCTAGCATCCAGAGCAACGCAGTGGTGCCCGCATCGTCGGTGCTGGAGGACTCAAGACTTCAATGGAAGAACTGAGGAATATCGCACTTATCCAGTCCGGGGAGTGGAGTGGCGAGCAAGCGAAGACACCTGAGCGGATCCAGAACTGGCCGAAACGAGTACGTGAGAGGATACCGGCTCAATTCGCAGATTATAGAATCTGGTGAAGGTGTTGGGTGTCGCCCAGCCTGCAGCTCTGCAGATGTCTGTTAGCGAGGCGCCGTGCGCTAAAGCCCAAGAGGAGGCTACACTCCGAGTGGAATGGGCCGTCACACCAAGGGGGCACGGAAGGCCTTGCTGCTGGTAAGACAAAGCAATGGCATCCACTATCCAGTGGGACAGCCGTTGCTTTGAGAGAGCCCTTCCCTTCTGGCTCCCTCCATGACAGACAAAGAGCTGGTCTGAGGTCCTGAAACACTGCGTTCTGTCGACATAGGTGCGGAGAGCACGTACCGGACAGAGCAGTGCCAAGGCTGGGTCTGCCTCCTCCGGGGGCAGCGCTTGCAGGTTCACCACCTGGTCCCGGAAGGGAGTGGTGGGAACCTTGGGCACATATCCAGGCCGGGGTCTCAGGATCACGTGAGAGTAAGCCGGCCCGAACTCCAGGCACGCTTCGTCAACGGAGAATGCGTGCAGGTCCCCCACCCTCTTGATGGAGGCCAATGCAACCAGGAGTGCTGTCTTCATGGACAGAAACTTTAACTCTACCGATTGCAAAGGCTCAAAGGGATGCCTCTGCAGAGCACTTAAAACTACCGAGAGGTCCCAAGAGGGTACGAGGGGAGGACGAGGCGGATGCAGCCTCCTCGCTCCCCTCAGGAACCTGATGACCAGGTCGTGCTTCCCTAAGGACTTACCTTCCACTGCTTCATGAGAAGCGGCAATGGCCGCGACGTAAACCTTAAGGGTGGAGGGCGACAGCCTGCGCTCCAACCCTTCTTGCAGGAAGGAAAGCACGACACTGATCGGACACCTCCGGGGGTCTTCTCCGCGAGAAGAGCACCAATTGACGAAGAGGTTCCACTTCAACGCATAAAGGTGTCTCGTGGACGACGCTCTTGCGGAAGTGATGGTTGCCGCCACCGCAGGTGGCAGCGAACTCAAACCTGCCTCGTCCCGTCCAGGAGCCACACGTGCAGCCTCCAAAGATCGGGACGAGGGTGCCACAGAGTGCCCCGTCTCTGAGAGAGTAGGTCTTGTCTCAGAGGAATAGGCCAAGGAGGTGCTGTCGCGAGGAGCATGAGATCGGAGAACCATGTCTTGGTGGGCCAGTAGGGGGCTACCAGCAAGACCTGCTCCTCGTCCTCCTTGATCTTGCACAACACCCGTGCAAGGAGGCTCACTGGGGGAAACGCATACTTGCGTGGGCCCCGTGGCCAGCTGCGCGCCAGCGCATCCGAGCCGAGAGTGCCGCGGGTCAGAGAATAAAACTGGGCGCAGTGGCACGAGTCCCGAGAGGCGAACAGGTCTATCTGTGCCTCCCCGAACTCGTCCCAAATCAGCTGGACCGACTGAGGATGGAGTCGCCATTCGCCGGAGAGGGGACGGACCCGGGACAGCTCGTCGGCTGCCCAGTTCCGGTCTCCAGGAATGTAAACTGCACGAAGGGACCTCAGGTGCTTCTGACTCCATATCAAGAGGTGGCGGGCGAGCTGCGACAACTGGCGTGAGCGTAGACCCCCCTGGTGGTTGATGTACGCTACTGCCGTAGTGTTGTCTGAGCGGACAAGCACATGCTGGCCCTTGAGCAACGCTCGGAAGCGGTGTAGGGCGAGCCGTACTGCCAACAGCTCGAGGCAATTGATGTGCATGAGGCGCTGGGCTCCTGTCCAGGAACCGGCGGCTGCATGCCCATTGCACATGGCACCCCAACCCATGGTAGATGCATCCGTGGAGACGACGAGATGTCTGGAAACTCGCTGAATAGGGACACCTGTCCGTAAAAAGCTGAGGTTCGACCACGGGAAGAAGGTTCGCCGGCATGCCGGAGTCACTGGGACTCGGAGCGAGCCGCGATGCCATGCCCACCTCGGGACTCGATCGCGAAGCCACAGCTGAAGCGGTCTCATATGAAGCAAACCGAGCGGCGTTGCCGCGGCCGCGGATGCCATATGCCCCAGGAGCCTCTGAAAAAGTTTCAGTGGAACCGCACTCTTGCCCTCGAACTGACGAAGGCAAGCCAGCAGTGAGTGCGCGCGCTCGTTCGTGAGCTGCGCGGACATGGCGACCGAGTCTATCTCCATGCCGAGAAAAGAGATCCTCTGCACGGGGCAAAGTTTGCTCTTTTCTCGGTTGACCCGAAGGCCCAAACGGGCTAGGTGCCGGAGCACCAAGTCTCTGTGTTCGCAAAGCTGAGCTCGAGAGTGTGCTAGTATCAGCCAGTCGTCGAGATAATTCAGGATGCGAACCCCGTGTTCGCGAAGGGGAACAAGGGCTGCCTCGACGATCTTCGTGAAGACGCGAGGGGACAGAGCTAACCCGAATGGGAGAACGGCGTACTGATATGCCTGGCCCTCGAAGGCAAACCGAAGAAACGGTCTGTGTCGAGGTAAGATGGACACATGGAAGTACGCGTCCTTCAGGTCGATCGCTGCAAACCAATCCTGATACCGAACACATTCGAAAATGCGTTTGGCCGTGAGCATCTTGAACGGTAGTCGATGGAGAGAACGGTTCAAAATGCGCAGGTCCAGGATCGGTCGTAACCCACCGGTCTTCTTGGGGACAATGAAGTAGGGGCTGTAAAACCCGGACTTCACCTCGGCTGGAGGGACCGTCTCGATTGCACCCTTCGCCAGCAGGGTCGCAATCTCCGCTCTCAGGACTGGGGCATTGCCACCGACTATCGTGGAGCGAACTCCCCTGAAGCGGGGAGGAGACCGTGCGAACTGAATCGCGTAGCCGAATCTGATCGTTCTGATGACCCAGCGGGATATCCCGGGAAGCGCTAGCCAGGCTTCCAGGAAATGAGCCAACGGGGTCATGCGAACCACAGACGTCCCCCCGGAGGGGCAGCGGTGCGGGTCGACTGGCACGCGTGCAGGAGTCACCCCGCTCGGATGCGTCGAAGCCCGCTCCCCGACAGAAGGGACCAGGGAAAGCGGAGCGTTCCACGGGGGTCTGTTCTGCCGGGGGTCTGGCGACAGAGGGGGAAGGGATTGGTGTAGCCCTGGGACGACACACGCACCCTTCCGCGCCCTCAGAGACAGAGAGGAGTGTGTGGGCTGACGCACGGGGCATCGAGCGCACCCACTCCAGTCTGTGAGCTCAGTGAGGATGTCAAGTCTTTCTTTAACCAGTTCAGGGTGCTGCCCACCCGTGGGTGAGCAGCGGGGAGCTGAGAACAAAAGATTCTCCCCGGCCCTCCACCGGGGGAAGGAGGGGGCCTGCTACCGCCTCCTGGGAAAGACTCGAGATCGTCACTGAGCGGCCCGTGTCAGGATCTTCGCTTGGCCTGGCGTTTAGCGGGGCGAGCGGCCTGAGGGGGCTGTGACGCCGGCCTGCGGCCTCCTCGACGCCGGGGCCCGGGTGAAGGCTGCTGCTGGGGCCGGGCGGGAGGGAGGGGAGCCGCAGGGGGGCGTCCTCGGCGGCGAGCAGAGGGAGGCACCTGCGCCGATGACTGGGTGGAGGCAGCAGCTGGTCGCCGGGGCAGGATGTGTTTGATGGCCTCCGTCTGCTTCTGGGCGGTGGAGAACTGCTGGGCGAAGTCCTCGACCGCACCGCCGAAAAGGCCAACCTGGGAGAGCGGAGCGTCGAGCAGACGAGTCCGCTCAGCGCTCCGCGTATCTGCCAGGTTGAGCCAGAGATGGCGCTCCTGAACCACCGAAGTGGCCATCACCTGACCGACGGCGCGAGCGGCCACTTTCGTTGCCCGGAGAGCAAGGTCAGTGGCGGACCGCAATTCTTTAAATGCCGTCGAGTCAGTCCCGCCCTCGTGCATGTCTCTGAGCACCTTCGCTTGGAAGACCTGCAAAGTGCTCATGGCATGCAAAGCGGAGGCCGCCTGTCCCGCCGCTCTATAGGATCGCGCCGCCATAGCAGACGAGAACCCACAGGCTTTGGATGGGTGCTTAGGAGGACCACGGGTGGAGGCGCTCTGTGGACACAGTTGCATCGCAACAGAGCGCTCCACCGGGGGCATCCCAGTGTACCCACGGGCGGCCCCACCGTCGAGGGGGGGAAAGGCGGGGGAGAGATCGCGCTCTCGAGTGGACAAAGGAGCCCCCCAAGAGCGCGATAACTCCGCATGCAGCTCGGGGAAAAAAGGTATCGGAGTTGGCCGTGGCCTTGCGGCGGCAGCTTTGTCCAGATACCAGTTATCCATCCGCGAGAGATCGGGGCAGGATGGAGGTTTCCATTCTAGCCCGATACTCCCAGCGGCTCGAGACAGCATGGCCGTCAGCTCGGGATCTGACACGGGCAACGCTGGCACTCCCGAAGGGGGCAACGCAGCCGCATCTTCCTCTCCCGAGGACTCAAGCCCGCCTAGTGATGCAGTGATAGACATCACATCATCATCTGGAGCGCTGCTAGAAGCAGCCGGCGCCGCCGAAGAGACAGCCGACTGAATCGAGCTGGCGCTCGCTGGCTCACGCACTGAGGCGGGAGGTGTGGCCCGAGGAATCGTCGGGGCTCTATCCCACACCGTCACCGTTAGATCGCCGGGTCCCCGGGTCGACGGGCCCCCTTTCGTGAAGGAAGCCGATCGAGTAGGGGGGACCGGGGCTCTCACTCTAGTGAGATCATTGAGCCTCGACCTCAGTGTGGAGATGGTCATGCTCCCACAGAAGGAACATGAGTCATCCACGAAAGCTGCTGCTGCATGCTGAATGCCCAGGCATACAAAGCAGCGTTCGTGACCATCAGATGATGACAGAAATCTACCACATCCAGAAGGGCACGGGCGAACCATCTTTAAAAAGACGTGCCGCGTGCAGCTCTTTCACTTTCACTTTTAGAGAAAGGAGAAATTCACTCTTTCAGCGCTGAAGCTACCAGGGAGAAGTGCAAAGTCTGGCAGACCACTGCTCAGATCGCAGGCAATGCAAAATCTCGCTGGGTACCGCCGTCACACCAACACTGAAGAGGACGCTCGTTCTCGAAGAGTCTTGAATCAGCTTTTAGGAGTGAAGAGGTTCTCTTGGCTCCGAAGCGAAAACATACTGCGGTTGCGCTCACTTCCTCCTTTTATACTCACGGAGTAGGGCGGAGTACGCTATGCAAATTTCCGCAGCCCCAAGGAGTTGCATGCCATTGGCTCGTGTTTTAATACTCGAAGAGGATTGGCTTTCTATGCGAAATCCCCCAATCTCCGTCACTTCTGACGTAACTCGAAGTGACTACGAAAGGGAACCACTCACTCAGAAACAGGCAACGGGCTCAGATTGGTTAGTTTGGGCCGATGTGTTGTGATTGGCTAAACTGTAGTGTACGTCAGTGCCGCCCCTCCCACCACGCGCATCACGCGCTGTGCGTAGGGCACCAAGTGCTGAGGGGGCACCAAAAATATCCGTATGAAAAATCAATTATCAAACTTTTTTTTATAATCAGATTCAGCGCGTTCTTCATCTTCAATCCGCAGCGGCGCCGAGCAGAGCGCACGTCAGAAACAGAGGACCTGTCCTCTGTGTGTGTGTGTGTTCTGAGCCTCATTGGTCTGTCACCGCTCGTCAATGTCAGAATATTTGAGATGACCAATCAAATCAAAGTAGGTGGGCTTTATGTTCAGAGACGCTGAGCACGAATTTTAACAGTGCAACTCGATGCTTCATTGTACGGTCAAGTGCGAGATAAGATGTAAGTAGCTAAACTTAACTTTATATATTTGACTGTTTTTTAGGTCATAAATGTTAAACGAATGAAAAAATAATCAGGCAAACTAATATAGTTTTTTCTAATTTCGCCATTTTGAACTGAAATTAGGCCTATGTAGTGTAATAGTTTAGGCTACTGTCATTTTGAGGGGACAAGAAACATGAACAAAGCCTTTTTTATCATGTTACGCACAGGATTAATAATGAATGTGTACATATTGAGAATAAAATACAAATTGTAGCCTTTAGTAAATTAAAAAAAGCCAACTTTAGGAGGGGAAGAGACAGGGCAAGATAAAAACAAAGAGAAAAAGATTGTGATGCTGATGAGGAGAGAAAAATAATCAGCTCACTGACATGGTTTTAAAGCTGTTATCGATTTTTTTTTTGCCTTCACAACATCTTGAAATGCACATCTGTAGTTCAGAGAAATCCAAAATTTTCTCGGGGAAACCCCGAACCCCCCTAGCCGTCCTGCTTCAAATTCGGGACTATAGTGATTATAAAACCATAATGAAACTAGTTAGTAAGCATTAGACCCTAAACTAAAGTGTTACTTTTTAATTGTTGATTTTTTTTATATAAATCATACCCCCTAAATGAAAATGTTTTTTTTTAGGGGGGAGGGAGGGAGGAGGGAGGGAGGGAGGGGGGGGGCATTATAAAGGAATTATTCTTAGGGCACCAAAATGGCTAGCAGCGGCACTGGTGTACGTTGTCCGGAAAATTCATGTCCATTAGCTTTACAGGCGAAAGTTGCATGTGTTCCTGTCAAATGTAAATGGTGTCGATACTGCTCTTGATGGAGATGCGAGTAAGGGACCGTGTGGAAAGTGCACTTTTTCTGACATGTTTGTTCAAACACTATATACAGTTTTCAACACTTGACAAGCTATAATCCTGGTTATGGGCGTTCCGTTGCCGACAGTCTCTGCCTACGGTTTACCAATAACAACGGGGTCATTTGACCAATCGCCGCAGATTTGCGTCACTCAAAGGAGGTGTTTGAGAAAATCTAATCATTTGGGAGTCGTTGAGCAAATCAGTTAAAAATAAATGCATATTATAAGACAAATAAAGTGTTCTCTTACGAGAGGTTCTCTCGTATTGCGTAAGCTAGCTTACGCTACGGGAAAGATTCATCTTTGCTGAGAAGTTGAAGCCCAAAAATTATTCCATAATTTTGTAATCATTGTCAACGCAGTCTCTTCTGAGGCAGACCATGAGCGGGCTAGCTAGCGGCTCATTGGTTCGCTCAGAGAGAATGCACGAACCTATGGGAGAGCGGCGCTGAGTCCGCGGCCAATGAGCGGACGGCGCTCGCTTACTGCGTCACAGCCCGCCAAAAGGGGCGTGGCTACAGTGTATAAAGGTCGCTCTCCCAGCTCATTCGTTGATTCTTGTTCATTCAGCGAGCTACACGCATCCGCTGTCCTGGGAAGAAGCCGCCGTCGTTGAGAAGGCACCGTCTAGCGAGCTCCGGAGTCTGAGGAAGCCGGCCGTCTGCCACCTTCAGCCGCCCAGCAAGCTAGCGCCATCCGACGCGTATCCTTTCTTATTATTCCTTCTAAAAGAGCACGAGCGTCTTTTTAAAGATGCCTCGTAATTCCTGCGGCTCATGCCGCTCTCCGCTCGAGGATGGAGACCGCCACCCCATCTGCGCTCTCTGTCTCGGAGTGGAACACGCAGAACTCGCCCTCGCCAACGGAGGATGCGACCACTGCGAGGACCTGCCGCTGTCAACCCTGCGGGCTCGACTACAGGCGGTCAAAACCGCTCCAGCGCCGCCTCTCACTTCGCCGCGGAAGAAGAAACGCCGCTCCCAGAGGCCGCCGGAGCCCCCTGCGGATCCATGTGGGCCGCCGCCGCCGCCCACCGACCGCTCTCCCTCTCCGCCCCTGCCGGACTTACAGTTGCCGCCGAGTGGCCGCTCTGTCGCCTCCGATGACACCGCGGATGAGAAGGACTCTTGTTCGCTGCACGCTTCGGACAGCGAGGATTGGTCGTCGATCGGCTCATCGACGAGAGAGTCTGCGGGGACCCGCGCCGGCATCGAAGAGGAACTAACGCGCCTCCTTTCTCAGGCCGTTAGCCGCCTGGGTCTCGAGTGGTCTCCTCCCCCTGAGCAACCACCGAACCGCATGGATGGGAAGTTCCTGCACCGGCGTCCGGCCCCCGCCTGCAGCCGGGCTGCACCTTTCCTGCCTGAGCTTCACAGCGAGCTCACGAAATCCTGGAATGCCCCTCTCTCGGCTCGTAATCGCTCTGATGTGTCCGCTTCGCTGCGCTCAGTGGACGGAGCTGCCGAGAAGGGTTATACTGCCATGCCGCCCGTCGAGGACTCGGTCGCCGCTCATCTCTGCCCGCCCTCTGCTAGATGGCGGTCTGCTCATACGCTTCCCTCTAAAGCGTGCAGAGCGACCTCTAACTTCCATGCCCGCGCCTATTCCGCCGCCGGTCAGGCCGCTTCAGCGCTGCATTCGATGTCTGTCCTCCAGGTGCTCCAGAGCGACATCTTGTGTGAAATGGCGAGCAGCGGGAGGCAACCGCCCGTCCTTTCGGATCTGAGAAGCGCTACGGATCTTTCCCTTCGCGCCACTAAAGCCGCCGCACAAGCTCTAGGGAGATGCATGGCCGCCCTCTGTGTCGCCGAGAGACACTTATGGCTCACGCTTACCGACATGGGAGAGTCAGAACGTGCCGCGTTCCTCAACGCGCCTATTTCCCCTACCGGGCTCTTCGGATCCGCCGTCACGGGCATCGTTGACCGCTTCTCCGAGGTTCAAAAAGCGACTCAGGCCATGAACTTGTTCCTGCCCCGCCGCTCGAGCTCTTCGACGGGCCGTTCTCACGAGCCGCCTGCCAGAACCACACAGCAGCGCCCGCCTCAGCAAGCTCAGCAGCCCCAGCGTAGACAGGGCGGCCGCCCTCGCTCTCGCTCAGACAGCCGCCGCAGACAGCCTCCTCCCCGGGGGCCTCGACCCAAGATCACGCTGAAGCCTGATCAACAGAAGTCTGCCTAGCACAGCTGAGAAAAAGACGGCTTTCTCCCGCTGCGGCCGGACCACCGTCAAAGCTTCGCCCACTGTTAGTCCCCGTCTCACCGCTGACTACAGTAGTGTTTACCGCCACAAACAAGCCGGTTTCCCTGCCCGCTTGCGAGCGACTAAAAGCCGTTTTCACGGCTACCCAGAGAGTTCACAAAAAGAGCATAAAAGCCTCAAGTGTAAAAAATGTGCCCACAACCATGTGCTCACGTACACACACAAGCACTTTATGCCCAGGGTCTCTCGCAGAGCCCATTCTCACGGAGCGTGCACTATCCGCTCCAGCAGCAGAGAACATAAGCACGCCCACGAGCCCGTGCGCGTGTCCCCCCTCTGCCCGCTCTGTCTCAAGGCCCTTAAACTCCTCTCTGAGTGTAAGTCCCGTTGCCTTCCACATTATAAGCGTGCCCACACCCAGTGTCCAGCCCGCGATGTGCAGCAATCAGGGCGAAATCGCCATTCAACCACTAGCCGTATGCTACGAAGCGTGGGAAGCCATCCCCGGCATCTCCCCGTGGGTTTTAAGCATAATAAAGAATGGGTATCGATTACAGTTTCGTCGCCGCCCGCCACGCTCGCGCGTGCGGCTCGAATCCACTGTCAGCCCGGCTGCTATGAACACGCTTCGCTTAGAAATAGCCAAGCTACTGCAGAAGGGCGCTATAGAGAGAGTCCCGCCATCTATGACCGAGTCGGGGTTTTACGGCCGTTATTTTCTGGTTCCGAAGAAAGACGGCGGCCTCAGGCCGATCTTAGATCTCAGGGCTTTGAACAAAGCGCTCATGAAGAGACCGTTCAAAATGCTCACAGTCAGGAAACTCCTCGCGCACGTCCGCCAGGGGGACTGGTTCATCTCTCTAGACCTGAAAGACGCCTATTTTCAGATCCAGATAAACCCTCATCACAGGCCATTCCTACGTTTCGCCTTCGAGGGCCAAGTTTACCAGTATGCCGTTCTCCCGTTCGGCCTATCCTTAGCACCCCGTACGTTCACGAAGTGCATGGATACAGCGCTCGCCCCCCTGCGAAGTCAGGGGCTGCGCATACTGAATTATCTGGACGACTGGCTGATTCTAGCAGATTCCCAGACGGAGCTGCTGTCGCACCGCACAGTTCTCCTCAACCATCTGGAAGCGCTGGGACTCTCTGTCAACTGGACAAAGAGCTCTCTCCAGCCCAGTCAAACTATTTCGTTCCTTGGAATAGATTTGAACTCTATCACGATGACGGCTCGCTTATCCACACAGCGCGCGCGCCGTGTTCAGCGCCTAGCCGCCTCGTTTCAGATGGGTACCCTTACATCCCTGAAATCGCTTCAGAGGATGCTGGGTCATATGGCTTCAGCCTCCGCTGTGCTACAGCTGGGTCTTCTGCACATGCGCCCCCTTCAACTCTGGTTAAAGAGCCGCGTATCCCACCACGAGTGGACGACGGGCCGCCAGATGATCAGGATTACTCAGACATGTATCACTGCACTGCAGCCATGGGCAGCAAGCGAGTGGTTTCAGAGGGGCGTTACCATGGGAACCTTCTCTCGCCGGAAAGTCATCTCGACAGACGCATCCAACTCGGGTTGGGGAGCGGTTTGCGAGGGCTCACCGGCCGCCGGCCAGTGGTCGAGCCACAAGAGTTCCTTACACATAAACTGTCTGGAAATGATCGCGGTCGAGAACGCGCTGCTGTGCTTCCTCCCGCGCATAAACGGTCACCACGTCCTGATTCGCTCCGACAATATGGCCGTGGTATCATACATCAACCGTCAGGGCGGCGTCAGATCCAAGAATCTCTTTCATCTGACACGCCGCATCCTATTGTGGTCCCAGAGTCACCTGCTATCGCTCAGAGCGACGCACGTGCCGGGCCATCTGAACGACGGTCCAGACAGGCTGTCCAGGAACCTGGTCTCCCCCGGAGAATGGTCCCTGCACACTCAAACAGTCCAAACACTGTGGCGCCTATTCGGCAGAGCGGAGATAGATCTTTTCGCGTCAGAAGAGAACGCTCACTGCCCAATATTCTTTTCAAAGAGCGAGGACGCGCTAGCCCAGGATTGGCCCCGCCGCCCGCTCTATGCTTTCCCCCCGATTTCTCTGCTACCGCAGGTCATTCAGAGAATCAGGGACTCACGCCACTCGGTGCTCCTCATAGCCCCGCGCTGGGAGAATCAGATTTGGTTCCCGGAGCTAACGCGTCTGTCACAGACAGCCCCGTGGCCCATTCCAATCAGAGCAGATCTCCTCACTCAAGCCCGCGGCTCGATCTGGCATCCCCATCCACAGCGCTGGGCGCTTCATGCATGGGTGACCAACGACTACGCGTCGAATTGCCAGAAGGGGTTTTGAACACGATCAAACACGCCAGAGCGGATTCTACCAGAAAGCTCTATGCTGCAAAATGGTCTGTGTTCTCCAAATGGTGCACCGACAAGAATTTGGACCCACGGACGTGCGAGGTTTCGTCTTTGCTAGTGTTCCTTCAGGAGATGCTGGATAAGGGCAGGTCCCCATCCACTCTTAAGGTTTACGTGGCAGCCGTCGCGGCGTTCGTTGAACCCCGGCGCGCCCAGTCTCTGGGCAAAGACGAGCTAATCATCCGCTTCCTCAGGGGAGCCAGAAGGATGAACCCCCCTCGCCCCCCTACGGTGCCGGTCTGGGATCTTTCTATAGTTCTAGAAGCTCTGAAAGCCCCACCGTTTGAACCACTTGAGTCCGTGGAGCTAAAATACCTCTCGTTAAAAACCGTTCTTCTGACGGCTCTCGCCTCAGTAAAACGTGTGGGGACATTCACGCGCTATCTTCGAGCGCCGCGTGCCTAGAGTTTGGGCCGAGTGACTCCATAGTCATTCTAAAGCCTAGACACGGTTACGTTCCAAAAGCGATTGGTACCCCTTTCAGGGCGCAAGTGATCTCTTTATCGGCGCTGCCTGCATCCGATAGCGAACGTGACGCTGACCGCCTCTGCCCGGTTCGGGCTATCAGAGTGTACACTACACGCGTTGCCGCGTTCAGACGCTCGGAGCAGCTGTTTGTGTCGTTCGGTGGCCGCACCAAGGGACTAGCCGCCTCGAAACAGACCCTATCCAGGTGGATAGTAGACGCGATCGCCTCTGCTTATGCCGCTAAAGACCTGCCTTGCCCTCTGGGCATCAGGGCTCATTCCACCAGAGGCATGGCCTCATCGTGGGCATGGTCCTGCGGGATTTCCATCCACGACATTTGTGTGGCTGCGGGATGGGCCTCCCCCTCCACCTTTGTCAGATTTTATAACTTGGAAGTTCCAGCCTTACAGGCAAAAATTCTGGCGGTCTAGTACTCACAGCCCTCCTATAGAAGCCGCACTATCGGGAGTTCCATCACAACCGGCTCACCCCTTGTGTTCCCCTATGTGCTTATGCATTGCCTACACATCACGGCCCGCCTTCGCCGGCCGCCTTGGGCGTTTTTGCACTAGATGATAACGGCCGCTATGCTGGCCGCCGTATTATCTTCATCCACTTATAGATTCCCCCCGGTGTTCCCCTGGGATGCTTAGTGGTTACTTAGCGCGCACGGCGTTGACCAGGTGTTCCCGTAGCGTAAGCTAGCTTACGCAATACGAGAGAACCTCTCGTAAGAGAACGAATCGGTTACCTAACGTAACCTCGGTTCTCTCTAGATGAGGGAACGAGTATTGCGTTCCCGGCCGTGCTTGCGCCACTAGCGTTTCGCTTCATGCTACAGAATCAACGAACGAGCTGGGAGAGCGACCTTTATACACTGTAGCCACGCCCCTTTTGGCGGGCTGTGACGCAGTAAGCGAGCGCCGTCCGCTCATTGGCCGCGGACTCAGCGCCGCTCTCCCATAGGTTCGTGCATTCTCTCTGAGCGAACCAATGAGCCGCTAGCTAGCCCGCTCATGGTCTGCCTCAGAAGAGACTGCGTTGACAATGATTACAAAATTATGGAATAATTTTTTGGCTTCAACTTCTCAGCAAAGATGAATCTTTCCCGTAGCGTAAGCTAGCTTACGCAATACTCGTTCCCTCATCTAGAGAGAACCGAGGTTACGTTAGGTAACCGATTCGTTTTTTATCCTTGCATGCACGTTAAACTGTTTTTGGGAACTCCTAAAACAAAAATAGGAACATTTCAAATGCTATGATAGGGGCTCTTTAACTAGCGATTTCTTTTTACTTATTATATGTCCCCATGTGCTAGATTTATACGCTAAACAGTTTTTAGAGATAAAACTCTTTACATTCGTACTTTGGTAAATCTGATCATGAAAAAACACATTTCATTCTTCCTAAATGTAAGACTGCACAATTTGAAAGAGAACTTAAAAATATAAACTGGGGACAAATTTTGACACTAGATGATGTAGAGGAATGTTGTAATTCCTTGACTACAGCTATTACATGTCTGATGGAAAAATTTACAAAGCAGATCAAATTGAAAAAAAAGGATTATACGGTGCCATGGATAAATAATGAATTACGAATTCTTATGAAGAAGCGAGATTTAGCCTTGAAAACTTCTTTAAGATCTAAACTCAATACAGATTTCTTGACTTATAAAGGTTTGAGAAATAAAGTTGTATCTGAGTTGCGGAAAGCAAAAGTAACATATTACACTAATTTAATTGATAGTTCCAAAGGCATAAATAACTCACTTTGGAAGCATTTAAACAATTTGACTAATAAATCAAATAAACAAATAAACAAATCAAATAAAAATCACAGAACTTAATATCAATGGCAAAAGCATAACCGATAGTGCCACCATAGCTGATGAATTAAATTCTTCCTTAGTACAGTCAGTTGAACAATTATCAAAAGACTTCCAGCCCGTTGATCATTTTAATCTTTCACTGAGAGACACCACAACAGATTCATTTTATATTAAAGAGGTGTCAGAAAAAAAGTTGCAGATATAATTAATGAACTTTCAAATTCCAAGTCTAATGACATTTTTATGATGAATAGTGGTTTTATTAAAAATTATAAAGATGTTCTTGTCAAACCGTTGACTCACCTCATTAATCTCTCCATAAGAACCAATACATTTCCCAGTGCATGGAAGAGAGGAATAATTATACCTGTGCTCAAAGGTGGTAGCCAAAACTCTATAAGCAATTATCGATTTTACCAGTTTTATCCAAAATAATTGAAAAAGTAGTAGTAGTGCAACTGATGGACCATTTAGAAGCAAAACAGCTCCTCCATTGTTACCAGTTCAGGTTTAGACTTACTCGACAGAAATAGCAAACCTGCTGTTTAATCGAAAATGTAAAAAAGTCCCTGGACAAAGGGAATGTGGTAGGAGCCGTATTTATCGACCTTACAAAAGCTTTTGATACGGTCAATCATAGTTTGCTTTTATCCAAAATGTTACATTTTAATTTCTCAAATGAAGCTGTGTTGTGGTTTGCATCCTATCTTCGCTCTAGAGTGCAGTGTGTCAAGGTTGATCAAAACGTATCTGCACTTTCAAATATAAAAATGGGCATCCCGCAGGGCTCTATACTTGGCCCTTTGCTTTTTAGTCTTTTTATAAATGATCTACCTCTGCACTGCTCAGGTGCCAGTTGTCAGCTCTATGCGGATGATGCAGTTCTTTATGTACCCGCCAAGTCACCTGAGCAGGCTGCAGCTATACTGACCACTAGTATGTCTGACATTCAACAGTGGCTCATTCAAAATCAATTAGTTTTAAATTTCTCGAAAACAGTTTCCATGTGCTTTTCCATTAAAAAAATAGAAATAAAAGGAAGATTTAATATTAAGTTACAAATAAAGAAATTCATACAGTTACCGAATTTAAATATTTAGGATTAGTCTTAGATCCTCAACTTAAATTTGAAAAACATATAAAGAAAATCCAGAAAACATTACAATTAATAAGTAATTTCAAGTAATTTCAATTGTCTTAAATTAATTAGAAGCTACATTCCAAGCCAGGCAGCCTTAATGTACATACATGCTATGATATTTTCTCACATATCATATTGCATGACATCATGGGCACAAGCAGCTCCCACTACAATCAAACGCATAAAATCTTTATATAATAGAGCAATAAAACTTTTGGATAAAAAAACATTAAGTTATCATCATTGCAGCATCTTTAAGAAATATAATTTAATGAATTTTGATAGTTTTATGAAATTTTCCTTTCTTAAACTAATTTATAAGTGCATTAATAATCTAGCACCTGAGCCACTAAGTACATTTATTGTGAGACAGGACAACATCCGAGTCACTAGGAGCTCCACAAATCTTGACTGTAAAATATCATACTGCAGGACCAGTTTTGGACAGACAACCTTCTCTGTAAAGAGTTCTAAACTCTGGAACTCTTTACCTTTTGAAGTCAAGACTGTGTCAGACTTTAAGATGTTCATTTCCAGGCTGAAAAATTGGTTAAAAATAAACCAAAACTGTACTTTGTAACTACATTTAATTATTAGAGTTGTATATGATATGTATGTATGCTTATTAGTATTTTTATTATTAGTATTATTTTTTTAATTATTATTATTATTTTTATTATTATTATTGAAGTAGCTAATCATGTAAATTTTATTGTGTATAAAAGCCCTTCCAGGGACAGGAGTTGAAAATTAGCTATAGCTATAAACTTTATATGCAACACTTCAGTGACATGCTTGATCTTGACACTATGTTTGTTTGCATTGTCCCTGTCAAATAAATAAATAAATAAATAAATAAACTCTTTACATTCAATTATCATGAAAACAAATCTCAGAGAGCGGTTGACTAGGTACCAATGTTTTATTAGACCAAAGGTTCATGTAATGAATCAGCTCTTTTTGAAATATTAATAATCAAAAATAACTTGTTATTATTAATTATGAATATTTTGGTCAGTTAATTGGATTAACTTGATGTGGCTGAATTAATATTACAATCAATTAATCAGTTTGACCAATTAACTCTTTTGAGTATTAATTTATTCTAAAAAAAAGGGTATCTTACAGGTCAACCGAAGGATAATTATCTCTTAGCATTTACAGCACTTTGATCAAGTAGCAAAAATCAAAACCGTAAAAGGGACTCCGCATTGCAAACAAAACAGAACCAAATTAAAGCTGCAAGCAGCGATGGGCGGGCCCTCGCACCTGTAGCGCGTAGGGATGTGAGGCGGCCGCGTTGCATATTCTGGAGCTCAGCCGGTGCGGCTGTGAATTTGCTACGCTTCATTAAAGGTCACTTCCTGTTGCCAGCAGGTGGCGCTTTGACTGTTGGTGAATGTCGGCATGTAGATTTGTTCAGGGCGGGACTCTTGTCAAATGTGTAAAATTTCGTGCAGATCTGGGCATTTACAGCCAAGTTAATACAACTTCCTGTTTCATGGCGAATCATCGACGCCACGGACACGCCCATCGACGAAAAAAGCGCAGATAGCACAACTTTACATCATCAATGCCTTTAGAAGGCACAGCAGAAATTTGAAGTCGATCTGACTAAATCCCTAGGAGGAGTTCGTTAAAGTACAGTGTGTAAATCATCCAAAATGGCGGTAAAATTAGAAATGGCCAACTTCCTGTCGAGTTTAGGGCATTGCTCCAAGAGGCTTTTCTGTGCGTCTGGACATGGTAGATGTACCACAGAAATTTTGTGCATGTCGGTCAAACATGCGGCGGGGGCTGCTTCATTAAAGGTCACTTCCTGTTGCCAGCATATGGCGCTATGACTGTGGGTGAATGTCGGCATGTAGATTTGTTCAGGGCAGGACTCTTGTCAAATGTGTAAAATTTCGTGCAGATCTGGGCATTTACAGCCAAGTTACTACAACTTCCTGTTTCATGGCGAATCATCGACGCCACGGACACGCCCATTGACGAAAACGCGCAGATAGCACAACTTTACATCGTCAATGCCTTTAGAAGGCACAACAGAAATTTGAAGTCGATACGACAAAATCCCTAGAAGGAGTTCGTTAAAGTAGGTAATGAGTAAATCATCCAAAAATGGTGGTAAAATTAGAAATGGCCGACTTCCTGTTGAGTTTAGGGCATTGCTCCAAGAGACTTTTTTGTGCGTCTGGACATGGTAGATGTACCACAGAAATGTCGTACATGTCGCTCAAACATGCGACGGGGGCTGCTTCGTTAAAGGACACTTCCTGTTGCCACTAGGTGGCGCTATGACTGTGGGTGAATGTCGGCATGTAGATTTGTTCAGGGCGGGACTCTTGTCAAATGTGTAAAATTTTGTGTAGATCTGGGCATTTACAGCCAAGTTACTTCAACTTCCTGTTTCCTGGCGAATCATTGACGCCACGGACACACCCATCGACGAAAACGCGCAGATAGCACAACTTTACATCGTCAGCAGAAATGATCTGGGCATTTACAGCCAAGTTACTACAACTTCCTGTTTCCTGGCGAATCATCGACGCCACGGACACGCCCATCGACGAAAACGCGCAGATAGCACAACTTTACATCGTCAATGCCTTTAGAAGGTACAGCAGAAATTTGAAGTTGATCCGACTAAATCCCTAGGAGGAGTTCGTTAAAGTACGGAGTCTGTAAATCGTCCAAAAATGGCCGCCAAATTCAAAATGGCGGACCTCCTGTCGAGTTTAGGGTATGGGTTCTTGAGGCTTTTTTGTGCGTCTTGATATGATACACGTCCCCACCAAATTTCGTGCATGTAGGTTGAACGTGGACGAGGGTCTAATTTTTTCCAATTTTCTAGGTGGCGCTAGCGAGCCATTTTGCCCCGCCCATCCACGAAACCCACAAAATACGAAATTTTTCACCAGTCCTGACATGCGTGCCAAATTTGGTGAGTTTTTGAGCATGTTGCGGCCCCGAAAATGGCACTTACTTTGCAGAAAAAAAAAAATAAATTAAAGCTGCAAGCAGCGATGGGCGGGCCCTCGCACCTGTAGCGCAACGGGGTG
This sequence comes from Pimephales promelas, assembly GCF_016745375.1. The sequence continues at coordinate 26,556,370 of NW_024121099.1, forward strand.
TGAGGCGGCCGCGTTGCATATTTTGCAGCTCAGCCGGTGCGGCTGTGAATTTGCTACGCTGCTTAATTAAAGGTCACTTCCAGTTGCCAGCAGGTGGCGCTATGATTGTGGGTGAATGTCGGCATGTAGATTTGTTCAGGGCGGGACTCTTGTCAAATGTGTACAATTTGGTGCAGATCTGGGCATTTACAGCCAAGTTACTACAACTTCCTGTTTCATGGCGAATCATCGACGCCACGGACGCGCTTATGGACGAAAACGCGCAGATAGCACAACTTTACATCGTCAATGCCTTTAGAAGGCACAGCAGAAATGTGAAGTCGATCCGACCAATTCCCTAGGAGGAGTTAGTTAAAGTACGTAATGAGTAAATCATCCTAAAATGGCGGTAAAATTAGAAATGGCACACTTCCTGTTGAGTTTAGGGCATCGCTCCAATAGACTTTTCTGTGCGTCTGGACATGGTAGATGTACCACAGAAATTTCGTACATGTCGGTCAAACATGCGGCAGGGGCTGCTTCGTTAAAGGTCACTTCCTGTTCCCACTAGGTGGCGCTATGACTCTGGGTGAATGTTGGCATGTAGATTTGTTCAGGACAAGACTCTGGTCAAATGTGTAAAATTTCGTGCAGATCTGGGCATTTACAGCCAAGTTACTACAACTTCCTGTTTCATGGCGAATCATCGCCGCCACGGACACGCCCATTGAGGAAATAGCGCAGATAGCACAACTTTTCATCGTCAATGTCATTACTTCACACCTGTACACATAAAGAAGAGTCTCGGCTAGTAGGCTATATTGAGTCATTACGTCACTTCTGTACACATAAAGAAGAGTCTCGGCTAGTAGAGATATTGCAACATGACATCATGACTTTTGCATAAACATATACGCCACTTTCGAGTCAGGTGGCGTGTTAACTCCACGCATTTTGAGCTATCCGCGTGTATCCGCGTGTATGTGTACCTGTATATGTCTACGCCATTAACATCCGCGTCATTCCGCGTGTCTGAACACGCAGTCAAATCTCCAGTCATAAATGCCCCAGTGACGGTTAAGTTTAGGGATGGGGTTGAGGTAAGTCATATCTTTTTTTTACCTAGGATGGTAAGGGAACAGTCATAAATGCCATTAACCCCAGTGACGGTTAGGTTTAGGGACGGGGTTGAGGTAAGTCATATATTTATATAACGTTAAGTTAACGGCGTTCATAAACACGCTGAAAGGCGATTATGCGTCTTGATAGCACGCCAAAAATGGAAATACGAATTGGCGTGTCATACACACGCTACTTCATGAGATCAGTCTGGATATTGAGTCATTACGTCACATCTGTACACATAAAGAAGAGTCTCGGAAAACAAGGATACATATCTGAAGGACATTACATGTATAGTCACGCAATACTTGCTTATGTTTTTAACATTAACAGTTTTAAAACAAAGAATAATTTGCATGGTTTTGCATGATATGATAAGTTATAAATGATTGTTAGATTTACTCAGCGCGATTTACTGCAATGCCAGAACCAGATTAAAGATGGATGTTTCTTACTAGTTCAGATTACATTTTTTAGTGAAAATGATTGTCATACTTCCAAAAAGAATAATCTGTGATTATGAATGCCAGTATCCACATCGGCGCGGTGACTGACAGCTGCACACTCTCCTAATACATTGTCTTCATCCGCCCTGTGCCGTGTCGAGGGTGTTGAAGTACACCTCATGTAATATTGATAATTCCACAAATGACTACAATTGCAGATTTCGAACAGAGATGGCGACAAAGAGGAAAAACTGCAGCTTTAATATGTTCATAATAGTGATGGGAAGTCCGGTTCTTTTCCGCGAACCGGTTCTTTCGGACAGTTCGTTTTAATGAACCGGTTCAAAAAACCGGTTCACCAGTTCTTTTACGTCATCACGTAATGACGTGAATTCTATCATCCCGGCGGATAAAAATACTTCAAATTAAAGGGCATTTGTAATCACAACTTCAGTTAAATAATAGTATGTATTGTCATAATCATCTTGGATAAGTTTCTTACATTTACATTTTGAAAACGAACCTGCTGCAGCCTAGGCGATGTGCTAACGCGGATGTTCTACATGTTTTAAGTATATAAAATGCATAAATGGTCTTCATCATTTTATTTGTTATTAAATAAACTTACATTTCGCCGATTCGCCCTCTCATTTAAGTCCTGGGTTCACCCGTACTACTGCGTGCTCGTATATCAGCACAGGATCAGCCGGCCGAAAGAAAGTTCTGTTCAGAGACGGTGCTATCACGCATGCGCAGTATCTCCAGCTCATCGGTTCTCCGTATCGAATGTGTCCGAAAGAAACAGTTCTTGGTTCTGTACTAGTGATTCAAGAACTGCAACAACCAGTTCTCGACTCGAGAACCATAGCATAGGCCTGTGTGTGCTGACCTGAAACCTGAATATACAGTCGACAAAACTAAAAAATCGATGCATGTCTGTCTCCAATATAGCCTTCTGTAGTCTATACAGTGTATATCATGTTTATAATGTGTTAGTGTTAACATAACGAATTAAACTAATTCGTTATGTTAACACATTATAAACATTTAAGCAGTGCACCAAACCTTGGCAAGAGTTTACATCAATGATTTATATTGTTACTTAGAAATTAAATGAGCTAGCTGTTCCTGAAAATATTATTTAATAATAAATGTTTAGTAGTTTGACAGTTTTAGAATCCAATCATTATTTCCAATCGTTAAAATAATACAGTGATACAGTAATGTGATAAACATGTTTCCAAAATGTTTTATTTTGTTACACTTACTGATGTTCAACTAAAGACATGAAAACGTACATTTCGTCCCTCAGAAAAAAATGCACGCATGCTCAGCTCATCAACTCATCAGTTCTCATGGCATGTCAAAACATCTCAAGGACATCAAAAAAACCTTAGACCCCAGAGGGTAAAACATTCATACATATTTTCCACAGGGCATCAGTGCTCACGCTGTTAACCGGTTAGTCTTTAAGATCAATTAAATATTTAACATCATTGAATTTAGCCATGTATCGCACATTCATTTAACTATTTTAAAGGGATAGGTCACTTTGAAATTAATTGTTTTAGCTTACCTCAAGGGCATCCAAGATGTAGGTGTCTTTGTTTCCACAGTATTTTCAATTTTGATATTTTTAGGTCAAACCGTTGTTGTCTGTCAGTCATACACTGGAGGTTAAGGGGGTCCTCCCTTGGTTCACCTCAAAGAGCATGCACAGAGAAGTCAAAATTAAACTTGATTTAATGACTCGTAAATGTAAGTACACAATGATGGCCTAAGACACGAAACGAACGGTTTGTGTGAGAAAACGAACAGTATTTATATAATTTTTACCTTGTGTAATACAGCCATGTCAAACTGATCTGACGGCATGGGCGCTTCGGTCTGCGCATACGCCGGAAGTGATCGCTTGCGTGATCGCTACGTCACTCATTGTTTACACAGAGATTTCGGAAGTTTTACCTTTCACTAAACATATTTAGATATACAGGAAATCGCAATGGAAGACGATTTCGATATATCTAAATATGTGAACTTTTAAAGTGAACTATCCCTTTAAAAGACTGGAATAATAGCACCAGGGCACACAAGCAATCCTCTTTGTCTGTCAAATTCATATGATCAGTTAGAGAAAAACACTGTTAATGAGAAGACGAGCTAATGAGAGACTGTGGAAAATATAATTATAGGGACATTTCAGCAGGTTCAAGGTAATTGATGTTAACTCAGAGAACATGATTCACTGTTTTAATCAATTGACAGCTATAAAATGTTGTAATAATCTGCATTCTTATGCGCTAAATGCTGTGACCAGAAAGTTGTAATAAGTAGAACACAAAGTAGTTGTGCAAGTAATCTATTACAGTTTTTTTCAGTTGCTAACAAGCATTTGTCCAAACAGTTGTCACATTTTCAAAACTCTAAACACAATTAGCACAACATCGATCTGTTGTGGCCATACCATTCACACATTTCACGTTGTTTTCACACAATATGCAGTCAGTGAATACATTTCCACAATGCTTACATTTTCTTAACAGACAAGCTATACCTCCCAACAAAATTATGGATTGTTTTTGTAGTATTTACAAATGTTAACACACACCATCCCAAAATAGCAAAAACAATATTCCAAACCTTAGATACAGTATAAAAACGGCGTATATATTTCAGAACAATATATCTCAGCTGATAATAAACAAACAATTGAATAATTGAACGACAGCTTATTTATGTTGGGTAAATTGGGCCAACCACTGGCTTAGATTCAGTGGCGGGGGTTATTTTTTTTCTATTACATGGGCTTTATGCACAGCTGCACTACTTCCTGAACTTCAGCCAGCTCCTTGTTTCCTGTCTGCCATTATTGGGCAAAATTGATTAATTCAGGTGTGTCTGATCATTGTTGCCATGACTACTGAGGTCAAGCATTAATCAATTAATCAATTGATTGTAATGATGTAAACACCTGAATTAATCAATGTGTCCAATAATGGCAGACAGGAAACAAGGAGCTGGCTGAAATTCAGGAAGTAGTGAAGCTGTGCATAAAGCCAATTGACTCTTATACAGTAAAAGGAGGTTTTTACAGTAAAGAGTAATATTTTTGGAAACAGAAAAAGATAAACACTGTAACGTCTGGATGAGGAAGAGTAAGAGCAAGGGGCCCAGGGAGAAGAGCAGACCCAGTGAGAGATGCAGTGAGAGGTGCAGTGAGAGATGCAGTGAGAGATGCAGTGAGAGGTGCAGTGAGAGGTGCAGTGAGAGATGCAGTGAGAGATGCAGTGAGACGTGCAGTGAGAGGTGCAGTGAGAGATGCAGTGAGACGTGCAGTGAGAGATCCAGTGAGAGGTGCAGTGAGAGATGCAGTGAGACGTGCAGTGAGAGGTGCAGTGAGAGATCCAGTGAGAGGTGCAGTGAGAGATGCAGTGAGACGTGCAGTGAGAGGTGCAGTGAGAGATCCAGTGAGAGGTGGAGTGAGAGATGCAGTGAGAGGTGCAGGTGCAGTGAGAGGTGAAAAAAACTTGAAAAAATATTTGTTTTTTACTGGAATGCTTTTCAATATGAACATTACTGTACATGTGGACAGTTCCCAACCAAGACATGTAGTGTTACAGTTTTTCTCAATTGCTAAAACACTAAAATCCATTGGCTGAACAAAGTTCTCAGTTGCCTGAACTCATTTAGCTAATTATGAAGTCTGTTGTCAATACCGTAAACATTTTTCTCATGGTAAAACACAATTTGCAGATCTCACTTAGACTTTTCAGCAAAACTCTGAACACATTCTCATTCTCAAAACACATTCTGCACTCTAATTCACATGTCATCCATACTGGTAAACACAAGTGGCAACAATCAAATACAAATAGAAAACACATATCATTTGATTGAACACAACCACTCAAAACTGATTCAGCCTGTTTCAAATGATGTGACACAACCAATATTAGCTAGTTCAGAGAGTAAAGTGAACTGAGAGGTTGTTGAAGGTGGAAAGGAGAAAGTCTGAGAATGGATAGAAGAAACCTTGTGAGAGGACGAGGGTGTATGCGAGGTTGGCGACGAGGAGGAGGAGGGCAAGAAATAGGAGGAGGAGGAGGGCGAGAAAGAGGAGGAAGAGGAGGGCAAGAAAGAGGAGGAGGAAGAAGAGGAGGAGGAGGACAGGGGCAAGAAAGAGGAAGAGGAGGAGGAGGAGGGGGGCAAGGGACAATATTGCTTGTGATGTCGACGAAGTGCTCTGGCATGACCCAGGCCAAAGACAAGAAGCACATTGATCACATGTTTACTCCTTTCATTTGTGTCCCTTATTTCGTATATATCGTATACTGTAGTACAGTGCACTGCTGTAGACTGTACAATGAAAAAATATGATTTTTTTATATGAAATTCATTTTTTTTTACATATAGTTCTCCCTGAGAACTATATGTTTTGAACAACGTGTTTTAAATTGTTTGGTGTATTGTTTACTGACTGCTTGATAGTGTATAACATTTTGATCACTTTGTTTATGATTCGAGAGCAGTGTTTGAATTTGAACACACACTGTTAGACCTTACCAGGTTTTTTACAGTAAAATACTGGCAACAGGCCAAATTCTGACACTATCATACCATTTTCCATTAAAACAGTTATATACAGTAGAAAACAAAACTAGCCTACAGGAATATACTGTGAATTAACAGCTCTCAAAGTCAACACTCAGAGACTGTGTTCCTTATCACACCCTATACCCTCATTCACTATTCCCTACATTAGTTCACTAATATAGTCCACTTGAATGAAAAGAAGTGAGTGAATTGAGACACTGATGAACACCTGATAAGCAGAATCACTGAAGGACAGAGAAACAAGAACTGAAAAAGAGAAACACAAGATCTACAACTGACTTCCAGCAACACAGAGTGTGAAAACTGTTTACAAACCAGTTTAACATTATTTATTTCATTTATGTATAAAAGTTCTTGTTGAGAATTAACAGAGATTTAATTCATAATAAAGTTTTTTGTCACCATAATGGAGATCAGTATTTGCTTTAGTAGGTCTCTTATCCCTGGACTTGTTACATTTATCTTTCTCTGACTGTTGTAACAGTGTGTTTTAAAACACATTTGTTGTAGCTAGAAAAAGTCAAGAGGAAGTTCATCTGGTGTTATTGGCTTCTGTGATGATGTCATGATCATTCTGGACATGTCTGATTTTCAGATCTTTCACGTTTATACTCTGCGAATATATGGGTATTTAATATGAAACTTACATTAAGTTAGGATTATAAAATAAATCTGTGAATCTACAACATGAAATCAATATGTTGGTTAATCATGTCTTCTAAATAATATTGTAATCATATAAAACATTTAAATAATATCCTGCGTAAGTCAGACACACACAGACATCAACAATTATAATATTCATCTCAACAACGGTAACATTCAAAAGTTTCATGCAGCAGTGCATGCTGGGTTCCAGGATTTTATAAAACTCCCAGCATGCACTGCTGCATGACTAAAAAAATTGCCACCATAGTTGAGATTAATGTGCTAAATTTTGATATCTTGGACTTTCTACAAGACTGTAACGCTGCTTTGGTTAATGTATGATATGTTAAAAAAAAATTAGTCGTAATAAATTGCTGTGGTTTCACGGTGGTGGTAATGTAACACTTTTGGTTGAGGATTAAACTCTGAATGAGTAAGAATGATTTATTTTGTGAATGAACAGACAGTATAAATCCTTATTAAACTGTGTGTCTGCACAAGTGTGACTTGCAAAAACACAGCTCACAGCGTCAAAACAAAATCTCATGTTACAGCATCAGTAGACCAACTAAAGCAAACACTGATCTCTATAATGGTAACTTCAAACCAAACATTTTCAATTAAACATCTCAACAACATCTTCTATAGATATATGACAGAAATAAAGCCATACTGGTTAATAATAAGTGTAATAACGTGTAATGGCTGAAGTCAGTTGTAGTTCTTGTGTTTCTCTATTTTCTGTTCTTGTTGTTCCTCTTTCCTTCAGTGATTATGCTTGTTAACAGCAGGTGTTCATGCTCAACAATCACTTACATATTCCCTTAATTATCTCACTGCAACACTGCATCAATGTTACTTTTACTCTTTGTAGTGTGGATTTTCCTGTTGAGTTGAAAGGGTTAACAGTGTAAGATAAAAAGACACTCCCACAAAATGTATTTTACCAGTAATAAACTGTAAGTTATAAAACAGGTTTATACTGGCAACACTGTTGCCAGTAGTTTACTGTAAAATCTTGTTTTTTGGGTCACCGTTGTGTTGAAGAGTGGAGCCTGAGCTTCAGTCCAAGAGAAGATCTACAAACATTGATGATACGCTGCATGTTGCTTTATTTAAAAGGCGCTGTCTGTGTTAGCCGCAGAAGCCGATGAAAATCTCTTTATTTACAAAAGTTAATTTTTGTTGTTTATAATTAAATAAGTTCACAATAATACCTTGCTCACATTATTAATGCATAATACATTTAGTTGATTCTTTTAAGTTGGTTTCTGCAAGTGAAGTTAGTTTACTCGAGTTTTAGTCCATTTTTACAGTAAATAACTGGCAACACTGTTGCCAGTTATTTACTGTAAAAATGCACTAAAACTGTTGCCAGTTATTTACTGTAAAAATGCACTAAAACTAATAAGTTGTATTTTTTTAGTTAACTTGAGTTTTAGTCAGTAGTGTAGTCTACGTGATACGCAGGTATACGCCGTATACCCACTAGAAAATGTCAAGGATTTGCGTATACCCACTAGGAAATGTCAAAGATCTCCGTATGCCCACTTTAAAAAGCGTGAGGATTCGTAACAACATCGTTTTGTGAAATAAATTTCCTACGACATCAGCCCCCCTAAACGTAAGGCGACAGAATTTCGTGTTCCCTTAAGTTCTATTATAATCAGATTCAGCGCGCGAGCAGAGAGCACGTCAAAAACAGAGGACAGGGTGTGTGTAGTGTGTGTGTGTTCGTGTTCATCTGAGCTCATTGGTCTGTCACTGCTCGTCAATGTCAGAATATTTGAGATGACAAATCAAATCAAAGTAGGCGGGCTTTATTTCAAAGACGCTGCTGAGCGCGAATTTCAGCAGAGCGACTCAACGCTTCAGTACAGGCAAGTGCGAGAAAAGATGTAAGTGGCTAAACTTAACATTTCATATTTACATTTTTTAGGTCATAAATGTTAAACGAATGACAAAAAATAATCAGGCAAACTAATAGGCTATAGTTTTGTCTAATTTCGCCATTTTGAAGTGAAATAAATAGGCCTGTAACGTGACTCATGCAATTTAATAGTTTACTGTCATTGCGAGGGGACAAGAAACATTAACAAAGACCTTTTCATCTTTTTAGCCACAAGAGTAATAACGAATGTGTACATATTGATAATATAATAAAAATTGTAGCCTTTAGGCTATTACATTACAGTTTTTCTCGATTGTTTACACCAACCCGGTCTCACCCCAAGACGTCATATAACTGACGTTTTGGGACGTCTTTTGACCATACGTCAATATTCGCCTTTTTAGGGCCCCCTTAAACGTCGGTAGATGAGGTTATGGGATCCTAACTCTACCCCATACCTAAACCTAACCCTAAACCTAACCCGTCACCTAACTGACGTTAAAGGTAAAGCGTCAGTTGTATGACGGCCCGGGATCGCCATCTACCGACGTTTAAGGGGGCCCTAAAAAGGCTGATATTGACGTATGGTCAAAATACGTCCCAAAACGTCAGTTATATGACTTTTTGGGATGAGACTGTGTTATTTACACACATTTTCTGGTACTTGAGACACAACGACCACAACATGTAACTCATTCACCAACCCCCTGAACCAATTCTGCTGAACTACAAGCACAATTCCTGCTTTACACTCAAATTGCAGTTCTAAAACACACGTTTTTCAAAACACTACACACAATTCTCTGCATTTGGCACAATTTTCATGCAGAAAATCTCTTGTTTTCATGAGGAACACACTGACATTCAAATATTCACACTGACTCGTCACATGGGCAAACACCCTTCACGAAGTTTTACAATTAGCGATCAGAGCTTTAGCATAAAATACCAAAGCCAAAGAGAGGATGCAGCATAGATATTTTTTTTTCTTTTTTTTTACTGTAACAGCATAAAAAATTGTGTTGTTTTGTATGTAGACCACTGTATGTGCAACTTTGTGTTGGTTGGGGTGTACAAAATGTGCGATCTATCTCCCATTGATTTTGTGGGAAAAATAAAATAAATTTGTTACCGTGTATTTGTGTGTTCTGGGTATAAAAACAATATTCTCAAATATTTTACAACACACTTATGTATGTAATGTCTGTAGTAAGTGTAACACTGAACAAAAAAGGCCTAAGTCATTATGATGAATGGAGAAGAAGTGTTTTCCATTGATCATAGTGTTTTACATTGAGCACATCAGTGTTCAACTGGTTCTTATAAATGTCTATTCATATGATGGTTTGTGTGTGTCATTTGAAAACAAAATACCATTTTGAGAAGAAATAACATTGTTTTGAATGTAAAGTTTCATTTTGCAGGAGAATTGAGGGGTTTTGCCAATTGTGTGAGTGTTTTTAGATTTGTGTGCAGAGTTCTGAAAATATGAGGCATTCTTTCAGAAAATGTGTGTAAACAATCGAGAAAAACTGTAAAAAAAAAAAAGCTCAGCCTTCGAAGGGGAAGAGAATTTACTGCCCACTGACATGGTTTTCAAGCTATTTCTTATTCTTTTTTTGGTCTTCAAACGTCTTGAAATGCACATCAGAGAAATCAAAATAATTGAAGCACCAACCTCAAATTTAGGACATCTGTGATTATAAAGCCCTGTCTACGGCCCTGTATTAGTCATAAGATCAATAATGAATGTGTATATGTTTTGAATGTATTTAATAAACTAATTACCTAGGTTTAGTAGCTTTCAGTGAATAAACGTGTCCGAGAAAAAAATATTCATAGGGAAAATCCACTTATCAGTTGACCCCATGTTTAGTTTCTTCACTGACAGACAAAAATGAAAAGCCTATATCAGTCACAGCTCATCTTTAGGAGGGGAAGAGACAGGGCAAGAGAAAAACAAAGAGAAAAAGAGGGTGATGCTGATGAGGAGAGAAAAATAATCAGCTGCTCAGCTGCCCACTGACATGGTTTTAAAGCTGTTATCTAATTTTTTTTTGGCCTTCAAAACATCCTAAAATGCACATATGTAGATCAGAGAAATAAAATGTTTCTCAGGAAAACCCTGAACTCCCCTAACTAACCTACCTCACATTTGGGACAACAGTGATTATAAAACCCTGCCTTTGCATGTAATGAAACTGGTTAATAGTGAGCATTAGATCCTAAACTAAAGTGTCACCTTTTTTTTTTCATCCTAAGTGATGATCAAAATCCTAGTGACGCCCCTGCTTCATGCAACCTGTCAAAATCTAGTTTAAAAGAAATATATTACTATTGCACAGTAGAGTATAGGCCTACTTCATGTAGGCCTAATGATATTAATAATAGTTTATTAAAACACACAGAAGCTCAAATGTCTTTAATTTAAAACAGTTTATAGTGATTTAAATAAAGTAACTCAATGGAATTATGAAAGAAATTGCATAGTAAAATGTAATTTACAAAATAATAATAATCAAATCTATTTAAGACAGAACTTTAAAGGAATATCACACAAGTTTTGAAAATTTTTCGCAAATGGGTGGTGGTGGCGGCGGGGGGGGGGGGGGGGGGGGGGCTGCTGGTATATCACAGTATACTCACTACAAAAAACTAGACTACACCACTGGTTTTAGTGCATTTCTACAGTAAATAACTGGCAACAGTGATGCCAGTATTTTACTGTAAAAAAACCTGGTAAGGTCTAACAGTGCAGGTAAAACTGTTTTGAGGCGAAAGTTTCATTTTGCAAGAGGAATCAGAGGTTTTGTAAATAGTGCTTGAAGATAAGGTTTTGTGTTTAATGTTTTCAGAAAATGGAGCAATGTTTCAGAAATTGTGTTTTAGCAATTGAGAAAAACTGTAAAAAGGTGGATTGCATGTTTTTCATGCAAATACCTGTAAAACTGAAACATCAAAGTCTATGCAGTTTTTGTAATGTCAACAATAGCCAGTATTTTGAAACCTGGTGCACTTTGACTGCATGTACCTTGTGAAGTGAAAACAAGTGTTATTCTTTGACAGAATAATTTCATTTTGAGTAATATTTCCAGTGTTTTGATAAAGTTAGTGTGTGCAGAGAAAGATGTTTTCTATTTTGAAATGAAGAGTTAGTCTATATTTAACAAAATGTGTTTTTGAGAAGAAAATGATCCATTTGGCCAATTGTGTTTTGTAGGTGTGAGTCTGTGTTAAGAGTTTAGAAAAAGTATCTGAAGTATGGGTAAGCGTTTGTTAGCAATTGAAAAAAACTGTAAGCAATCATACAGGGATCAACTGATACTGCTTTTGTATCTCTTGTTTGATTTAGGTATTTTCACAGCCCCACTGAAAGGAGCATACATGTTCAGAGTCTCTGTACATGGTCATGGCCCAACTCGATCAGCTGCAGTCATTTCTAAGAATGGAAAGATTGCGGTTGTAGCAGAATCTATACAGGCAAAGGATCAGTTAAACGCCTCAAATGGAGTTGTGTTGATCCTGGAGGTTGGAGATGTTGTGTATGTGATACTTTGGTCAGGCATGAGGATATATGATAACCACAATAACCACAACACTTTCAGTGGTTTCCTAATGTTTCTCTTAAAGTAACACTACACCTGTTTTTCATTGTAAACTATGTTATTCCCTTAACTAAGACAAGATGATACATACCTCTCTCGTTGAAAAGTTGAAGTGCTCCCAAGGACTAGCTGTGGTATTTCACCACACAATATTGTAACAATTTCACACACTTAGAAAAGCGCAACGTTTTATTTTGTGTCACCATTCTTTGTCGAGTTACACTACTTGTGTAACTGAATTTAAATAGGGAAAACGTGGAGGTGTTTGGTCGCTTCTCTGTTTGAATCCTATTGAATGAACTGGGCTAGTTAAGTGCTAGTTATGTGCAAGACAAGAGCGCTAGAGCACAAGTGGCTAGTTATGTGCAAGACAAGAGCGATTTAGCGCACGCATCGAGACAAGAGAGGTATGTATCAACTCGTCTTAGTTAAGGGAATAACATAGTTGCAGAATGTTATTCCAATAATTCTGAACCTTCAGATGAATATCATGAAGAATCATTAACATATGAAACTGTATTAAAAAAGAAAAAGTATAATAACCTTGGTCCCTGTCCATTCTACTTTGTAGTGTTTGTGTACCTTCTGACTCTGTACCTGTTGATGTTATTATTAATAGTAAAAGTTTGCATTGGAACTTTGGACTCCTTTGTCATCTTCTGCCCACACCACACCCTGACAATACCACAGATAAGTCTTCTGACCAATTGCAAGTACTTTAAAAGGCTTATAATTTAGGCCAGACTCAACTAACTTTATCTAACCTGTGTCATATGGAGAGACTATGGTCTATGTTCTGACTCCTATCAGTGCCAGTGCTTTAGCGACATCTGGTGGTATTTAGAGTCATTGCGCTTATAAGGAGATCGACAACAGAGGGCTGTTTCACAAAAGCAGAATTTAGAAATCTAGGATAAGTGATAAAGCTGGGCTTGACCTAGTGTGATCAGTGCATCCTGGATTTATCAGTTTCACAAAGGCCAAACCAGGCTCAGCAGGAGCAGCTATGTCAAGCCAGGTGTAAGTAATTCAGATAAGTGGGAGTCAACAGCTTTCTTCAACAGACCACACAGTCCATCACAGATTCATTGATGCTACAATGGATAAGTTACGTGCGCCATACTTCCAGTGTTGGGTGTACTAATTACTAAGTAATTAGCTACTGTGATTTCATTACTTTTCCTTGAAAATGTAAACTACTCTTCATTCATCTGTAATTTAATTACAGTTACTTCTGATGTAATTGAGGTAAAAACTGTGTATAGATCAATCCGATCTCACAGCGATCCGTATGCATTTTATAAGGAATCTAAATATTATGACCACACTCGTACAAATTCGTATGAATTATTGTAAAATATGTATGAAAAAACTGGTAAGTGTCTGATAAAATTTTGGGACCCAACAGTCTGCACATGGTAGCAGATTCCATCCCCAGAAAAGCAGTAGGGTAGAGTGGGGGAAAACGCCCCCCAAGGGGCATAGTTTCTCTTTATGATTTTTAGAATTATAAAAAAATCATAATTACTACAGTAACATATTTCTGTTCATCAAAGTCTTTATTTTACACTTTAATGCAGTATAACTAGGCGGTAAAATCAAAATATTTGAACAAAACATGAAAAAAATGAGTATTAGCTAGCTTGGTGAATGCAATGATGGAAGGTGGTTAGGTGACCCAATGATAAAACACAGTGAATTTTAATGCATTTATGTAATATATTTCACTATTAATATACTAATTTATGTTTAATATTTATTTAGGGTTTTCTTTTTTTTTTTGATGATAGTGATGAACAAATACTACATCAATTATAGGCCTCGTGTAGAAATCAAAATATTCAAATGTTAGAAATTTGGCTGTTTTGTACATTCCTGAAATAAATATTAATAGGTGTTATGTTGTTGCATTACTTGCCTTTTACTTTTAGAGATTAAAAATTATGTTCATTTTGCTGTTGATCTATGAAGAAAACTGGTTGGTAAGAAAGGGGGCATTTTACCCCACCCCATATTTTCAGTCAAAAAAATAATAATTATGAAGGTTGAGCAATTTTAATATTTGGTAAAAACTCCTGCCAAAGACACTCAAAACTGGGATGGCAATTCTAGTCACATTTATGTTTTGTTTTACAGTAATGTCACATTTTCCTTAAGGGGGGGCGTTTCCACCCACTCTACCCTAACGCTCTTGCAGGTAATTGTCGGGAAAAGCCAATGGGTCGGACCTGTCCCGAAACACTCTTTCACGAGTTCACACTTACATATAATTTTGAGTGAGTAAGATTCAATGCGTATTTGGCGTGCTGTCCGGAGGGAGGGCTCCGTGCTCGGAATTCTGCCCGAACCCAGAGTACTCCCCCCGTATGTAAGTGATTTTTTAGAAAGAGGAGTGTGCAGGACTAGGAGTGTGGAGAAGGGGTGGAGGAGGGATGCTGCAAACTGCCAATGGATCGAGGTAAGACTGCTGAGTCTATATATACCCTCTTATCATTGGTTGCTGATTGCTGATTGCCGTCCACTCGTGTTAATTATCTGAACGTGCTCCTCCCGAACTTAGTTATTAACAAAACTTCATTTCACGAGTTCACACTTACATATAATTTTGAGTGAGTAAGATTCAATGCGTATTTGGCGTGCTGTCCGGAGGGAGGGCTCCGTGCTCGGAATTCTGCCCGAACCCAGAGTACTCCCCCCAAAAGGCTAAAGAGCAGAGGACAGCCGCCGGACTAAAGACCCCCCAAAGAGTGCCAAGAAATGGCGGGCTGGCATCTCGAGAAGGGGCCTGGATGCTTGGTCAGGGAGGCCCGTGATGTTGGCTCACTGCCTGGACTGATGGCCCTTGTTGACTGCGAACAAGGTGTGGTTGTTGTATACTTGTCCAGGAGGTTTTCACGCTGCATCCACTGTAAGACCAAATATTCGCTGAAATGAAAGAGAAAACATGAGTGCTCTACCTGGAATTTTCTCGCTCCGTCCGATGTGAGACCAATGCTCGCTGGACGGAAAGAGGAAACCTGAAAAGAGGAAAATGAGTGCTTATCCAGGAGATTTTCTCGTACTCTCGTCCACGGTGAGACCGAATGCTCACCGGATGAAAGAGAGAAAATTTAAGTGCTCTACTGGGAAAGCTCTCGCTCCGTCCGCTGTGAGACCAATGCTCGCTGGACGGAAAGAGGAAACCTGACAAGAGGGGAAAATGAGTGTTTGCCCAGGAGATTTCTCGTATTCCATCCGCTGTGAGACCAGCTGCTCGCTGGATGAAAGAGAAAATTTTAAGTGCTCTACTGGGAAAGCTCTCACTCCATCCGCTGTGAGACTAATGCTCGCTGGACGGAAAGAGGAAACCTGACAAGAGGGGAAAATGAGTGTTTGCCCAGGAAATTTTCTCATGTCCGTCCGCTGTGAGACCAACTGCTCGCTGGATGAAAGAGAAAATTTTAAGTGCTCTACTGGGAAAGCTCTCACTCCATCCGCTGTGAGACCGATGCTCGCTGGATGGAAGAAGGAAAACTGAAAAGTGGAAAAATTGAGTGCTTGCCCAGGAGATTTTTTCTCACACTGCATCCGCTGTGAGACCAACTGCTCGCTGGATGAAGGAGAAAAATGTAAGGGCTCCTCTGGGAAAGCACTCACTCTGCTCATAAAGTGATGGCGGTTTTTTGAGTGTCTAAGAAAAACGAAAAAGGGTAATTTAAACGTGGCATTGAGTGTGTGAGTGGAACTGAAGGGCTGGTAGCTTATGCGGAAAGCCGAATACATTTAATGAGAATTTCCAGTGTTATGGGGTGTCCGGAGTCGGGGGCGGGTGGGCTGGGATCTTTGGATCCCTTTAATCAGGGTTTGTGAATTGTTTAACTCCACAGAAGTAGTGCCGTACGACAGTTTATGGGAAAAACTGGATTGCCGCTCAAATAACCTTTAATAGGAGATAAAAGATTTGATTGGAAAGAGAAAAATCGGGGGAAGGCAAGTTATAAGAGACGTTATATTTATCGTTTCCTTTCTTTATGTTACCTCCAAGCGGTAATATAGGATTGAAGGGTCCTGGGAGATACCGCTTGGAGGATAAATTTTGATGCGTGCGACGTTAGCTTGGAGACCAAGCTTGCTGGACAGAGGAAATAATCAATTAAGGGTTTTAGCAGGAATAATAATTCTAAATGGTGATGTACTGGAGAGAAAACATCATGGTTATAGCAGTGTAGAAAATAAGCCAGAGGAACAGAGCTCCTGCGGGAGCAGAGAAGAGGTCACTGCTTGAGCAGTGTAGAAAATTATCCAGAGAAACAGAGCATCTGTGGGAGCAGAGGAGACGTCACTGCTGTGGCGGTGTAGTAAATTAGCCAGAGAAACGGAGCTCCTGTGGGAGCAGAGTAGACATCATTGCTGTGACGGTGAAGAAAATTAGCCAGAGAAAAGAGTTTCAGATGGAGCAGAGGAGACGACACTGCTGTGGCAGTGTAGAAAGTTAGCCAGAGAAACAGGGCTCCAGTGGGAGCAGAGGGGACGTCACTGTTATAGCAGTGTAGAAAATAAGCCAGAGTAAGAGAGCTCCAGTGGGAGCAGAGTAGACATCACTGCTGGGGCCGAGTGAAAATTAGTCAGAGAAAGAGAGCTCCAGTGGGAGCAGAGTAGACATCACTGCTGTGTCAGTGTAGAAAAAATAGCCAGAGAAACAGAGCTCATATGAGAATTATTCAGAGAAACAGAGCTCCTGTAGGAGCAGATGAGACATCACTGCTGGGGCCGAGTAGAAAAATTAGCCAGAGAAACAGAGCTCCTGTGGGAGCAGATGAGACATCACTGCTGGGGCAGAGTAGAAAAATTAGCCAGAGAAACAGAGCTTCAGTGGGAGCAGATGAGACGTCACTGCTGGGGTAGAGTAGAAAAATTAGCCGAAAGAAACACGGCTCCTGTGGGAGCAGAGTAGACATCACTGCTGGGGCAGAGTAGAAAAGATTAGCCAGAGAAACAGAGCTCCTGTGGGAGCAGATGAGACATCACTGCTGGGGCAGAGTAGAAAATTAGCCGGAAAAAAAACGCGGCTCTTGTGGGAGCAGATGAGACATCACTGCTGGGGCAGAGTATAAAAGATTGGCCAGAGAAACGGTGCTCCTGTGGGAGCAGAGTAGACATCACTGCTGGGGCAGAGTAGAAAAGATTAGCCAGAGAAACAGAGCTCCTGTGGGAGCAGATGAGACATCACTGCTGGGGCAGAGTAGAAAATTAGCCGAAAGAAACACGGCTCTTGTGGGAGCAGATGAGACATCACTGCTGGGGCAGAGTATAAAAGATTGGCCAGAGAAACAGAGCTCCTGTGGGGGCAGAGGAGACATCACTGCTGGGGCGGTGGAGAAAATTAGCCAGAGAAACAGAGCTCCAGTGGGAGCAGAGGAGACGTCACTGCTGGGGCAGTATAGAAAATTAGCCGGAGAAACAGAGCTTCAGTGGGAGCAGATGAGACATCACTGCTGGGGCAGAGTAGAAAAATTAGCCGAAAGAAACACGGCTCCTGTGGGAGCAGAGTAGACATCACTGCTGGGGCAGAGTAGAAAAATTAGTCAGAGAAACAGAGCTCCTGTGGGAGCAGAGTAGACATCACTGCTGGGGCAGAGTAGAAAAATTAGTCAGAGAAAGAGAGCTCCTGTGGGAGCAGATGAGAAATCACTGTTGGGGCAAAGTAGAAAAATTAGTCAGAGAAACAGAGCTCCTGTGGGAGCAGATGAGACACCACTGCTGGGGCAGAGTAGAAAAATTAGTCAGAGAAACGGAGCTCCTTTGGGAGCAGAGGAGACGTCACTGCTGGGGCGGTGGAAAAAATTAGCCAGAGAAACAGAGCTCCAGTGGGAGCAGAGGAGACGTCACTGCTGGGGCAGTATAGAAAATTAGCCGGAGAAACAGAGCTTCAGTGGGAGCAGAGTAGACGTCACTGCTGGGCAGTGGAGAAACGTACCTGTGCAAATGAGCTGTGGTGTGAAGCCGAGCAAGAGCGGGAAGTAGATTGGGGCCTGGCTGGCCGATTATCATCTTCTTGAGCGCAAACAAAGATGCGAAAAAGAGGGGCGATTTAATCTTTGCAGGATTATGCACATCTTTATTAACGTTTCAAAATGGCTTAGGGAACTTTCACCCTGGCAGTTAAGTCCGTAACGGGGAAAGGTTCGCATGAAAAATCGCTAATGTGAACGCCATTATGGGAACCGGGTGCGCACTGGGGTACCGGACCCGAGACTACCTGGAGGAGGTGGTGGTAGTACTGACTACCCAGCACGGACTCGGGTGCGCCCTTGTTCAGGAAATAAGGTATCCTGTGCATGCGTTTTAGCTTATTGTGATGTATTCAGTTAAATGAGTAAGGGATGATAGTGTTGAGGAATTACCCTGGATACGAGCGAGAGTGAGCCTGCAGTGTATTCGAGCATTGTACGTGGAATCAGAGCAACATATTTGTAAATCCACTGTATTCTTACGGGTCCGTTTGCAAGCAGCAGAAAACCACCTTATGCGACACACGTACAATAAACCTGTATTGTTCACTTAACTGCGCATAGTAGAAGCAATTTTACTAAAAATAAATAAGTAAATACACAATATTTACCCACGTTCTGCTTTCCATCGAGCGCCGTGCACGTTTGCAATGACATAAGATGCACGCGAACGCACCAAGGTTCGATAGAATTAAATTGGGTGTGGAACCGGACCCACGCTGCGGGGGGCGTCGGGGACAAATGCGCTCGGACCGCTGCAAACACAGGATACAAACCATATGGCATTTCACCGTAACAAGCCTAGTGTAAAAGCTCCGTTGTTTCTCATTTATTTATTTGTCATTTCTAAGGGTGGTTCCCTGCCGATTTGTTCGTTCTGGATTAGTAAACCAAATGGTGAAGCTGCGGGTTAGAATTGGTCTGAACTTCTGAAATCTTAAAAGAGGAGTCGATTCCTGTTAATGGAATCGATTCCTAGCTTTGGAATCGACTCTATATTCCTAACGCCTCGGATCGAGGAATCGATTCTTTTTGGGATCGAGGAATCAATTCTTTAGAATCGATTCCCAGCCCTACTGTTTACGTGTGAGTTTTACGCCATAAAGAAGCATCGCGTTTAAGGAACGCAAATCATTGTACAGAAACTATTTATATCGATCACAATTAGTATCCGGATAGCGTAAATGCTCGACATTCAACGATTGAAGCGATGCGAAGTTCAATCAGGGACGCGAAAGTTTTCAGCTAAGCACTCACAGAGTTGACCCGGCAGATGTTTGAGAGTGTGGATCAGCCGGGACTGGATCTGCAGCGTGGCTTAACTTACTTACTGCCTGTTGCGACGGCCGACGCTGGAGGAATGTCCATTCCTTTGCGTTAAGATGGCAGCATTGCCTTGTCCATATCTCTATGGCAGGAATTATTGAATGGTCCGGTTTAAAGATACCGCGGAAGTAGATTGCGGATGTTTCGCCCGGGGTGGCGATGACCCGTTTGTTTGGCCTGACGCCCATGGGATGATACCGGGTTGCGGAAAAGATTCCTAATTCTGGACGAAAGATTCTCTATCGAAAACAGGAAGAGCTAGATTCGGACATGGCCAAATGCTGCAAACTGCCAATGGATCGAGGTAAGACTGCTGAGTCTATATATACCCTCTTATCATTGGTTGCTGATTGCTGATTGCCGTCCACTCGTGTTAATTATCTGAACGTGCTCCTCCCGAACTTAGTTATTAACAAAACTTCATTTCACGTCTGAAAGGCCTTCTCAATATAAGTGTTTCATCATCTACGATGTCATCCAAAAATGGGCATGCCATTGTAAAGGACGAAACATGTGTTTAGAGCTACTTATATTGCCTGACTTGATTGACAAAACTTTTGCTTCTTTATCAGCCATTTCTCTAATTCCCTCATCACATACAATCATAGACATATACACATACAATAGCCTATTAAAGACCTATCTGTCAAACTTAGAACAACAGCAGATTTCAAAACAAAATTGAATAGTAACAATGCCCATATGGATAATTATTATTACAGTTAATAATGGTAGGCTACCATCATAATGTAATAATAGTAGGCTATACTTGACTGAATGCCAATATGTATCTGAGGTATTTTAATGCAGACTGATAAAATTGCGTTGAACTTATAGATGACAAAACGGAATAACTGACAAAACACATTGGATTCTGATCGGCGTGACCGCTGACTGAACAGATAAGGCACCAGGATTGACTAAGCCTGGCTGTTAGCCTGGTCTGGAGCAGGCTAGCTGCACAGAATAAATCGCCATGGTAACTTATGCGCTACTGCTTTCGTGAAACCAAGTCCCGGCTTAATTCAGCCAGGATATCTGGAAAATCCCGGCTTAATCCGCTATCTTGGTTTTGTGAAATAGCCCTCAGGTGTACATGCAGACTGAATGCTCCTCCACTAACGTTATTTGTCTATCCTTGGAATAGATCCATCAGTGAGTATGGTCGCTCAGTTGTTTAAGTAGTTAAAATATGTGTAGATGTTATAATACAGTTGTTTAAAAGCAATTATTTTCAGTGAAAATCGTGTTAATGCTAATCGTGATGCTAACTGTTAGCTTGGATTAGCTGGGCTATTTGCACAGGTAGCTCAGGCTGTTAAGCCTCATTTATGTTTATTTACTTGCCTGTGTTTTAGTTAGCCTATTTTCTTATGTTCTTTGAGTGGATAATATTGTAATATGTGCTGTTGTTATTATATTTATGTTTGATGTTGCACATATTTGACTGTAACCAGTGGTGTAGTCTAGTTTTTTGTAGTGAGTATACTGTGATATACCAGCAGCGCGCCCCATCCCCCCCCCCCCCCCCCCGCCGCCACCACCACCACCCATTTGCGAAAAATTTTCAAAACTTGTGTGATATTCCTTTAAAGTTCTGTCTTAAATAGATTTGATTATTATTATTTTATAAATTACATTTTACTATGCAATTTCTTTCATAATTCCATTGAGTTACTTTATTTAAATCACTATAAACTGTTTTAAATTAAAGACATTTGAGCTTAATAAACTATTATTAATATCATTAGGCCTACATGAAGTAGGCCTATACTCTACTGTGCAATAGTAATATATTTCTTTTAAACTAGATTTTGACAGGTTGCATGAAGCAGGGGCGTCACTAGGATTTTGATCATCACTTAGGATGAAAAAAAAAAAAAAAAAAAAAAGGTGACACTTTAGTTTAGGATCTAATGCTCACTATTACAGTTTTTGCCCATTGCTTGAACACTATAGAACCATGCTTAGACTAAAGTAACACAACTTGAAGCTTTTTTTTACCATGCCTCAAACACATGTACCCATACTTTAAACAAAAGCGTTGCTTTGCACTCTAGTTGCAATTCTCCAACACACTTACTCCTTTATGCAACACACTTGGTCCTTCATACTACACTCTATTTCATACATAAGACACTTTGTTCAAATGCTGAAATCTGCAGCAGCATCAAAAGAGGCAGCAATATATGAAGAGGCAGCAGCAGTTGAACAGATAGAAAGAGGCTCTCTTGGTGAGTTTCAGGATTTGAGTTTTGAAGATCCAACAAAACGCACCAGAGACTATATAGAAACTCAACCATTTGAACATGCTTACCAGGAGCTTCATGATGGTACGCCACAGCAGCCAATCCAACAGGACAAAAGCCCATGCACTATCAACGGAGCACAAAACACAGTGAGTAGACCACTTAAGGAGGAAGAAAATTACAAACCCATTGCAAATGAGCGCTATCCTTTCTTGTGTTGTGTTTTAAGAATGTTTGCTTAGTTTCCTTGCCTCCAGTCCTTGTGGTATATTTTCATTTTGAAATGTATTGGTTTCATGTAATATTGATAAAAAGGTTAAGCAAAATGACTGTCTCTGCAGCTGCTTCTCAATCCAGAAAAAGGGAATAGCCTGTGCATGAGGAAGGCCTTCAGATAGAACATCAAGAGTTGGTAAGTCTTGGTAAGAATACTGAGAGTTGCAGTAGTATCATTACACTACATTTTCCAATTTCCACCATTTATTTAATCATAATCAAGCATTATGTTTTGTCAGTTCCACTACAGATTCACAGTATAAATGATATACAGTATATTTGTGTGTGATCATAATCATGAGTATAGCCCCTTTAAGGACAAGTGAATGTATATTTTAGTTTTTTAGAAACAAAACTCCAAGAGTTAAGGTTGTTCCCGGAGGGAACAGACAGAATGGTTTCTGCTTGGGAGCAAAGGCAGCTTCTCACAGATTTGAGAATGAAAACTGCTTGGCTTATACATAGTTCCCACAGGCAAAAAAATTGTCACGTGACCTCCCCGGAGACGCCATCTTTGAGGGCAAAACCGCTGTGTTTACCATAGGAGTTTACAACGTTTTATCAGAGAATGTCGTTTTACATACAAATATTTATGTCTGTTTATATTGTTATGCAAATCATGAAAAGACAAAGTGTAATAGATTATAAAGAGACTATTAAAACAAGACATAGAGAGGTACAATGCGAAAATTTCATTCATAAATGGTGTGTATCCTTATGCAACAAAAGAAGCACTGAGCACCGATTATGCAACTTTGCCTCAGATACAGTATTTTCATGTGTACAATTATCTGGTATTGGTGAGGAGTTTTTACACATGTGAGCAATTCCAAGCCTGGAAATCACTGGAGGTGTACGATCAGATTGACGTGGGGTTGGTTTGGTGACGTTTGCTCAAGTGCAATCAATGGAAAAGTAACTTAAGTCATCATAGCGAAGTAGCATGATGCTAATCTGTCTATTAAAAAGCCATAGCCTGCACAACTTAATTCCTATGTTCCCCAGTCACCGGTGATTTCTGTAATATGCATGTACTTGCAGGCGTCATGGTTCGGTGCATGAATATTAAAATAAATAACTCGCGTGCAATTTAATTAATGTAATGAGGAACTACATTATACGCGGGATCTTTAGGGACATAATCTGAGATTGCAATGCTGGAATGTGAGATCAAACAGTGGAAACAATGTTGTTTTTAATACCTCGTCATTTTGTTCATACAGGACATTATTCAAACTGCAATGTGTTAACTTATATTTATTTACACTCGCAATAAAACACAACATTGTGCTTTTGTCAAACAAATTCTTGCGTGTTTTGAGTGAGTTTCTTTCCTGTTTATGCTCGCCAGCCAAAATCTCCGTCGTTGTTCGGACAAAAGCTAGTCTTCTCACATCCATATGGAGTCTAATGACGGGTATAGTGTAAAATCCCGATTTAACTGAACCTCCGGCACGATTTTATCATCCATTGACCCAGCAGGAGATGACCATTTTCACTTTATAGCACGAAACTCATTTCACTTCGTTCAACTCGTATTGCTTCTTCTTATGTTTTGCCCTAAGCAATGGCGCCAGGTCGGCAAATGCCCGTATGTTGTGACGTCATGTGGGAACTATGTATAGCCTGGGAAAACCCAGACAACTTCCGGCAAATTTAGATTTGCACTGAAAGTTAGTCTGGCAAATAAGAGCTCATTCAAGTGACCAGGGCCGGCTCTAGGTTATTTGGTGCCCAAGGCCAGAGTGCCCTCAACCCCCCCCCCCCCCCTCTCTTTAAAAAAAAAAAACTAAGAAAAAAATAAATACAAATATTTTCTTCATGTGTCAAAAAAAAAAAAATCCAGCATAAATCTGAAAATTTTTACACAGAAATAAAGGCCTAGTACTAGAGCAAAAATGCAATGTATCATTAAAAAAAAAAATCATATGCAAGCTAATGTAGTTGAGGAATTGTGTGGTATATGGATACAAAAGTACTTTATATCTCCAAAAACACAGCATTAATGAATAGATGAGAAGTAAACAATATATATATATATTTGCCAACCATTTTGAATATACGCGGGCATCCCCTTGTCACCATGTGGAAACAAAGCCGACGAGGACTGTTTTGAGCCGAAGGCACGGAACCGTGCGTATCACATCGAGGAAACTAAAGCGCTAAAACCAGCTGTCAGATGTTTTCGCGCCACTCCCGGTTGCTGAGCAACACGCGTGAGTTTGACAGCTGCCTGTCGGAGTCACTCAGTCATTTTTTAGGATTGTATAATCTTGTAAAACAAATGGACAAATACAAGCAGTGTATGGACAATGCACAGTAAAAGTGTACAGCGTGTGCGCAGCTTTCATAATACGATACATACATTTAATTAACTTTTTTTTTTTCAATTCTGCAATTTGCGCCCCGTCCAGCAGATGGCGCCCCAGGCGGCCGCCTGTGTCGCCTGTCGGCAAAGCCGGCCCTGCAAGTGACCATTCAAGGCCATTTCTCATTCAAGGCCATTTCCAATCCGCCGAAATCGCATAACCAATCAGAAACATTGGCGGCCTTTACACGATGACTACAGCACAGCGACGGTGAAGCAGATTTTGTACATTTACAAAGGGGTGTGACGATTTCACTGTCATTAGAACTCTATAACCGCCAAAAACATGTTATTAAAATATTTTTTTCACAAACATTTTTTATCATAGAGAATGTTTAAATACTAATATCAGCTTACGAGGGAAGAGGAGGCCGAGTTAGTGGTGCTTCAAAGACTGCTACTGCTGTAGATGATTCAGGAGAGGTCTGTGCACCTTTACCAATCAGAGCACGCGCTAGCATGGAGTAAAGCCTTGTTTATACTTGACGTGTCCGCACGAGCGCGAAGGTGACGCGTTCGGTGCGCAATACCGACCCCATTTCCCTTAGCTGTGTGCATGGCTTTTTTTGTAGCGGGGCCACGTACGAGGATGAATGATTTCAAGCCGAATCTGCCCGAGCATGTATGTCTCACCCATAGACAGTAAGGTCTCACTATACAGGTGTGTCTAAATTGCAAAGTTCATTGCAAGTTTTTTTTTTTGTTAAAGTGTGTATGTCAGGTTAAATTTGTAATTATGATTAACACAAAATAGTTAGGGGAAAAACACGTTTGTCAAGTTGGTGTATTGTTTTGTATGTTTTTCGATACCTAAAGGCAGAATATAAGATGAAAAAGTTTGTTATTTTCAGTACTAACTTAAAACTGCTCCTCCCCCCAATCGAGTCACTTGACGTCATAAGAGGGAGACGTCTCCCCAGGTCGCTGAGAGTGAGTCAGTGAGCTGTGTTGGTAATTGTACGAATGATAGAGCGAGAGAATTATTTGATTAGGACATTTTTTTATTTAGTTATTTAAGTTAGGTAGTTAGTTAGGTATACACAGGAAACAGGTTTGCCAACCGCAATTAAACCCTGAAGAAGAAGAAGAAAAAGAAGAAATGTATATCTGCAGGCGTATTATCACGATGGTGAATTACTGCGTTTGTACTGGGTGCAAAAACACAGTTAAAACCGGTCACCGAGTCCACTTTTTGATGACAGCCGCGAGACTAGCTCTCAGAATATCAGCACTTCGGCAAACCTGACTGTGGCGAGGGGGCGTGAGTCTGTAGCTCACGCCCCCTCGCCACAGTCAGGTTTGCCGAAGTGCTGATATTCTTAGTAGAGATTAGTAGATCAAGTGCAGATTAGTAGATCAAGTGCAGATGATGAACACCTGTGTTTGATTGCAGTAATTTTCCGTGGAGAGACCGTATATAACCGGCGAATGAGAGAGCGAGAGAGAGAGTTGGACTCGGACTTCACGCGGCTACTGCAACCGAGACTGAGAAGCAAGTCTTGGATCGCGTGTTTGTTTATGGTGGCGAATGCGCTACTGTGCGCCTCGTTTCTTTTTTGTTTTTTCTGAATAAACGAGTCCCAGTCACGCCGACCCTGTCTTCTTCTTTCCACACACTGAACCTCTTCACACTGACCTATTCTGATAGGCTACCGCACATCTCTACCGCGTATCTAACGTTCCACATTAATTAATTTGCATGCGAGTTTTATTTATTTAAACCCCGTATTCTCCGTGTATATTCATGTACCGAACCGTGACGGCCATACGTTTCGGTTCAATACGAATACATGTACCGTTCCACCTCTAAGTTATGCCTATACTTACCAAGACACCTGACCAACTCTCCACTGGTTCTCTTCACACCAGATATTTATGTTTCTTCGATAGGAATTATTTAAATTTCTGTTTGGTTCCTCATCTGTCTCACGCCTGGGAGGCTCAAAATTGTAAAGTTGTGGGCCATCATAGGTTTGAGGGTGATTTTGGATCTCCTCAGACTCAAAACTCTACATACTTGAATAGAACGTTTTTGTCACATCTCCCTCTTATGACATCACAGGCAGCTCCACTGTGTTTTAAAAATATGATCTTGACAAATATGGCTATAAAGCTTAATGTAGGGCAATTACAGTAATAATTTTAATGATAATTACATTTTCACTCAGACATCTAAACATTATTTAATATATCTAAAAAAAAATTTAACCTGACATACACACTTTAAGGTTTTGTTTACTATGTGTAATAATGGAAAGCACATTCGCTTATAGTTGCCTTGCTGTTAATTTTAAATAAACGTAGTGCAAGTGGCTAATCAGATTGTCTGCTCGTTCATTCAAACAGACGAACGTCACTCTGCATACGTCAGATTGGTTTTAGGTCTATCCAATTGCGCCTTTGATGCATTTGAGCTATGTCTGTTGGTGACACCCCTCTGGAAATGATTTGTCTATGAAGCTTTGCCAGACCATAACTCAGTTACAAACTGAGATGGTCTGGTTTTAAAGCTAGGGTATACGATTTCAAAGATTGTTCATTATTAATATCCTCGTTTAGATGCTGGTTATAGTTATATAGTACAATCCTAACAATATGAATGGAAAAAAGAACGAAAAAAAATCCATTCACTCTATTGGCTGTACAGCCGCAGAAAAGTTGACCAATGTAAGCTGTGCGGCCTCACAGCTTATATTGGTCAACTGCTCTCATCCAATCACCAGCTCCACTTGAAACTCCGCCTTGTGCTCGCGTCTCCAACCTAACCGCACCCGCCCCCGCCCCCCTCCGTTCCCGAGCAAACAGCTGACAGACTGTCTATGGTAGCTAGCTAGTAGCGTCAGATCAGCAATGGATAAAGCAATGGATAAAAATATAAACGACAACAGCAAGCGGCCCCTGCTTGCCCCTACTGTAAAGTTTGGACGAAAGAGAAAGTCTGTGGAGGAAAGATCAGAGATTAAAAAGAAATGTGAAGAATGCCGGACTCTAAGTAGGATTATAGCGTCCTTCATTGACCGTTGGAGAAAGCTTCAGGGAGATCTTGGACTAAAAACGACGCTGACACGGATTACTTTTTGTTGAGCAGGTAAACATTTATTTATTCTTTTATGGTGTGACGTGTTACATGGCTTTTTATCAGTTTGACAACTTGCTCATGCTGCTGGTCGGCATCTGAATGTTAGCCGTTTAGCATCGCCTATCATCACGGGTCAAAGTAATTATATTTCTTGTTCGAGGTTTCTGTTCGAGCCGATCGGAATTTGAACAAGATGCGCTGCATGCTGCAATAACAATTACTGAAAACCTTAGCAATACTAGTAGTATTATACTAATGGTGGTGGGGAGTTTAGAACATTTCATGTGTTGCTAATCTTGTGTTGACGTGAACTCAAACGTGACATACGTCAGGGATCAGGTAGCACAGAGGGGAGGGTGGTGTGTGTGGAGGGGCGGGATGAGTTTTTTTTAAAACTTCCCTACCGTCTCGACCGATTTTTAACATCGTATACCATAGCTTTAACCAGGCTACTTGGCCTATGCATTTTGATGCAAAGCTCTCAGCCGAGAGAGTATTCATCCAAAATTGTCACAGAGCTGTGCTGTAGAAGCTGTGATTAGGTGCCTGGACTGTGTACCACTGGACATGGAGTTCCTCTGTGCTACCTGTGACATAGAGGCCCACAAGAGAGGCTGTGTTTCATGGATTTCTTGAGCTCATTCCCCCTACAACTGTTGTGGTGGTGAATGAAAATGGCCTGCCTCAGTTTTGTAAACAAAGAATGTTAAAATTAGCATTATATCAAATAGTCTCTTACTTATAGTGTAATTGCCCAAATGTTGTTGTATAGCTAGCGCACATTTATATTTAACAGTGTTTCTAAATGGCTAAGACATTTTTTTTCTAAAAATGCTGATCTCATTCTAAGCTTATTCTCAAAACTCTAAAGTGCAAGTGTGAAATTTAATAGCTGAATAACAAAAGTTTGTTTGGTTTTGACAGTTCTGACCAGCATATCTTTGAACAGCTAAGTCAATTGCGTCTTAATATTTTTCTAAATGTGCTTAAGCATTTACATGTTGTTTCAACATAGTGACAATTACAGTTGCAATAGTGGTGTGGCCAGCTTGGATTAATTGTTGGGTTTTAAAGCACTATTATGAAAATGAGGTTAGCATTTTGGGAAGTGTGTCTAAGGGACTGAGGAGAAGCTGTAAATATATCCTTCATAACTTCTTTCTGTTTTGCAGTATGTGAACTGCCTGTTCCTGCACCAAGGTCAGTTTGTGAATGCACTCATGAGCTCACAATCACTCCAGCGAAGCTTTTTTTTTTTGAGTTTACCTTCAGTCAATACCAGGAAGAGCATATGTGCCAGGTCCATCATTTTGAGTGTCCAGCATGTTCTCCAGACATGTAGGCTGTCTGCTCTGATGGAAACCGAAAACATTACCGCTTCAGCAAAAGGGTAGGTATAGGTATTTTTCAGAAGTTAATTTAAGTCTTGTCTAACATAAATAGTTGCCATTCTGGTTGTCTTTAAGTGATCTTACATTTTAACAAATTGTAAATATAATACATTATTACTGATCCATGTTGTCTTATGGACAGGACTGAGGAGGAGTCGCCTATATTTGAGGGCTTGTTTCTGGCCAAGGAAGTTGCTACCTTTGTTGACCCTGGCATTGGCAACATAAGAAGTGTATGAACATTTGATTCATTTTTTGTATAATAGTTTTTATAGTTGTTTTGAGTTTTTATGTACCTTAAAATGTGTTATAAACTGACTTTATAGGCAAATGACAGTGCTGTCTGTGGTACTGCTAAGTACACCGCTGGCAGAGAGATGTCAAAAAAGTCTGGTGCTCAGATAGATGAGGAGGGCATTCAAGTTGCAGTTTGCAGGTGTGTGTGTGTGTGTGTGTGTGTGTGTGTGTGTGTGTGTGTGTGTGTGTGTGTGTGTGTGTGTGTGTGTGTGATTCTTGAGTCTAATATTTGAGTTTTAATGGGAATCAATTGACAGCATTTCACACGTTTCCTTGCAGAGTGGTATTTATCTAATCTTTGTAGTAGCTAAGTATTATATTTATCATATATTTTTTTATATGCACTCAAATGTCTGCTTGCGCCAGGCCTTACTGGGCCAATTCATTCTTAACCAGTAGATTTTCTTCTGATTTATCAGACATAGGTTTCTCTTACAAGGACTGAACCATTGCCGTGGAGAAATATCTGCTTACCTGATGTTTCTAAGGCACATGTTACCTTCTTCTCAGTGTTAGGTGTAACTAATTACTAAGTAATTAGTTACTGTAATTTAATTACTTTTCCCTTAAAAATGTAAAGTAAGGGATTATTCTTCATTTATCTGTAATTTAATTACAGTTACTTCTGATGTAATTGAGGTAAATACTGTGTTTAGATCAATCCGATCTCACAGCGATTTGCATGCATTTTATGAGGTGTGTTACAGCCCTCAATCCAGTTCAGCTCGTTATAAATTCTCACATAGATAAAAGACCGAACATATAGAAATCACAGACGATTTAGAGTTTCTGGCGTTAACACACCATATTTTTAATTAGAGAGGCCTTGAGAGTTGAGTGAACAATAAATCATAAATTCAACAAAATAAAGATAACACAGGTAGGGCCCATAAAGGGAAAACAGATACCCTTGCTAACCCTGTACTTCAGTCAGGAGAGATCTTACCTGGCTCCCGAAAAGAAATAAAACGGGTGAATCTTCCGGGCAGCTGCTTCCCTTCACTAAACTAAATAAATAATAAAAAGTGTACAAAGGAAAATAAAGCCACTACCTGGTTTAAACAAATAAACTAGAATCAAAAGAAAACAATCATTCGCCTCGCTCCCGCATGGCGAGACAACAACCCACAGGTGATCACCCCAGCTGGTAATTAGGCGGAGAGAAGAGGAGATCTGAGAGCGAGCTGTGAGAGAGCTGTGAGAGAGACGTGACATCAGAACCGGCACCGCTTAAATAGCAGGAACTCCCGTGACGTCACTTTGCTTTCCGCTGTACAACTCTACCTCGCCATCTGTAACTCAAAAGAAATAGCACACACACTAATCGCTCAATAGTACACACACACATAACACTTTCAAAAACAAATTTGCATGTTTTATTTCCCATTATTCTATTACATATTGTACCATTATTAAAATAACTTTTCTGTTTCAGATTCATACCCTGTCTTAGCGTTGAAACTTTATTCTTGAAATAAGAACTAAAATAATTTGCAATATCACTGGGTTTAGTCAAAAAGGATGCGTCAACTTCAATAAAAGATGACACTATTTTAGTTTTTCTTCCCATTATTGTATTAAGCATACTCCAAATTTTATTACTATCAGATTTAGCCTCTATAATCTTATTTTCATAATACTTTCTTTTTTTTTGATCTGTTTAATTTGGTAACAAAATTTCTAAATTTTCTATACTTATTCCACAAGGTGCTGTTTCCTGATGCGATGGCTTCAGTCTTTGCTTCATTTCTCAACTTAATGTGGTCCTTGAGTTCTATATCTACCCAAGGAGCAGCAATAGTTCTCACAGTAATTCGTCTCAAAGGCGCATATTTATCCATGATTGGCATTATTGAACTAGTGAAAGCCTCTAAGGCTCTATTAGGATCATCTTCAACTAATATCCTTGACCAATCCACATTTCTAACTTCTTCACAATATTCATTATCATTAAAATATTTAAATATCCTTTTAACAATCATTTTCTGCCCTGATTTGGGAACCTTAGTTTTCCTATTAATTAAGACTAAATTATGATCACTAAAGCTTACCGGCAGAGAAATTGCTTTTGAACATAAGTCTGCGGCATTTGTAAAAATGAGATCAATACATGTAGCTATCTTTGTACCATCAGATCTATAAGACACTCTAGTTGATTTGTTAACAACTTGTGATAGATTACAGATCTCTGCTAATGAAAGCAACTTTTTTTTAACGAACAGTTTTTCAGATGCCAATCAATATTCAAATCACCCAAAAAATATATTTCGTATTTTGTATCACAAACTTTATCTAACATAGTGCAAACCTTATCTAAATAGACAATGGGTACATTAGGTGGTCGATAACAAACACCGATTAGAACAGGCCAAAGATGTGGTAACTGTACTTGTAACCACAAGGCTTCTACACCCACACAACTAAAATCATTTCTGATTTTTGCAGGTATATGATTTTGAACGTAAATTGCAACCCCACCACCATATGCATTTCTATCATATCTATACAGATTGTACCTATTTATATGCAATAATGAATTATCTATATTTGAATCTAAGTGAGTTTCTGATATAGCCAAAATATGTATATTATTATTTATTAGTGTTTCCGATATATCCTGAAACTTATTTCTCAAACTACAGACATTTAAATGTGCTATGCGTAACCCTTTATTATTAAAACGATCATTTACCAACACTGTTGTATCTGATTGAACATCTGTCAATCGAAGAGCTGTACAACAACAAAAAATAACCTACAAACAAAACCACATAGAAACATACAAACAACCAAAACAACATACAAGCACACACACCCACCATTATGCACACCCCACTTGTCAACCTTGAACAAAACCAATTGGAAGCCACGCCATCTCCCGACATAACATAATTAATTCCATCATTTCATATTACTCTACGGTAACGAATGCAAAACAACCTTATAGTCATTTAGTTATTATGAGACATTCCATTGTTCAGTCACACAGAATTCTTGCTGCTACCTCTTAACGAGCTTCTTTCTTTCCTTGCTTTTCCAATTCAGGCTCTATGACCGTCTTTAGATAAGTCTTTGCAGCTAGATGGTTGGAAAACTTTTTCGTGTCTCCATTAAAAGTCAGAATCAAGGTGGCAGGGTGAATTATGCCATGCTTAACTCCCGCAGTCCATAGTTTCTTCCTCACGTCCCGAAAGCTCGCTCAATTTATCTATCTCCGTCGAGATATCCGGAAAGAAGCGAAGTTTCATTCCACGAACCTCTAGTACTCTTTTTTCTTTGGCAATCCGCACGATCTCATCTCTCACCACCAGCTCTGCAGTCTTACTATCATTACCCGTTGCCGAGATTTACTCTTAGATCCGACTCGATGCGCCATCTCCACGCTCGGGTCAAGCTGGAGCTTATCACTGAACAACTCCTTTAGCAGTTGAGTCATATAACTCGTAGGATTTCCCTTCTCGACATCAGAGGTCAGGCCGATAACACGGAGATCATATTTGCGATTATAACTCTCCAGGCGCTCAGTTTTCTCCTTGAGTTCATCATAATCTTTCTGTAAACTTTCATTAACGCTCTCCAGTTTGATTATACGGCTATCATAGATACACAATGAAGCCTCTATTTCACCAATTTTTGAAGCACAAACAAGCACCTGCTCCTTGACAGCATTAAGCTGCGGTTGCAGTCTATTAATCGCCTCATCAAGTTCCTCTCGCATTATCCTGCGAATCAGTGAAGTTAATTCTTCGATGTTAGCCTCTTTAGCTACCATGTCTGCGGCAATCACCTGCTGAGCAAAGTCCACTTCTCCGTGCTTCGTTTGATCTTTCCTCCTCTTAGGGGGCATAGCATAAGACGAAACTCAGGAGTTCAACAAATTTCAAATTAGATCCAAAAATTATTTGTCATTACCATATTTTTCGTCAGATTTGTCGGAGACTGGCGTTACCGGCATGCCTACTTTCCGCGCATGCTCATGTGCGATCAGTCAAATACCACTGCAATCATTATCCCATATACTCTGTTGTAGAGAATCAAGGCGAATCAAACACAACTTAATCAAATTAATCTCTCATGGGATTAATTCACATGGCTTCAACACTCCAAGTTCTGGAGCCCACATTCCAGAGTCACAGAACGGCGCCAAGGGTTTGCTCTAGGGGATAATAAAACCCCCTCAGGAGACTTTTTATTGCCCTGCAGGCCCAAGAGATGGGCACTAAACAGGACAAACGTGTAAATATGTTAATGTTTTACTAAGACAAATTGGCTCCAAAATGGTGGAACGAGAGGCTCACAACAAAGACCCCTTTGATCCCCTGACAGAGATGCTCCACAGAACACCTCTCCTCGTCCCCTACGAGTTGAACTCTCAGTAACTTTGCGGTTGAGATCGGAGATCTCACACATAAAATCATATAAACTCACCACAGAACAATTCTTGGACCTATAACCAATCATAATTCTTGTTGTTCCTACACTTCATGTGTTATTATGCTTACATCACCTAATAATCATGTAATTGTTGTTAACTATTAACTCTTGTAATTGTTATACAACCATTAGAAGCGTGAATGCCTCGTTTACTCTTAAACGAACCGTATCCTCGTAATTCAAAAGATGGCTTGATTGAAATCTGTGTAAAATGCTTTGTTTTATGATTATAATACTCTTAAACTGTGTTCTCTTGTTCTCTGCTAAGTGCTGGAGACCAGCTCACAGACCATGCATAAATTATGATAAGCAAGAAGTAGATCCACCTCCAATTGGCCAGAAGTTTCTAGGAGGTTGGACTAGAGTTTAAGTTAAAGATCCAAACAAAGGACCTCATGTTCAGATTTTTGAGATTTTTGTCGTGATTTTTGTCCGATTTTTGTTTTGTGTTCAGTTCAGTTCGTTCAGTTCTGTAACTTTTAAGTTCGTGCCTCTCTCTAAAACCAGCAAGAGAGTGTTCTGTTCGTGCTTATCTCTGAAACAAAGAACGTGTTCGCATGCTTCTACATCGACTAGACCAAATTCGACCAGCAGACGAATAACCCATCAAGATCAGGGTTACAATTCAGCTCAGTCAAGCCATCCGACTCGCCTTACTTTCATTTCTTTCCTTTCTTTCCTTTTTCGTAAAAGTCTCGTTTCAAAGTTAAGTTTGCAACGCGCTTCGAATTGGAAAAGACTCTCATTCGCTTGCTAATCACACGTGACCAGCGGCGAAACTTCCATCCCTGCACTTCGAAGACAACAAACCACGCAACGGACCCGGCCGGGAAACCCCCCTTCGACGCGACGCAGACAAAGGGAATTCCCTCAGCCACTACAAAGCGCAAGTACTCCAGGCTCTAACTGAACTGGTGCTTTAATGTTAATTGAATAACCTCTCTAAGAAATGAAGGTTCAAATTAATGCTTGGTGGTCCCTTCAGGTTATGTCTTTTACGTGCATATAGAAAGTTGAAACTTTCTCTCACTCTTTCCAACTCACTCTCCCTTTCGCAGACTGTATGAATGTGTGTGTCAGTGGAGATTTCTTTAAGACTGCAAGGGAAGCTCAGCTTCCCCTATAATGTCAAACAAATAATGATCAAATGTGTACTATTGTGTTAACATTTTAATAAGTAAAAATGCGTTAGAACAGTTCGTTCGAGTTCGTTCAGATTAAGCAACAAATAGCAGGTCGACTGACTTGATCTCCTTCTCATGCAGCGCCTCCTGTAGCGTGTCACAGTGCATGCGTTTTCCTATGGCATTTCCCCGTTGAAGCTCGGCGTCCATTGACTTCAATGGGGCTGCTTTGAACAGTTTTTTTCAGTGCTGTTAAAGTAGACGGTCATTGGATAAATGCTGCAATTATGTCCCGGCCACGGACGCCGGGCATCTCTGGGTTTAATAGGGAAGTGGGCTGGCCTGGCGTCCGGGCGTCCACGTGATGATTGGAGGATTACATCTCCTTTTGATTGACAGTGATTTCACCCAATAAAAAAATCGCTGACGCGGAAGCTAGTTTAAAGACTTCGTGCTCAGTCTCGTCGCGAATTTTGTGTGTATTTTA
>NW_024121099.1:26592195-26793859 GCF_016745375.1 Pimephales promelas
AAAATATCACTTGCTAGATAAATTATATATAACTATCAACAGTTATACGTGAAACACGCTCAGTCGCATTAGAGTCGGATTCTTGATTATATTGAACATTGAACCGCTAGTGTTCTACAATTGTTTACCACCGTTTATTTCATCTGGTGTTACACTATCACCCCATGGATATCCGTCTCCTACCGTGAGCTATAATGTTAGTGAACTCTAGGTCTTCTCTTTTCATATACAACACTATTCACATGAATTGGCTTGATTTAATAAAATGAGATGGTTTAAACCATCCTAGTTTTTAAATAGCGCATAAATGTTAACCCTAAAAATACCGCACAAGGATCTCTGAAATATGTGTAGATCATCTATGTAGATCTATGTTTTTAAAAATTCAGCAAAACAAACAATGAAGACATCTTTTTGTCGGTTACCCTCAAAATCCAGGCATACAACAAAATAAAGTACATTTACAAATTACAAAAGTTTTACGCGATATTGATGTCACGCTTTTTAATTTCAACTAATTTTAATTTTAACGGAACTTCTCAATAGGGGGTAAAAGTTAACTGAAAGCAAGATAAAATATGTCCTAGCTTCTTTCTAAAATATAAAATATTTATATATTTTGGTGTAATTCATAGAATTCTCTCTGGCGGCATATGCATAACGTCTCCATGACTTCTGATTCCATGAGGCTTTAATCCTATATAGTCGTTTACGACATCATGACGACGACACCCCTATACAACCCCCTCCAGCGGGAGTGAGGGGCGGACCACAATCGCAGGGCTGATAAACTCTACAGAGAGCTCAGCCTCAGTCATACACAACCCCAGTTTTCCTAACTGAAGGGGCCCTAGCTCTAATAGTCGCGGACTGGTGTGCCGCTGCTACATCTCATCGATCAAAAGTCGAAGGAGCATTGTTGTTGTAATACAGACTCTCAAAGTCCGCTTCAACCTTCCTGTTTTTTCTGACGTGAACCACGCTTTTTTCACGCTTCTGACCCAAAAAGTTTGTCAACATACAAGGGGGATTGTGCTGTAAGGACTTTCATCATCAAATAGGGGACCGAAAAATCCAACAACTTCAGAAATGGCGACGCAAAAGCTGACTGAGAGCGACTCCCCGTCGAGTTCTGTCGTAACGGGGGGACTGCGTCATCCGGCGTGTGAGTGCGGCACGGGAAAAGACTGTCGTTTAAGAGCTATACAAGACTCTATGTTTAAAGATCATTTTAGAGGCCCGATGGTTAGCTTGATGCACAGGATGATCGAAGCTGCCTGTGATGACAACAACGATTGCACGAGGGATACCAAACGTGTGAAAAATCTCAAAAAGAAATGGATGACATAAGAGGGTTGGTTCAAACTTGGACAGATGTTACGCCCATGTTTTAAAACGGCAAAGAACCGGTCGGCGTAATCCTCAAAAAAGTTCTGGATGTGATGCATGAATCTTGTGAGGAATTTGAATTTGTCGAACTACTCTGTATGTGTACGTTTGTAACAGATCTCTGTGTGTCACTGTTGTCAAAAAATGTCAAAACAGATGTAAATGACATAGTTCAAAGTATGGTGAACTATGCCCTAGAGAAAAACCTGATTGCGTGCAGCAACTTTTTATTGTCGCTCGATCACCTGTAAATGTCGCTTGTTTTACTTCACTATGTTGAAATAAAAAATATTTTGTGGTCATGTCGGAGCTCATAAGCTCATAACTTGGTTTCTATAGGATTCATAGTAAACATGCATAGTATAAATCAGATACTAAATCAAATGGATATAATAAAACAGACACTAAGCACATTGAATAAAAATGATATTTATTCAACAAACTAAAATCTAAGTAAATTGAATAAATGATATTTGTACAAAAAATATAATATGTTAGTCAAAGATTATAATGATTAGTACAAAATCTAAGTAAAAAAAAACAAAACAAAAAAACAAAAAAAACGAAAAATGGGTAGTAATAATGATGTCAGTGGTAATCTAACCAGAAAAGAAAGTCACGGCAGGTCATCATGTCACGATCTAGGATGTAATTAACATACATTACAACAATTTTGTCAACGTTTTCAATAGCTTCTGCAATTTTGATTACATCATCATCATCATCAGAGTCATATTCTTTAGATTTCTTTACCAGTTCTGTACAGACATCGGCCACATAAGTACAAGTACACAACATATCGGTGACCCCTAGCAGGCGTTGTGGTTCACAGATCATATCTAGAACCTCTTTTATCAAATCACCGGGTGGATTGTCACCGTTAACACATTTGTCCGTCAAATCACCCCATGAATTAGACAGTCCTCTAATAAGAGCCATATTTTTGTTGAGATTTGCCTGACGCACAGTGTCATAACACGGAGTATCGGGGTGGGATGCGTCCATAATCATCTTATTCATTAGATCGATCATCTGGATTCTGTAATGGTCTTTAAACATGAATTCCATACAGGACTTTAGGCTACAGGCTGCACCCATGTTGGAACTGGCTTGGTCACTCGCCATTGACGATCGGAAGACCTTGCCAAAGGTCGACGACGTCGCAGATGATTTCCTTGCGGGGTTGTCCACACGATGCAGATGATTTTAGGTGTGTCGTACGATTCCAAGTCTTTGCGGGGATTGGAGAGGTAAGTCAGGTTGCGAGTTTCAAGGTTTTTCGCTGGGTGGTGGTGGTGATGAAGGTTTAGTGCATCCGCAGTCGCACTCGATGAACGGACCCAAGTCTAAGCGACGGTTGATAGTTTTAGCTCGACCCGGTTGTTTTCGAGGTCTGTTAGGTCTGTTAGCCGGAGCACAATCGTTTTCAAAGCATGGTGCCAAGGCTACGCGACGTCTGGTAGTTTTGACCGGAGCCCAGTCTTTGTGATGGTCCGATGGACCGTGGGTATCATCAAGAATGCCGCAGCTGCTCACATGATCGGGTTCTGTACCGTTGACTTCAGCCATGGTTTATAAATGGCGCTTGAGAGGGGTCTGGTTGCCGGAATTTATCTGTAGAAGAGGGGGAGGAGTCGGTCTTTCATTTCTTCCACGGCTTGTAAAGACGTTTGCGAGGGTCTGACAGCAGAGATTTAGGATGACCGTAGTGAATGGGGGCAGATGGTCTGGTAAAGGAGCTACTGCGCGCGCATCTCTCGGGGTGGAACAGCTGCACTTTGACTTTGTTGTATCCGTCATGCATGTCACACCATTTGAACATTTTGGTGATGAGGCCAAAAACTGCTTACTTTTCATAAAAAGAAGAACCCATGCCTAAAACTCTTGTGTCCAAGTATCGGTGTAGACGGAATAAAAAATGAATCCTCCCGCCTTTCACGTTGTTTAACCGGCTTAACCGTTGTTTAGCCGCATACACAAAATAACTGCGCATCTATGACTGTGCAGTGCAATGGACAATAGCTAGACGAGTTTAATATTTTTGTAGGTAACAGAAAAGCCGCAATACTCAGCTTTCATGTCAATGTTTCGTAGACTTAGCTGAAAGATGTTCTAAACGAAATATCTCATGTTTTTGCAAACTGTACAAAGGAGCAAGATGTAAACGACATAATCAATTACAAACATAAAAAATGATCACAAGCGTATTTGTTTTAAATGGAAGCGGGCTGATCTCTAGAATTACCAAACTTAATGAATGGGCCTCTCTCAGTGCAATAGTCAGATGTAATAGTTTAAGTGTAAAACAGCATGGGCTTACTTTTCACGTTAAAACTTACTTATAAGTAACTTAAGTAAGTAATACTTGCTTATATTAACAGTAGTTTACAATAGTCTGTGCATCGTAGATAGAGGGAAAGTTTAGTCAAACACTTAAATTAATGTTGAATGAATGTTGACGGTTCTCAAAGAAATGTTTTCGCCTAAAACAGACACACTGTCCAACATACAAAGACATCTGCTATCTGAATAGTCATCATTTGTGAATTTTTGTATATTTATTATAAACGGTGCTTTTCAACCCTGGTTTCTTGGTGATTTGGGCCCGTTCAATTACTGTATAAAGATTATGTTTTTTAAAGTGAGACCATAGGCTAGAGTATGGTACTTTGCATCGCTACGATGTGAAAAAATACAGCCAAACATTTAAGCGCTACTATTTACACACACACACTATGGAGGAGAATATCTAACTGTAGCTTGTGAACATTCCCTTATCTGATTATTTTGGGTCAGAAAACAATTTTGAACAAAATTATGCTGGATATTGAAGCGTTAGTTAAAAATAAAAGGTATTAGTCGATAACAAACCATAATGTATTACATTTTGATAAAATTTTATTTTAGTAAAGCTATGACCGTATCACCCACCACAAAGTTTTGCGATTGTGGTTGAGACCTCGCAGAGATTACGCCAATATTAGGGCTCTCAAACATTGTCTGTTTGCACTATGCCTGACACTTAGTAATCAAAAGGCATTTCTGTAGGTTTGTCAAAACAAAGAAAATGTTATCATGGTTTTAAACACAACACTATCTTGTATCATCTTGTACTAAGTCCATTTTTATCAGGCTGATATTGGTAGAAAGTCAATTTATAAAAGAAAAAAGAACCGGTTAATGGTCTTGGTTGGTTGGTTGGTTGGTTGTTTTATTTGTACCCGTCGGTAAATTAAGTTCGAGAGAACAAAGTTTAGGCAGTTTCTCAAACATATAGGCGATAACACCATACAAACAGAACAAGACACTACAATAATTTACTCCATCTTAATACTATTCACAAAAGGTCTTGTGTCAGAAAACAGCAAATATGTGCTTTTACATTTTTGTTAAAACTTTAAAGTAAGATTATCCTTTAAAAGTGTAATACAAATCGTAAAGAGTATTTGATTTTTTGGGGAACGTTGCAAGCTAGTGTCATTAAACTTTATCTTTTTAAGGGGAATTAAATATTTTTTAAAAACGTATTTCATTAGCTAAAATCAATGTCTATAAATATGATCTCATTGGTGTAAAATTAGCTCTGACGGGTGAGTCACAGAGGCTGCCGTGTCGTTCCCCCATCTTGAAAAACTATAATAACGGAGAGGGACAAAAAGCACTAGTCCACCGCAACGCGTTTTCATTGAGAGCCGGCTGACTGAAACGGACGCAAGGAGGTCAGTGAGAGGCGCTTGAAAGGCTGCACTGCTGCACGATACTTCATAATGCAATCCTCATCGCCATGATAATGCTTAAAAATTGAATCTAAAAGGAAGGGTGACCGGCAAATTTAAAAACAAGGGTGAATGTCGGGACCGCTTTTCCCAGGTGGATAGAGGTAATGAAGGAGAAAGACTTTGAACAGAACGTAGAAGTCCTGCTTTCTTATCGACAGTTAAGTCAATGGTCTAAATTACAAGCTTTTTCATTGCGTGGTTGTGTAATTCATTATATAGACGGCGTAACGGTAGAATGTGTATAGTTAAACTCGAAAAAGTGCTATTGGACGACATAGCTTCTTGGCACATAACGGTCGCCGTAATCACAACAAGCATTTAAAAAAGCGCGGCGCTAGAGAGTACTATGCGTTTGAATGGCAAATAAAATTTCACCGCTAGATGGGTGAAATTCCTACACGGCGTGCCTTTTAAGGACGAAGATGTAGGGTCTTTAACAAAAAGCCTCCAAAATGGAGGAGGTCAAAGGGCATGTTTCTGCTATAGAATCATCGGCTCTCCACAAAGTCTGTTCATGTCGTCAACACCAAAAAGCTGCCATTTGAAAATTCTACATATATTTTGTGTAGATAACCGATAGTATATTCTCAGTGAAGGGTTTCACTTGTGTCTTTTTCCACAATGAATAAGGATAGTTTGGGAGATACAAGAAAAGTAAAAATGATATATCTTATACGTACAAATGGTCATAGCTACCGTAGAAAAAGTAAGATCATGCTTTGAATTAAGATGTGTAAATTAAATATTCGGTCAAGACCAACTTTACTTATGGAGCATCATGGACAACACTGCGCCTCTGAAAATGTGTGGTGATTTTCTAAATGATACAGCTTAATCTAAATAAGTGCAACGTAGAGTCGTGTGATTTCTTTTAAAACAACAAAAACAAACTTTGACAACTTGTTTCATGTGGCATGGACAAAAATAATGTTTGAAATATTTAGTAGAAATAAGTAGAAATAATTAATTTTTCTTACATTTTAGTATAAATAATAGCTTTGGTTAAATTTATGGAAACCCATTTATATCATACAGAAGTCTTGTAAGATAAACAGATGAAAGGACTTTAATAAAAACTTTAAACAGTCTTTTAATTTTAAAAGATCTAATTGAAACTTTTAAGATTATGGTTTTAAGTGAATTTAGAATAACAATTTAGAATAACATGACATAATTGTGGCCCAGTGGCTCATCTGGCCCGTAACTCCTCCGTCTCTGTGAGGGTCTGAACCTTCATCTCACCCTATCACTAACGGATATGAGAGGTCTTTGTTTATGACAGCTTAAACTATTTGCTTTTTGCATAGTCTTTATCATTGCCTAGATCTAGTTTGCATAGAATGAGTTTTTTGTAATTATACATGTAATTGATATATTCTTTAGATAAAACTATGTTTAATTTGTACAAATACATTTTAGTAACATATGTGTTATTATTCATTATAGAGTTATATATCATTTAATTTATAATCATTTGATTTAAAAATAGAGATTTTATGCTTTGTGAGTGCAAAACAGCTTTATTATAAATTATATTCAATTATTTATTGAAAATGTAAAAATCCAGTTTTCTCTGACGGTAGAGTTTTAGGTGTATGGTATAGAATACGCAGTTACAGTACAAAAATTGTTATGGCTATATTAATAAAAATACTTTTAGGTCGGCATTAAACAAAATCATTAGAGTAATCTTTAAAAGAAATAGAAGATATGAATGTATTAAAACTATAAATATTTAATTTAAACAATCTTTTCATTTTAAAAGCTTGAAACTTTTACGATTATGATTCGAAATAATTCTAGTACGGACAAAACTTTGACTCGGCGATGCACAGAGACTCATCTGCTCTGTCACTATCCTGAAGCTAATGGGTGGCCAGCCTTTGGCATCACAGTTTCTAAAATGTCTTCATTGGTGCTCTCGCACTAAAGATAGACCTATGTGGTGATTTTCGCAGAGATACTACTTAAGGAATTATTGAACATTTCACACAATGTGTGAGATGACTTGTGAGAGATCGAATTTTTTACATGCACCCTGATAAATAAAAATATAGTCAAGTTTTTCCATAGACCGCTGATGTAGCATATTTGTTTTATGAATTAATTTAATTTATTTTAAAACATCTGGTATTTTTAAAAGATATCATTTAAACTTTTAATGATTATACTATGAAGTAAGATTAACACTAATCAAACATATGGAATGTCTCCGCTGAACCGACACACACACAATGCATGCCTGTAAAGCGAGGGGGAGAGAGGATCATTTGTGGGAGATCTTAGTCTTAAGATCTTAGTCTTATTTTTGAAATGAACGATAAAAGCATTTAATTGATATACTTTTAAATGAACAATGTTGTTCAACTTCAACTCAGTTAGTGTGAAATGTTATATTTGTAAATTAATAATTGCACATTTATTACCATTTCATTTATATACTTTTGAAGATCAATGTTTTTCAACTCTAGTTAGTGTTAAATAATAATAATTTTGTAAATTACTAGATGTAAATTTATAACTATTTTCATTTATATAGAGCTTAATGTTTAGTGTGAAATATATCGTCCTCACTTGAAGGGGTATAATGTAACACACACACACACACACACACACAGAAAATAAGTGTGAGAGGGTCCCTCTGACTTAGAGGATTCAGAGAGGTCTAAAGTTATTTATTGCCATTTATTACACAGAGACACACACACACACACACACACACACACACCACTCCAGCCATGCATGGGGGAGAGAGAATCACAGGGAGATCTTCACAACTTTAAACTCATCTTTTGTAAACCATCCATGTATTGTATGGACATCTTAGGAAGTACTTTGTCGACCAGCTGGAAAAAGTAAGATGGTTTTATTTTTGATAGACTCTTAGTCAACTTATAATCTATAAAACATGTATTATTTTACAATGAATGATAAAGCATTTTATTGATATTCTTTTTAAATGAACCATGGTTTTAACTTAGATAGTGAGAAAAAGTTTGAACTTTATTCTAACTGTTTCAGCACAGGATGCAGGAATGTAATGCTGTTACAGACACACAGATACACACACACACACACACATGCTCACGGATGCTGCTGTTGAGAGGGAGAGAGGTTTTTCACATCTTGATGAAAATAAAGTAAGATGCTTTTTCACATTTAAATCTAAATGTTTTTTCCTTATAATCTATAAAACACGGTTTCATTTTTTAGCTTGTGTAAGATTTTTTCTCTCTGGCTGAAGGAATGTTTGGCCATCTCATAGCCTCACACCCCGACTGTCACAGAGGCCGAAGGCCTGTGAGAGAATCATCAGCACTCAAGTAAGCCGCTTTTATTTTACATACCCTATTGTGATACGGTCATTATTAGAAAATTATTCCATCAATGCAACAGCAGGATGGGATGGGAATTCTGTAGAACAGAGACCATCCATTTTATAGACGGGTTTTCTGGTATGGGAGGGGGCTACATCAACGATAAAACCAGACAACCGGGGTCAACCTGTCCATTTTGATCGATCGCTTCCTGGGGTCACTAAGAGGACAAAACCATACATGTTCCCACACATGTTTTTTGGATTAAAAAAGGTCATCCGGTCAAACCACACATGTTCACACACACACATGTTTTTTGGATTAGAAAGGTCAACGGGTCAACACCACCTGTCCATTTGATTGATCGTTAGGTCAAAGGTTAATCGATATCCCAGACATGGTATGTCAAAGGTCAAAGGTTTATGACTACTTCAAAGAGCGAATCCGGAAGGTCAAAGGTCAGCCCCGCCCCCTGTCAATCAAAAAAGCAATAAATCATTTTGACACAAGCAGGCCTATTATAACTACTACTCAGATCCATACGCCAGCCTTATATTAGCGATACTTTACCTCTGCAGAAAATGTGCCTCCATCCAGAATACTGTCCTTTAACCACTCATAACTGCCAGCAGCCAAGACACTTAACCCTTGTTCACTTCAGAATTGCTTTAAGGCAAGAAAATAAACCCTGTGAACTCATTCCACAAGCTG
Organism: Pimephales promelas; assembly: GCF_016745375.1. The sequence continues at coordinate 26,601,392 of NW_024121099.1, forward strand.
TCAAAGGTTTCAGCTGCATAGCATGACCAGAGGAGAGGCTGATTTTCGTCGTTCTGACACGAAGCTAATTTTAGTTTCAACTCTCCCGTTTGATAGTTTTCTGAAGCACTTTACACACCAATACGGTCCTGCCATGTTTCCAGAGACAAAGTGTTAGGAAAAACATCCGGAGTGTTTTTTTTTTTTTTTTTTTCTCTCCCTGTAATTTTTTTTTACTCAGGATATTATTTCAAAATAGCGAAGTCAAATTCTTTAAACAAAACTTATTTAAGTATAAGTACAGATAAAAAAAAAAAAAAACGAATTTAAAAAATAGAAATTCACAAAAAAAAAAAAATGACTCAATTATAACATAATGCGAGTAAATGTAATTTGTTACTTTCCTAATCAAAGTTTTGGTTTGGTTACACACTGCAATTATGCGAGCGCACTAAAGAACTTTACGTGACATACTTGTGTCCTGTCGTCATCATCTATGAAGACTGCCTTGACATTGATTGGTTTGTAAGTGGATATGCGTCTGACGTCAGCGTGTTGTCAATTCGGTGGGTAACTTTGACAGCATGAATGAACAGATGCATGTCGTTGCAACTATATTGTTATTTTTCTGGCATAGTCAAGTCACCTTTATATAGCGCTTTTTACAATACAGATTGTATCAAAGCAGCTTCACAGTGATAACATGAAAATAATACAATTTATATTATTTTCTAGAAGAAAATTGTGTCAATGTCCACCTCAAGTAAGGCAGATCAATGATATTGTCGAATATTAAATGTCCCCAATTAAGCAAGCCAAAAGGCAACAGTGGCAAGGAACCAAAACTCCATCAGGTTATAGAATAGAGAAAAAAAACCTTGGGAGAAACCAGACTCAGTCGGGGGCCAGTTCTCCTCTGGCCAACGAAGGAACAGTGTATGATTCAGGCAGCATTACAAGTCAGATTGGATCGGAACATTTAGAATATTTATCCATTTCCATCTGTTTGGAAGATGAAGTAACCACGCCGGTATGGAGATGAGTTGTTGAGGATCAGTGCCAATTGCTGTCGTGTCGATAAGGCCGGCACTTAAGGATGAGTCCAGGCGAGGGTCCACCATAGAGGGTCCCTCGGGATAAACAGAGACTAATATTAGCATAGACGCCATCCTTCTTATGATGTACCAAGTACGCCAGGATTTACGGGACATGTTCCCAGTTCCGGCTGATCTAAGCTATGGAGACTAATTTTGAATTAAGGAAGTCTATAGTGTGTTATGTGTAAGCTTGACCAAGGAGATGTGTTTTTAGTCTAGATTTGAACTGACAGAGTGTGTCTGCTTCCCGGACAATGTTATGAAGATTGTTCTAGAGTTTTGGTGCAAAATAGGAAAAGGATCTACCACCAGCAGTCGATTTTGATATTCTAGGTATTTTAAACTGGCCGCAATTTCGAGATCACAACAGACCTGAAGGACTATAAGTTTCATATCTTTCAAGAAATGAACACAGTTGAGAGGATACTGCTTTTTCCAGTAACTTTGACAGAAACGCCAATGTGCGTTGGATGTATACGTATTGTCAAAAGCGTCAGTATGACGCCTTGGGATGACAACGGGCTGCAAGTTCTTCTAAGCTATCCGGGATGCTGAGATGATGAAACTGATTAGGAAGATTATTGATAAAGCAATCTTTAGTAGCAGAAGTTATAGGTCTATTTATACACGGAGTCGGCTTTGTTGCTTGGCTAAGTAAAGTTTATATGAGACTAGATAATGATCTGAGATGTCATCTCTCTGAATGGGAGCCTATGTGTATCAATATATTGGGTCTGTTAAGTGTATGTAGCCTTATACAGATGCATGTCTGGTGTATCCCATTAATGATTATCTAACACCAAAAGACAAAGATTAAATCACTCGCTGATCTTGAATGAATAACGTCTGTAGCTATATCAATGTGCATTTAATTCCGACTGCAGGGTTTAATTGAATTACTTTATTCATTTTTTAACTTTGTTCTATTGTATTTATTTGTCCAATTTTCTTTTGCTTGAGAACTTTATACTTTAGTTAGCCTAGTATTCGTTTTTTTTTTTTTTTTTCTTCTTCTGTGAGAATGGAGTCAGAACAGGCAGTCACCGTAATTTTGCATCCCTGCAAAAGCCAGCTGCAGTCTAAATCAAAGAGCAATCACCATCCCTGGCCTGGTGAACAAATGAGAACAATACCCAGCCCTGATTAGAAAGAGCATTTGAGACTCAAAATGGCAGGCCGTGATTGCAAAAGAGGTGTCAGTTATCCAATCACTTAGCCTTTACCTCTGCAGGTATTTAAGAGGAGGAGGGGGGAGAATCAAGCTGAGAAAAAGGCATAAACAGCAGGCAGATATGGAGGGCGTTAATGAAGATTGAGTCACCGTGGAGGCACGGCTCCTGTCTGAGCGGGTACCAGTCTAGGCTGTGAAGATAAAAGTCTTTCAGACAGTGCAACTGCAGTTTTTGTAACCATCTAGCAGATGTGAGATAAATCTTGTTTTGTTTTGTGATCTGAGCTGGGAGAGATACGTCGGGTCTTGCCCGTCCAGATACTGTACTTTGCAAGTTGATAATGGGCTATATGCACGCATAAATTCCGCATTTGACGCAAGGATGCTCGTCCATTTCCGGTTGTGGAGATTAAAGCGGAGGAGAACAGAGGAAAACGGGATTATGGCAGAGTCTTCAAAATTTACTGTCCTCCAGTCTTTGAAACGAAACGTACATACGTTTAGATGTAATTTTATATATAGTTATATTTATTTAATATAATTTTAAAAAGAAGCATAAACACAACAAGGGGTGTCTGTTTTATCTGTTTTTGTGACTAACGTTTCATTAGTATAACCATGGAGTATAAAATTCAATATAAATTCTCGGTATTGCATTGGACTCTATGATCGGCGGAAGTTATCGAGCATCCCTAATGCTTCACCGGAAATACCGCCGTGCATAGAGCCCATTAGCCCAAACCTCAGTCTGGCTTATGATAGCTTTACACAAAAGATCAACCCCAGAATGATTCAACAAATGATGAAACATTCTTTGATAAAGAATGGACATTATCGTAGTACGAGATCTTGGCCTCAAACAAGAGCTCCCTTGCTGGAAGAAACTTTCCCAACAGGATATCCCCTTTGAAGAAAAACCATTAACAAGACCGTGTGAACAAAAATAGATTTGCCTCTCTGTGCAAAAACAGATGCCATTGTTTCAGCATCTTAATGGAATCGTTTCTTCAAAGCACTACTTTCTGCATATCTAAAACTCGCTAGTCAAATAAATCTTTCTTCTTCACAAACCTCAGCGCTTTTAGCATCTGCTGCTCATTAGCTTCTAGCAGCTGTACGCGGGGAACCGTCCGCCGTGCTGATTCCAAGTAAAAGCGCTGGTGTTGTTCTCCTATGATTGTTTTCCTGGCAACAACGGGACAGAGGAACAGATTGGTCAAGTTGATGACTTCATCGAGGTTAGTTTACAAATGACACTAGCTCCATGGGGTCAATATATTTTCCCATTCCTTCCTAGTGGGCCACCAGATCCAAGTGCCTGGATAGATGAGTTGGAGGAAGTGAGGTGGAAAATCAGGAGGCTTTTAAATAATGAATGTACCAAAAGGAGCCGTCTCTATTTTAAAACAATGACAGCTCTCCTTAGTTGACTCAAAGCGTCTGATAAACAAAGACACGCTATGTGCTGTCCTGGAAAACAATGTGTCCAGAGATAGTCACATGCTGTCTTTAAGACCTTTGAGTCATCCATATTTTACAGGTCCCAAAACTGAGGAACAAAAGGAGTGAGGTAAGACTTAAAGTGAAATCTGGGGTGCTGAAGGCTTATTTTAGATTAAAAACAGACTTGTGCAGAGATACGCAATTTCAGTCATGCCAATCCTGGTTCTCCAGAATCCCCTGGGAATCTGATTTAAGACCCATGATCGTTTAAAGTTCTGGCTCTGGAGCATCCATCTATTCTGGGGTAATCTTTGAACTATGTTGTCTGTGAGTCAAGTTTCTTTAACAAAGACTCTTGATTCTTCTTGTTGTAGCTTTTGTCTCGGTTCTATGCTGTATGTGTCACACGAATCATTAAAAGAAGAGCAAAGGTCTTCAATAGAGTAATGCCAAAAATACATACTGAACCTTGCCTATGTTAAAAAAGGGAAATAACACGATTAATGATCCTCTTTAACATATTCCAGGATAAATCCCTTAAATCACTATTGAAATGGCGAAGACAAACTGTTTTTGAAAATTGGTATTCTAGTTGGATAGTTTAAAACTGTCAAAAAGACTTGTCATCTTACTGCAGCTAAAAATCAGCAATTTAGGATTAATAACACGGTGCATGAAAATTAATTCAAATAGTGGGCGGTTGTACATAAACGACCATAAAAATAGTGCAAAATGTGTATAGTCTAAGGTAATAAGTATGGACCTCTTCACATAGAGGGGGTAATCTTCTCAACCACCACCAATGTGCAGCATGCACCTTGTACAGTAAGAAAGACATTTCCCATGCCCCGGGAATGTACATTTCTTAGATTTAATTAACAATTAACACTGAGTGTTCACGGCACAAACAGGTTGATTGATTGTAATATTAATTTTACTACATTAAGTTAATTCTATTAACTGATCCAAATATTCATGATCAATTATAACAAGTTATTATTGATTATTAATATTTCTTAAAGCTAATTTGTTCCATAAATAAAGCTGAAACGGAAATAAAATATACGTAAATGATAGATGAAAAACTTAAGGGGCACAGTACACTTTTTGTTGCATTGACTTCCATTCATATGCATGCAAATGCTGGTGCGAGCTCATGCTCATATGCAAGGTCATTCGAAGAAGTTTGGCGAACTTTAACCTGCAAATTCGTATCATGAAGACATGTCCAATAGAAGATCAAGTGCACCCCCTTTTTGCTGAATCAAATGAATGCACTTTTTTTTTTGCAGTAAAGTGGAGCCGATTGTATATTTTGTAACTTTTGGATTTATTATTATTCGTTATATGTGAAATTTATGTTTATAATAAGATTCTGCAGAGTGTGATGTCATCTCACAACTGTTGCAGTGTCCGTACAAATTTTTCGTGCTCAAAGTGTGACCACGTCATTAAATAACTTAGAAATAAATTAGAAATTTTGCCTTAGCATTAACTGAAATAAAATAAAGTTGAAGTATTAAAAATTAACTGAAATAAAAATATTACAACTAAATATATATATATATATATATATATATATATATATATATATATATATATTAGATGTATATAAACATAACAGCACGGGCTCGTTTACAAAATACTGTTTTCAGCTAAAAATGTAAAACTTTTTCTGTGATTAAAAAGACCCGAATCGGCTTTTCGGGTTCCTGAAAAAGCAAACTTTTGAAAACAGGTTTTAAAGTGCAAGTTTTTGAAAATGAAACTGTTAAACATTACAGGTGCGTAATGTTTATTTAGTGACATCACAAACTACTGGCTTGGTATGCATACCGAGCGTTTTTTGACGTTTTTGCGGGTCCGTGTGAACGTGGATCATTTTGACTACGTTGACATTGTGTGCTATGAAACTGAAAAGATAAAAACAAAAAATAATTCAAAATATTAATAAATATTATAATTGTATATAAAAAAATATAGAACAACAGTGATCTAACCTTTCTTTCTCTCCTTCTGGTTCTCTCACTCACTTTGCAGGAGCTGGATAAGTTGGGAAGAGATCCAGATCAATTATGTGCTGACTGAGTCAACAACTTGATTTTGATCAGTGCTCTGCACATTGGGAACCAGGAAAAAGAATGTAAAAGAAAATGCTAGAGGTCTGAGTATTTGTGCATTGTTTTGTTTTTTCCCTGATCAATGGCTGAATTATTATTTGGTCGAGGGCATATGTGCAGCTTCAGTGTTGATAAGAAACATTAAGTCATCTTTATGCTTATATATGCAGAGGAAGTTCCCTGACTAGCCAATGCCATGGAGTCACAACGATCATGTAGGAGACGGTCAAGAAATTATGACCAGACTTGAAGCACTATTGTTTATTAGATCTCTTGTTTCCATGTCAGCTAAAGCAGTTAAACTTGGAAGAGACCCCCCATGGAAGAGAGGGATGGGGTGAGCAGTTGCTCATTATCATTTAAAGAGACATGCACCGAAACGGGTCGCTGTGAACAGAGCTGTTTTTGAGGAGATAAAAAGGGTGTTGTTTTACACAACCATTGAGGAATTTTAAACAAAATTTGTTACAAAATTGACATGAAGACCCTAAAGAATGATACCAACTTGTGGAAAATATACATCCGATGACCCCTTTAACATTGTGTAACACTAAATGGACTCATTTGGACTCAAACAAATAAATTCAATTGAGTAAACCAATTACAATAGAGATGTCAAACTAAATCATTTGAATATTTTGCAGTTTACAACTATGAAGTGATGGCACACTATGCTAAAGGTATTTTTTTTTTTTTTTACAAGCAAAATAATAAAATAACAGAAACAGTTCTTGAACTAAAGTAGAACACATTCAATGTGTACTTACATTAGTCCTTCCTCAACCGAAGCACAAGCACAGTAAACTGACAATGTAAAATCTGTTCTTAATGCCAAGTTGCCAACAAACAAGTAGCCTGGATGCCAGCCCGAACTCCGCCCACAAAATTTTTGGGTCGGGAAGTTCGGTCTGGACTCGATCCATTGAGGAGTAATTATGATCAGGCAAGAAATGAACGGGCCAATCAAATTGCCAGGGCAGGCTTTATACGATGATGGACAGGTGATCTGCAAGGACGTAATCATCACGTTATCAAAGAGCGCTTAACTGGTTTCCCTCAGAGATGACTGCAGCTGGAGAATTGAGATGTATAGATTCTGCTGTCGCGTCTGTTGTAAAATAAATCGACAGTGCATTAATTTTAATAGACAAGAAAACTGAGAGAACTGCACTTTGTCGATCGGAAAGATATTTTTAGCGTCCTTCCAACATGATTCGGGAAAAGTGTATCTTATCAGCTGGCTCTGACGGTCGCTAAGTCAAGAAGATGGGACGTAATGAAAAGCCTGTGGTCGTTGTGGTTTCTCCTTTGGTCACACTCATGGAGAAGCAAGTAAAAGAAGCAACAATCGTTATTTAACTAAAACGTTATTTAATTAAAATGTTAATTAAAATTATAGTTCAAAAATGAACCTATTGACGATGATGATGATTTACTTAATCTCGTCTCATTCCAAACCTGTATGACTTTCTTCTAAGCAATATATATAAATATATATATATTGTCTCAATTTTATTTGTCCATACAACGCAAGTCACTGATTTTCAAAATACTTTCAAAGTCATTCAGTACTGATTGCATTTTTATGTAATTTTCACAGTGTACCTATAGGTCTATGGTGCTTCTGCTTACAGATCACTTACTCCCTGGTTAAACATGACCTGGGAATAGTTAGGATTTCAAAGTCCTGTCTCTACATCCTCAACACATGCTTTGCTCCAGCTAGTTCTTAATTGCAGTTTTCTATAAATCTGCCCTGGAGGTAAAACAAGAGCTTTGAATAATTTATCGAAGTGTGTCAGACAATTTAGAAGGGGATGTTCATTTAAAATTTAGAATCAGAAGACTCTTTTCATTAACCTCCTGCCAAACAACCACGGAATTGTAATTAAGAGATGAGATGCGGCTGATTGGCAAGGCTGACATTGGAAAGGAGAAAAGAGTCAACGAGAACGGAATATTTTCTTGTTGTACTTACAGTCCAATACTTAAGGGATTAGAAATCAATGAAACAAATTCCCCCTAACATGCTTATAGAGGGAGGCAGTCATAATTACTCAAATTAAGCATTCTGTATGAGATAAAGGTGTGTCTGTGTGTGTGTTTTGGAAGACTCATGTAGAACATGAGGTAATTGTAAAGTCCATAGTCACGAAGACACTGCCACTGTAGCTGGACCTTGTGACCTCCTTCTGCCAGGAGAACGAACTACATTTATAAGCAACATTATCTACTGTCTTTAAATACATCTCTTCTCAGAATGAGACACCACTGTCGTTTAATTACTAGTGCATGTTCTAAATGGGTGAATCTCATGAAGAGAGGGGATTTTCTTCTAACTAATGCTGTAAACTAAGAAACCTTCTCATTTGGTACATTACTATAACATTAGAATAATATCTGTCGCGTCACATTTAGAGAGAGATCGGGGAGAGAAGAAACGGGGTGAGACGGATTTTCGCAGGCTGTTGACCGGGGGTAAAACTGATTCTGTAAAAGTAGGATTTTCGGAGAACAAAGAACGGATGTGCACATGCTATCTTTGGAACAAGTTAAGTACCACACTATCTTCTATATTGATCGATAAATTTCTGTTCCTTATGGATGTGATGGTCGGATGACTATTGGTTGAGAACTAAACTCTCTGATGCTCTGCTTTCTCAAACCTTGTTAGTTGCTGTTCATCTCTCATGCTGTCTTTGAGCTATAATCTCCATGAAGTTGCTGTTCCTGTGTGTACACACCAGTCTGATAATGGTTTGCTTCAAACTAACATTATGATGTACTGATCTTTCAAAACCAGTCACGCTTGTCGCTGTCCAGTTGTTCATCTCTCATGCCATCTTTGAGCTATAGTCTCCACGAAGCTGAATATTCTGTTCCTGTATGTACATGTCATTCCGATGATTGTTTGCTTTAAACTAACATGATGTTCTGATCTCTCAAAATTGTTGCTGTCCATCTTTCGTGTTGTCTTTGAGTCCAAATACATCAAGGACAAGGTTTCATCTCCCGCACCTGCCCCGAGTTATGGTTACATCAAAGACAAGGAACCTGGTTGGAGCAACGAAGAAGTGTGTGGACTGCAGTGCTTACGGGGGATTTGTTTGTGCCTGAGACCTGCTGGATCTTCTAAACTTAAGGGGAGTTGTGTTTTACTAACTAGTGCTCGTTGAGTGTGTCTTATACAGAGAGAGTTCGTTATCTGCTGTCTTGGCTTGCCTGGAAGAGGAGCCATTAGCTGTACACTCACTGTGGTTCGGCCTTAAGCCGATTCTCGCCGTCTTGGTCTGTCTTGAAGAGGAGCCATTTCCTGTGTTCCTACCATTGTCCAGTCTAGAGCTACGCCAACAGAGACATGAGCTATGCATCTCCCACTGCTTTTAACTGCCTGGAAGAGGAGCCATTATCTGTACACTTACAATTGTTCTGTCTGGAGCCAATACTTGCTGTCCTGGCCTGTCTTGAGGAGAAGCCATTACCTGTGTACCTACCATTGTCCAGTCTAGAGCTGAGCCCTCAGAGACGTGAGCTATGCATCTCCCTCTACTTTGACCTGCCTGGAAGAGGGGCCATTACCTGTACACTCACCATTGTTCGGCCTGGAGCCAACTTTCGTCGTCCTAGTCTGTCTCAAAGAGGAGCCATCACCTACATACTCACTGATGCCTGGCTGGAACCAACTCCCGCTGTCTTGGCCTGCCTGGAAGAGGAGCCATTACCCGTATACCCGCCGTTGTTCGGCCTGGAGCTGACACTTGCTGTCCTGACCTGTCTTAAAGAGGAGCTATTACCTGTGTACCGACCATTGTCTAGTCTGGAGCCAAGCGGCTAGACACGTAAGCTACTCATCTCCCACTGTCTTGATCTGCCTGGAAGAGGAGCCATTGCCTGTACACACTCACCATTGTTCGGTCTGGAGCCAATACTTGCTGTCCTGGCCTGTCTTGAGGAGAAGCCATTACCCGTGTTACCATTGTCCGGCCTGGAGCTGATTCTTGTTGTCCTGGCCTGTCTTGAAGAGTAGCCATTACCTGTGTACCTACCATTGTCCAGTCCGGAGCCGAGCCGCTAGGGATGTGAGCTACTTATCTCTCGCTGTCTCAATCCGCCGGGGAGAGGAGCTATTACCTGTGCACTTACCATTGTCTGGCCTATAGCTGATCCATTAGGGACATGAGTCATTTATCTCCCGCTGCCTTGATCTGCCTGAGAAGAGGAGGAACCTGATTGTGTGACGTCTAATTTAAAAAAAAAAAAAAAATTCAATTCAATAAAGAACTTTACACCTGTTATCTGCTTGTTTGGTCTAGTGGTGTCCTCTGTTAGCTTCTCGAGGTGGTACGGGTAACAAGGACGGTGCGTAAAGGGCCAGTCAACCGCCCCGGCCTGTGACAAGACCGCCCCGGCCTGTGATATATTGATTGAATTTCATGATAAAATGGACCGAATTTCAAAGTTGTGACATTGTTTCTTATCAGAAGTAACAAAGCACAAAGCTTTTTGTGATCATTGGATGGGTGGCACTAGAAATAACCCAGATAGCAAACTGACATTGAATCAACGTGGAAACGACGTCTCTCATGACATTGAAACAACGTTGATTTTGCTCATCGAATTAACGTTGAACCAACGTCAGACGCGGCATTCTTCAAAGCTAAATGAAAATCGAAAATTGGTTTGCTTTCATAACGTTGAAACAACGCGTTGATTTCAAGTTTATTTTCTGTTAGTTTTGAAAGAATGACGCGTCTGACGTTGGTTCAACGTTAATTCGATGAGCAAAACAATGTCAGATCAACGTTGTTTCGATGTCATATTTCCACGTTGATTCAATGTCAGTTTGCTATCTGGGAATGTTTGGTGTAGAGAAAAAAATGCGGACCTGTCTGGAACTACGTGTGATTCATAGGGTCAAAGATTCTGCTTCAATGTCGCTATTAATGCGTTATTATCGTGCATTCATTTCGACAGTCTTAAATCAACACGACAAGTGAAATTTTCATCAAACTCAATACGAGTTGCAGGCAGTGTTAATTTCGTTGACGAAAATAATGACGGAAATTTTTCACAGACAAAAGCGAGAGGATATATAAATAAAAACTAGTTTTGAATGACAAAACTATGACGAAAATCTAATTAAAACTAGGATAAAAAAATAACACTTGAGGTTTCAGTGTTGACGTTCGTACATAGTGCTTTAAAGAATGTTGAGTGTTCTTAATATTTTTTACACAAATGTGATGTTTTAATGACAACAAGCTTCTATCATAGAAAAAAAAATGAGATGATGGATAGGCCTATAGGCTAATTGTAAAATGTAGGACTATACACATAAAGGGGACGATTTTAAAATGTAAGTCGTGAAGACCTGAAATTTTAATTTCAGTCAAGCCATTTACACAGAATGACTAATTACTACAAGTGAAAACAAAACTGTAAATAAACTGGGAAAAAAAAAATCAGAAGTACAACTTTATTAAATATTCATGGCCCAAATGCATGCTGAGAAGAGGGCAAATGGAACCGCAAAACGCAGGCCTATTTGAATGCATTAAACATGCTATACTTGTTTGTTCCACTTTAAAACAAAATCTAAATATCACAACAGAAAAGCATCAAAATGCATTATTTATGTTCCTGAAAGTTGTAAGAAATGATGCTGATGCAAACAATTACCTCCGGATGGCCCCTTCCCCTTCATCCTCCCAACCACCACCAGGATGGTCCCTTCCCACACCCCCCGGGGGGTTGGGTGCGCCCCTCGTCTTCAGACAGGTAATGCAGATTCCGCTACCCTCGGATTGGGTGCTACGGATGCCAAAGAATTTTATTAATATTTTCTTGCTGGGCTGTTAATAAATATATGCTTTTGTTACTTAATTTTATCTCTCAAGTCTTTCTGGTAGAACGTCAGTACAGTAAGTAAACCAAACAAATGTAAAAACAATTGTCAAGTACATATGCTAAACATAATTGTTTTACAGTGTGTCCAAACCCCAGAACAAGACACTTAAGTGAACATATCAAATGTTTTTAAGCAACTACTCTACAATAGTATACACAATTTCATGCTTTTGTTTAGCTTCCAGCACAATTAGCGCTAAACACTCACCGTTGCATGAGCAGTGTGTTAATACTGTGGTTTTCTCTCACTGTCTATTTATCTCCCCTTCTGACTAGGCTCTTTTTGTTCATGAGCATAGCTCATGACTCACATTCTCAAGCTGCGTTCCTTGGCAGACACTGTGAACCTATGCACTACAGCAACTACTACAACCTATAAATTAAATATCGGCACTCCTTATACGTTGGTAGGCTTCTAAATTAAATCTAGTAGACTGTTCAACTGAAACTAAGAAAAGCCATGGTTTAAGGAGCTTGTATTCGGATAGGAACTATTTCTTGCAGCTAAAACATTAGAAATGACCTGCATGGAAATTCAGTCAATAAAGTTTGAAACTATTTGTAAAGATGGATTTGGTGCTGCAGATATACAGAATATACACTGACAATATGATTCGGAAGTATAATAATAATAATTGTATTATTTATTTTGTTTATTTCCAAATGTATAATTATTTTTTAATTATTTATTAGATTTTAAATAAAATATAAAGGGGACAATGTATTATTTATTTTATTAAATTCAATGTATTATTTATTTTATTAAATTCAAATTTGTGTGAATTTAAGCAGAAAATGATAATACGTTTTATTATCATTATCATTCTTATTATTGATGATAATAATAAAATGAAGATTATACATAAATTAACATAATTTATAATTACCTGGTGATCCCAGATTTTATATTTTGCCTAATTTATAGGGTTTATAATTTACGTTTTTTTATATGTACAATTATTCTAAATAAAAATTTAATAATTTAAATAAAAATATAATTTTGTACAATATTATTATTATAACAATATTAATATTTTATTAGAAATAGTATTATTTGTGTGAAAACACACACACATGCATACTTGTGCCGTAGTTTTAACAGTATTTTTGTCAGCTATGTGACACTATTATACTCCGGTCAAAAGTTTTGGTAAGAACTGCACATCAGTGCAGCAGTTCTAGCTGTGTGCACTTTGTAAATCCCTTAAGCATGACTGGCCGAACATATGATAGGGCTTCTCCCATCATGCGGTGCACTAAAGGAACTGAAAATGCTGAGTGATGCTTGAGCAATCAGGAACAAACGCTCTGTCAAAAGACTGTCTGAGGAAGGGTGGGGCGTCACGGCCAGGCGAGCGAGTCACAGCAGGGCCGAAACAGCAAGCTGATGTCCAGACTCTGTGATTCATCTGTCATATCAAATCATAACTCTGCCTCATGTGTTTCTGACCACAAAAAGAGTAGCACTCGTGACTGTGGGGTATGATCCATAAAGTCATAGGTTGGAAACAAAGGTAAATGTTAATAATACAATGCCAATAATCATGCTGAAATGCTTGTTTTGGCATTATGTTGCATTGTCCCTTGATATTCAATGTAAAATGTGGGATCTGAAGCACCAGATTCAATAACAACTGAAGTAAAGTGAAGCCTCTGTTCAAAAAACATTAATAAAGCAAGGTTTTAGTGCCCATGCACAATAAGTTGATCCTCTGCGATCAACAAATAAAAATGAATCACAGAGTGCATTTGACTGTGTTCAGCTAGGATTTAAATACTATTTGCATAATCCGTCAGGCTCATGATATTGTTCTTAATTTGGTTTTAAACGGCTTAAGGAAGGATCACGGCTGTGTACCGTTTCACAGTTGGTTAATTTGGCACCAAACGAGCTGTGTTCCCATCGTGAATGCTTGCCATAAAGTTTGCCCAGTGGAACCGATGCTTAATTGTTCATCAAGAGTTCTGACTGTGGGCAGCTCTGGATAACATTTCTTCCACAAATATTTTTTTTTTTAAAATCTTATATCACTATCTATAAAAAATAAAAATAAAAATAATATAAATAAAAAATAGCTGTTATCTTGCATGGAAAGGAACATGCTAATTTAATTTTGCATTACATTTTCCTGACCATGAGCTAACTGAAACTATTTTTCCTCTTTTCTTTCTTGGCTTGCAGGCATGTACTTGTTATATTGAAGTGCTACTTCGCTGCATTTATCATTTGAAATACAGTAGTCTGCGTGCAATGACATTTATGCGGTAACGCTTCCTTTTACAGTCCAGTTATCCATGTAAATACTATGTACTTATTTTAGTAACTACAATTACTGGGTAATAACTAGTACTAACCCTGAACCTACCCCTAAACCATGTACTTACCTTATGTTAGCCAGTACTTTCTAGGTAAGTACACTGTAAGTACTGTACTGTAAAAGGAAGCGTTACCATTTATGCTACAGCAGGGGTTTTCAAACTTTGGAATACCAAATATAATAGAGGTGTAACGATAGACATATCCGTACTAAGGTTTTTAGGTTCGGTATGCATTGTTGTCTTAACCTCTAATGTGCAGAACTTCTCAGTGGAACTCTAGTTTCCCTAGGAAGGAACAATAGTTTTTATATTGATATACTCTATGTCCTTTGTTATGTTTTTAAAACATCAGAGTGAGCTGCGGCTGGAAAAGTACACAGTCCAAGTTGTCTTAAAGATGAGATATGCTTTGTATTATGAGCTTCAATCTAAATCATAACCCTACATGGCTTGCACTACAGTCAGGTGGCATGTTTCTTAATACGTTTGAGATGCATCTTTCTCACTGCACAGCTAACATCTTAAGGTTGTGTACTAAATGTAACCAAATTCACGCAAGTACTTATTTCACATAAAGGATAAAAGATTCTTTGCAAAAGAAACCAGTTTGAGATGATTTCAACTTTGTGATAGGGTGCATTATCCAGCCATCTTTGGTCATCAAGGGATGGACATGGTCAGCATCTCATCAACAATACTCATGTAGGCTGTGGAATTTAAACAATGATCAATTGGTAGTAAGGGGCACAAAGTGTGCCAAGAAAATATGCCTGACACCATTGCACCATCACCACCAGTGTCCTTTTTTAGCCATGTCAGGAATGGATACCGGTGTGTTCTGTTGCTGTACCCCATCTGCTTCAAGTTTTGATGCATTGTGCATTCAGAGATTCTCTTCTTAACCTCGGTTATAACAAGTGTTATTTATGTTACTGTTGCCTTTCTATCAGCTCGGCCATTTTTCCTCTAAACTCGGTCATCAACAAGGCATTTTCGCCCACAGAACTGCCACTCTCTTTTCTCTTTTTCAGACCATTCTCTGTAATCCCTAGAGATAATTGTCAGTTATTTCTCAGGCTATATTTACACGGAAACGATTCTGAAGAGAAAACGCAAAAGTGGCGTTATCACTTTCTATTCTGCGTTTAGATGAGCGTTTTGGGTGTGAAATCCGTGTGCAGATGGTGATGCAAAAGTCTGTGAAATTCAATGTAGTATGCGCTCAAAGTGGCTAAGAGTGCATACTACAACACCACCAAGCCCGCGCCTGCATACAACATTCACTGTCAAGCAGACTGTGGTGAGCAGGACGGCCGAGGGACGTGAGAGAAAGTCGCGAGGCCGGTGGTGCGATTGCTAATGAGCAGCACCTGCGAGGCACACCGGTCTCGCATCTCTCACGAAGGAGCGGAGCCATAAAGGGGGAGCGACGGAGTGGATGATCGAGAGAGGAACAGGCCTGCTTTTATTTGTATTTTATATTTTATTTGGTAAGCCAGCAGTCGTCCGTGAGGGGCTGCTGGCCGGTATTTATGTTTTATTTTGGGTAGCCAGCAGTCGTCCGCGAGGGGCTGCTGGCAGGTAATTTGTTTGTTTATTTTATTTAAATAAAGTTTTATTTTATTATTATTATCCGGTTCCTGCCTCCTTCTTCCCTGAACTTTGTTACACTGGTGCCGAAACCCGGGAAGAGGGAGGAACGCGCTGTCCGAGGGTCCTCGCCGCTGTGGGGAATCCGCGGTGCCATCGAGCATGGTGCGCGAGTCGCCGCCGCTCGCCGTGGGCCGGAGCCTGCTGCCGTCCGCCGCATAAGGGGAGGAGCAGGGAGCGGGGACTCGCGGCCATGGACGCTCGAGGCGGGGCGCTGGGATGAGTTGCCGGTGGGACGCCCGAGCTCGCCGCCGACCGCCTGGAAAATGGAGGGGCGGCTGCCGTTCGGGAGGGAGAGGAGGAGTCACCGCCGCTTGCCGTGGGCCGGAGCCTGCTGCCATCCGCCAGTGAAGGGGAGGAGCAGGGAGCGGGGGACTCCTGCCGTCTGCCCAAGGCACCCGAGGAGCCGTCGCCGTCCACCGGGGGCGGGGGAGCGTCGAGGCGTTCACCGAGGGCCATCCAGCGTCGGCGCCGGGCACCGCGGAGGAGATCGCCCAGCTGGTGAGGGACAAGATGGCAGCGCGTTGTGGGAGCCGGACTATTTTTTTTTTTTTCCTCTCTCCCCTCTCTCGTGTCCGTCGCTCCTCAGGCTTCCGTCTCCGTTTCCCTCGGCTCGTCGATCCATACCCCCCAGGGATCGCCGCCGCCGGGGGGGGGATGTAGGCACAGTCTCGGGTGTACCCCCCGGCCTGTGAGGGGTGATGGGGGTATGTGGTGAGCAGGACGGCCGAGGGACGTGAGAGAAAGTCGCGAGGCCGGTGGTGCGATTGCTAATGAGCAGCACCTGCGAGGCACACCGGTCTCGCATCTCTCACGAAGGAGCGGAGCCATAAAGGGGGAGCGACGGAGTGGATGATCGAGAGAGGAACAGGCCTGCTTTTATTTGTATTTTATATTTTATTTGGTAAGCCAGCAGTCGTCCGTGAGGGGCTGCTGGCCGGTATTTATGTTTTATTTTGGGTAGCCAGCAGTCGTCCGCGAGGGGCTGCTGGCAGGTAATTTGTTTGTTTATTTTATTTAAATAAAGTTTTATTTTATTATTATTATCCGGTTCCTGCCTCCTTCTTCCCTGAACTTTGTTACACAGACCTTTGAGTTTTTACCCTTTAGACGGGAACGCGGCGGTGGAGCGTTTTTAAGATTTCCACTCTGGAGGGTGGTTTCACTTTTTTCCGTTTTTAAGCCCCAAAAACGCTGTCGCCATGTAAACGAAAGGCACATCCGATAAAATATTTTTACGTTTTCATCCGCGAGCGTTCTCGTGTAAACAGGGCCTTAAAGATTTCCACTCTGGAGGGTGTTTTCACTTTTTTGCGTTTTTAAGCCCCAAAAACGCTTGTAAACGAAAGGCACATCCGATAAAATATTTTTACGTTTTCACCCTTAAGCGTTCTCGTGTAAACAGGGCCTCAGAGAAAAAATTTTCTCCCATTCTGAACTTCAGCAGATCGTCCATGGATAAATGACTAAGTTATTGCAATGTGATTGGCTGATTAGATATATGCTACTCACACAGTAAATATTTTTCAATTGCATTTGTCATTAAAAAACAAAAAGTAAAACACCAAAGCAAAGCTTTTCTTTCATATATTGACACCAGGGTGAAAAATAGATTATCGAAAAAAATAAATAAATGTGGGGCAGGATTTGGTTCTATTGGTCAGCTATTAAATAGATGGAGGCAGATCACCATTCGATTATAGAAGGGTTTAAGAGGACTAAATGATTGTCTGAGTAAAAGTAACTTGTAACTAATGAAGTCTGACATACATCACCAAAGAAATTATGACATTTTCATTAAGAGGTCAAAAAAAAAAAAGAAAAAGAAATATATGCATAGATGAATTGTTAGGATAAATAACATATATTTAGAAAATGGACAGAGCGAATTTTGAATTCACGCTAACGTTAATGCATTTCTAAACTCATCCTTGGAAAAAAAATACATCTGTTACTGTAACTTTTTGCATCTTGGCCTATTATGCACTTGCCATAACAGCATGTAGGATCCTCATTTATCATGTTCTGTCTTCACAGGGGCAGAGACACGCATTTCAGATTAAAGATAAATATTCATTGAAATGTATCTCACCTCTATTTTTCGACTCCTGCGAGAGGGAATGGAGCTTTTGATCTCTGCAGCAGCTGGAATGTGAGTTTGAGAGAGGGGGGTACGTGGAGCGAGTTTCAATCAGCGCTGAGCTCGCTGTCGACCCTCCGCTCTGTCTCCACAGCCTGCCGGCGGCATGGAACAAAGCAGAGAGGCCACGCACATGACATCTCATTCATTATTAATTAATCACTTAATTGCCTGGCAGACACTCTCATTCTGAGTGACTTATGATGACTTATACTTCCAGGGCTGTTGCTCGTCTATGTCCTCTGAGATTCAGTCCGGTGGATTTACTTCGTAAATGTGTGACCATGTAGCCTAACAAGTGCCAATGGTCCTGTTTACACAACAGCTTACAGAAGCAGGTTGAATTGTCTGTATGGATAAATAACCAAAGTCAATTCAATTTGCTATTCCTGTGGTGACATGTAGTCGTGAATAACTTCTGAAACCACAGTGACTAAAGTAAACAACAATTCAACAACACTGGAAAATATCACAATTGACACAAATTCAATAGGTTTAATTCAGTTAATTTTTTTTTTGGAAATTGAAAGTGCTAAATCTTTTATGAAATGGATTGCATTTGCCACTCATTTAAAAACAGGACATGCAATCATATCATTAATGGTCCCTTTTGAACATTCTGTGTTGACTATAAGTAACTTTGCAACTTAGAGTCTTATAAACATGTCAACTAACTCTGGGATTAGTAAACTGTCTGCTTAATATCTGCCAACTCTTTATTGTGATGTTCCCCCGATAGACATTCTATATAGACTATAAGTAACTTTGCAACTAAGTCAACTTATTTTAACCCTAACCCTACCAGTCACTCTACTTACACTCTAATGAGAGTTAGTAGACATAAAGGTGCAACATTAGGCTACCTAATAGTCAACAGAATGTTCAAAAGGGGCCATCAAAATGAAGTGAAACCAATACTTTTATTCCACAATCATTAAATTAAAAACACTTTTATATTGTTACGGACTATGTCTACTTCAAATAAATGTCTTTCTTTTGAATTTTCGGTAACACTTTACAATACGGGTGCACTAAGCATTAATTCATGCTTAACTAATGCACAGATAATAATTAATTAATGTGTAACTAATGATTATCTAAGCTATTCATTGATGATTACTACATTAGGAAATAATTAAGAGTCTGTAAGGTTAATGTATTAGTTCATACATTAATTGTTATTAATTAAATATGCAATTTTGGATCAATTCCATAATAACTCATTTTTTTAACTAATAGTGTTAATTACCAGAATTAGCCAAAGCATTGTATTTTAACTTCCAGATAATATGACAGGTACACTAATATGCATTAATACATGATTAATTACTTCATTGTTAGTGCAAATTCATGTGCAAATTACTACAATTACTAAATGACTGGTTAATAATGATGTGCCCCAACAAGTAAAGTCATAACATAATGATGCCTTTGCAAATAATTCGCTAATGATTAATTAAAGCAGACAACTGGAAGTTGAAGTGCATAGGTTTAACACTTTAACCATCAAGCCCCCGCCGGCGCTCTGAAGCGTTTTTTTTTTTATTTAGTTCAAAGTTACTATCAGATTTAATGTTATACCTTGACAAACTATACATCACTAAAAAGATATAAGACTCAGGTTTCAGTATTTGACCACTATTGTATTGTGAGAAACGTATAGTGACAGTTATGTCTTAATATGTTTCAGGAGTTATGAAATGAAGAAAATTAGTCGATACCTTTAATATGAATTATGAGCGTCAGCTGGTGCATTCAGAAAAAAAAACTCCGTCCTGTTGTCATGACAGCGATTCACAAAACAACTTCCCTCGGGGATTTAGCTCAAAAATGTGTAGACTTGGAGAAAATATTGATTGATTCTCATAGATTCACATCATATTTCTATAGACAGGAATACTATTTATTGAATTTATACTAAAATGCGTCGATATAATCATTATGAGCGCTTCTTCCTGAGATGTGCTGTATTTTCAATTCATACCAAAAGCATGAGGGCGCTGTCTGGACAGTTTATTCCATATATGGCACATGAAGAACAAAACATAACTGTCATGTGACAGTCCAGGACCAGGAACTGCTGTCATGAACTGCCTGACGAACTAACAGAATCGCTGTAACATGCAAATAACTACGTTTTGAAGACATTAAACATGATTGCAATTATATTTGAGTTACCTTTGTTCTTCGAGCCATGCCAGGTATTTTCATAATTATAGATTATATTTATAATGTAATGCTAATCGATATAGATTTTTTCATTGTGCACAATACAATAAATAATATATTTTCGGTCAGATTTTTTATCTGAAGCCAAATTAGATCACAGAAGATTATATAAAACACTCGACTTACGTTATAAAGTAAGTTTGGAGCAAAACATGGTTTTAATCTCATAAATTGCTGTGTAGTGATGATGTGCTAAGCTAACATGCTAATATTAGCTCGCTAAGGTGCACCTGTCATCACTAGAAGTTATTCTTTTATGATTTTTTTCCCAAATAGGAATGCTTACTAAAATGTTTCAGTGCATTCGATTCAGTCACAAAGGTGGAGCTAGCACTTTGATAAAAGAAATTAGGGTTTGAAACCCTATGAACAGCTTGTGAATAGCAGTCGTTAGTAGCTATAATGCAGACAATAAAAATGCATATGTTGAGCCATAACCAGTCTGTAAAGGTGTGAATGTGTGCATGGGGAGACTGAGACTGAATGGGGCTCGTTTGCACCATAAAACAATAAAGACAATAGACTGAATAGATGACTTAGAAGATGACTAAACATCAGTTTGCATTTTAGAGTCTAATCAAAATAAAGTAATTTGACATGATCTTGAAAAACAGGCAACTAAATACAGAGTTTTAGACTTATCATTTTCAGATTTTAAATATAAAATGGTCACACATACGGCTTTAGCTGCAGTGCATTTCTAGATTGCTACAGGGCCAACTTCTATTTTATTTTCATGAAGATGTTTCATAAAAATAAATTTCTAATAACTTTACAAAACATTGGAGCTATTTAAAAAAAATGTTTTTCATTATGACAATAAAAAATTCTACATTTCCAATAAACTACCAGGTGTAAGCTTTCAAATGAGATCATAATTGTGCTTTTAGTGCAAAGGGTTCATGAATTGTATCTGTTTCAGTTTGGGTATGTCATTTCTGGGGATTTTTCAAAAGTGGGATTAAAGGTTAACAGGTTAACTAATTGTGGTAATTAACACATTAATGTACACTATTAGTTTATTTTAATTAATAAACAATGACACATTGAATTAATAGCAATTCATGTATTACTTAATCTAGTAATCATATAGACTCTTTATTAGTTGCTGATGCAATAATCATTAATTAATGGTTTAGTTCTTCATGAGTTATACATTAACTCATGATTACCTGTGCATTAGTTAAGCATGAATTAATGCATAGTGCACCCGTATTGTAAAGTGTTACCGAATTTTCCATTCAAACAATCCTGAAAAAAAAAAACTGTTTCCACAAAAATATTAGGCAACTGATTTCAAAATTGATAATAACAAATATTTATAGGTGTCTGCGTGCAGCAAGTGTATATGTATATGCGAGTATATGTATAGGTGAATGTGTGTGTCAAGTTTAAATGTGTATATGCAAGTTATTCACAAGTTTATATGCATTCATTACTAACATATGTATTAGTATGGATTTAATATTAGTGTGCATGTGTATTTCATACATGCATATGTATTTTGAACATACGCGAGTAATTTATGTATATGCGAGTAATTTATAGGTGTATATGCACGTGTGTTATGTATGTATTGATAAGCGAAGTTTGATTTTAAATCCTACGTGGCGCCTCATAGGATGGTGGCGTTTGGTGTCTGTGCTTGCAGATTTTAAAACAGACACATACAATACAGGCTTGTGCATCATTTGGAATTGAACTGAACATGTCCTAAAAGTAAATTGCTGTTAATTGCACCCTCCACCACGCTCTCACCCAGCTAGAGCACAGAAACTATGCTATTCTTATGTTAGAATGCTGTTCATCGACTTCAGCTCAGCATTCAACACAATGATCCCACAACAGCTCATCAACAAGCTAAACTTGCTGGGCCTTAACACTTCTCTCTGTAATTGGTTTGAGGACTTTTTAAGTGTAAGACCTCAGTCAGCACTGTCACACTAAGCACAGGGGCCCCATAAGGCTATGTGCTCAGCCCACTACTCTTCACACAGATGACCCACGACTGCACTGCCAAGTTCAGATACAACCCCATCATTAAGTTTACAGATGACACGACTGTGGTATGCCTCATCAGCAAAAAAAAAATAAATAAAATGAAATGCTCTACAGAGAGGAAGTTGCACAACCGGCCAAATGGTGTAGTAAAAACAATCTGTCCCTTAATGTGGGAAAGGTGAGTGTTATGGACTTCAGGAGAAACTCTGTCGACCTCCCACTGACTATCAGCAGCTTCAGTGAGGAGATGAGTCAGCAGCACTAAATTCTTGAGGGGGTGCACATCACATAAGATCTCAACTGGACCACCAACACTACATCACTCTCCAAGAAGGCCCAACAGCGCATCCACTTCCTTCACCATCTGAAAAGAGCAAGTCTCCCTCCATCCATCCTTACTATGGGTATGGGAACTGTCCACAAGACCCTACCTACAGTGGACAGCGCACAGCTGCAAGGATCATCGATGTCCCTCTCCCTTCCATCCTGGACATTTTACTTGCACAAAGCTCCAGCAAAGCCACCAGCATTGTGAAGGACCCCATCCATACTTTTCATAGTCTCTTCTGTTAGTTAATACATTAACTAATGTTTAATAAATGAACCTTATTGTAAAGTGTTACCCAAAAAGTGTTAGCAGATATTAAGCTGACAGTCTAATGACAGTTGACATGTAGTTGAAAAGTTACTTATAGTTAGTAGAATGTCTAAAGTGGACTATCAAAATAAAGTGTTACCAAAAGCTATTTCAATAAAAATACATAAAATGTGAAGTGTCCTGCAGGGGATTCTTGGATGTCAATTTACAGTTTTTTGCTGTAAATTATATAATGACGTGTTCTTTTTCACTACCAGAAACTTAAAATTTAACTAAGATTTAACCAAGATAGAGAATGTAAATATGACAAAGAAATGGAACGTCCTTGTCCATTTTGTTGGATTAGTTCCTCTTTTGTCTAACTGAGTTTACTAATCGCAATATATTTGTCTTCATGTCATTCAAGCCCAAATTCCAATTCAACACCCAGTGGGTATGGCCAATTCAATTCAAACAACCCAGAAAAAAAAAAAAAAAAAAAAGGGTGCTTCTCATTTCTTATTTGTGCATCCTCGTTTCCTTTTCTTGTTTCCTTTCCTTGTGTCTCAGCTCCACCCCCTTTAGGACGCGAGGGAAGGAAGCGAGGAAAGGAAAGGAGGACAGAGGAATCGAATAAAAGCTTTTTTATATACATTGGAATACTTGATCACTCGAGCATCACACCACAGTGTCGATCAGCAGCGCTAAAAGGATCTGCCCCTATGATGTTGAAGTTTGGTTATTTAATAAATTCATAACAAATAATAATAAAGATAGGCTATACTGTTGAAATATCTGAGATGTGTGGTTTATATAAACTGCAAAGGTAAAGTATAAATTAAAATGATTGTGACCGATGTGAAGGGGGAGGAGAATTGACACGTGCGTCACATTTAGTGAATATAACAGTTCCGCGTAGGATGCACCTGTGTATCCTCGCTTATGACTCCTCAGGAAGCCTCCTATCTCCTCGATCCTTGACTCCTCACGGTGCAATTAGAGAATTGAGATGTCCTTCAAGATGGCTGAGCTCGATCGGTTTCCGGGTCATAGGAGGGAGGACGGAGGAGCGAGGAGACGAGGAGGGATATTGAGAAGCACCCAAAGAAAGTAAGTGTTGAGGTAGCGTGGTACTGGAAGCACGAGGAGACAAGGAATTGACTGTTGACAGGCACTCGCAAATTCGACCATATTACTCCGGTATTAAAAGCACTTCATTGGTTGCCTGTCACTTTTAGGATTCAGTTCAAAATGTTGCTTTTGTATTCAAATCCCTACATGGGTTAGCCCCATCTTATATTGCAGATCTAATCAAGGAACAAAAGTCGATGAGATCACTACGATCAAATTCTCAGAAACGCCTTGACGTTCCTCGGTCAAAGATGAAATCTAGAGGGGATCGCGCATTTGCGGTCGCAGCCCCTAAATTATGGAACAGTTTACTTCTATATATTAGGGACCTTCCTACACTCGGTCAGTTTGAAAGTCACTTAAAAACTTATTTTTTTTATGTTAGCGTTCGATCAAGATAAGCGTGAAGGGTGCTAGTTTTTTTTATTCTCTTTATAAATACATGTTGTTGATTGATGAAGCCTATATTACCTAATTAGATATGTGGATGTACATTTTTCTTTTATTCTTCTGTTTATGGTTTTACTGCCTGTACAGCACTATGGTCAACTCGGTTGTTTTATTCAGTGCTTTATAAATAAATTTGAATAACAGGAAACAGGATCTTCAATTAACAAAACTCAGGAACCACAATATCACACTTTACATAAATGAGAACAGACAAGAAGTGAGGAGAACACATGGTTTAAATACACAGAGAACAGACTAGGGGAACAAGCCACACCTGGGGCAAAGTAACGAGACACAGGTGAAGGGACTGAACACAAACGAGGAGCGGGAAAACTGGAAACAGGACTGAACCAAATACACAAAGAACGGGGGAAACAGGACACATATGTAACAGTAAGAGCTATGCTCTCTAACAAATTAACTCTCTGGAATATTAATAATCAATAATAACTGGTTATAATTGATTATGAATATTTGGATGAGTGAATGTAAGTAACTTAATGTAGTAAAATTAATATTACAATAAACCCACCTGTTCATCATGAACACTCAGTGTTAATTGTTTATCAATTCTAAGAAATATTCATTTCCGGAGAATGTAAATGTCTTTCTTAATGTAGGCTACAGCAGGGTTTCCGTTCTCTGGTAGGTACTGGATATTGGCCGGGGGAAAAAAAAAAGTCAGACAAAATTAAATCTCTCTCTGGTCAAATTGTAAGATTAAAATGGCCTAATAATCCTGCCCCCCTAACACAATCAGATTTTGAGAATAAGCCTAAATTGTATAAAGAAAAAATACACCGACCGATCAGAAGGATTATTTTGCAAGCACTGAGTCTGCAGACACCACTCCTCTTATCGATACCGTTAACGTGCGGTGTGATGCCCTCGCTTTCACCGCACACTTTGCGGCCCCACAGAGTGCGCTCTTGTGCGTTTTTCTGTCCCGCCAAAGACACCACCTTCTTGGTGAATCAGTGCAACAGTGGATTGGCCAGCACATGCAAGTTCAGGACGAAACGATACGCGACCAGTAGATTGAACATACCAACAACGCAATAGTATGTGAAACTCTACTATTAGAACAGGATGATTTATAACTGTCAGAGCAATCACGAATGCATTACAAATAGAGAGTGCAGCTGAATGTGCGTCGGCTCTGACTAAACAGCAAACAGTCAAGGATTACCCAGCCCCCTCCCCCATGCCGCCATCAACATTACAGCACAGCTAGAATGACACATTGGTGGCAGCAGACTCATCAGTTATGTTACAGAGACCCCCGCAGCAGTCTCGGCCATGCCCACAAGCACTAGCGTCACAGCCCTGTGATAACTGTGGATCTTTATCTCATAAGTCTAGAGCACAAAACTGCCCAGCCCATGGCCAAATGTGTCACAACTGTGCCAAATGCAACCATTTTGCTTCAGTCTGCCGTTCGGCTCCAGCTGAATTACCCACTATCATTCACAGTGTATACTCTGGACCAGTCTCATTTAAAGCATGCTCAGTGCTCCTAAATGATGTGTGTATGCCGCTGCTGTTGGAAACTCGTGCCAGTGTGTCTCTCTTGAACAGCCAAACATTAAGGGTTTTTTTCTTTCAGAGCGCAGCGACTTTCACCACCCTCTACTTCATTCTGTGGCTGTGGCGACTCAAAGATTGACCTAGTGGGTTCCATCCATGTGACTGTTGGGTATGGCAACAAGTTGGTACCCAGCTTTATGTTCTATGTTGCCTGAACCCCGCTGTTAAACCAGTAATTCAACCACTTTGCCGCATTCCCCTGGCTTTCCGTGATGGTGTCTCAGCTAAACCTAAGCAGCTACTGAATGCTGCCATTATCGAACCAGTGGATGCATTGCCCTGGGTCTCAAACCTGGTAGTAGCTCAGAAGAAATCATGGGCGCTATGGGTGTGTGTCGACCTGCGAGCAGTGAATAAGGCAGTGATCCCAGACATGTTCCCACTGCCTACCTCGGAAGAGCTCACTGCTCAGTTCCATGGCTCAACCATGTTCTCTAAACTTGATCTCAGACAGGGCTATCTACAAGTGCCTCTCCACCCCAACAGAAGAAACCTCTGGGCATGGGTCAAGGCCTTCGTGACCCATGCAGGTGTGTTTTCGTTACATGCTCATTTCGTTACACCGTTTGAACTTAGCTCCAGCCCCAGCTGTTTAAAAAAAATATGGTGTCAGTGTTGGCTCGTATTCTGGGGGTGCCCATTTACCTGGATGATGTAGTTGTCCATGGGCCCTCTCCTGAGTGTCATGATGAACGCCTCAGCAGGGTTTTTGTGGCCCTAGCTGAACACAAACTGAGCGTCTATGCTAAAAAATGTGTTTTCTCTTCACCGACCATTGAGTATGTGAGTTTCCGACTGTCGGCAGATGGTGTCACACCACTTCAGTAAACTGTAGACGCCATACTGGCAATTCCCGAACCCAGCTCGGCTGCACAGGTCGCCTCCTTCTTGGGCATGACAATGTTCCATATTATTCGGCTACCACTGCTCTTCTACGGTGTCTGCTGCGGAAGGATGAGCTGTGGATGGGGTCACAGGCATGCTCCGAGGCGGTGTGTGCACTCAAGGTGCAGCTCACCACAGCTCCAGTGATGGATCACTTCGACATCTCTAGCCCAACCTTGGTAACCCGCGATGTGTTGGCCACAGCCATAGGAGCAGTGCTGTCAGACTCAGCAGGGTGTGGAGAAGCCCATCGCCTGTGCGTCGCAGGCCAACCACACGGAGAAGGTGGGGGAACTTGAAGCATTAGCCTGCATCTGGGACTGCGAGAGGTGGCAATTGTATCTCTATGGCCGCATCTCTATGGCCGTGTCTTCGCCTGACCTGAAGTTCACCCTTGGCAGAGACAATGTTGTGGCTGACCTACGGTCCCCATTCCACCCCAGTGTTGCACGCGGCCTCTGCACAGTCATCCCCAGCACAATGGCTCATAAAGGCCACCTGGGTATTGTGAATTTGAAACAGTGCTGCAGAGACCGGGTTAGGTGGCCAGGGATAGATAAAGACATTGAGACCCTGGTGAAAGACAGTGCCATCTGGCTTTTGAGTGGTAAGACGGGTCACCAGGCCCCCCACCCTTACAACCTCTTGTTTGGCCATCGCAGCCCTGGGATCACCTGCAGCTGGCCATATGTGGTGAGATACAGAGAGTTCCTCATCACCAACGCTTCCAAGTGGCTATGTCCTGCACTCGAAATGGTCCAAGCTCAATGCCCCTGGCTCTGTGCCTCCCTGATACTATCAATGGACAATGGCCCGCAGCTGACCTCGGCTGAGTTTACCACATACCTCGAACACATAATGCTTACCTTCTAGTCCTCTGTTATGCCATACGGAACCGTTTGCCACTGAAACTGCTTAACGCACCAGTGGGGCTCGACAGCCTTTTAGACAAACGGGTCGGCGCGTATGGTCGGCGCGTATGGTTGGGTTGCGGAGAGTTCGGGTTACGGAGAGTTTGTGAGTTATAACGGAAATCATTATGAACATCAGCTATGCTAATTATTTCCCATCTGCCTTTCTGCTGTTATTTCGGGACGCTTGTCCCGAGAAAAATGGCGTTCGTCAGGTCCAGTTTTGTGTCCAGCCTCTCACGGGGATTTCGGATGCCCCAACGCCTGTGATGAGACGACTCAACGCCTGTGATGAGACGACTCAACGTCTGCGATATGTTATGGCGCCGTTTGATTCATAAACGATATTTATATTTAATATTTATATTTAAACAATATGAATGTAAGCCAGAGGAGAACTGGCCCCCGACTGAGCCTGGGTTCTCCCAAGGTTTTTTCTCCATCCAATCTGATGGAGTTTGGTTCCTTGCCACTGTCGCCTTGCTTTTGGCTTGCTTTGAGCTTGCTCAGTTGGGGTTATTTAGTGTTTAGCAATGTTGTTGATCTGTGTTGTGCTACTTTCATGTTATCACTGTGAAGCTGCTTTGATACAATCTGTATTGTGAAAAGCGCTATATAAATAAATGTGACTTGACTTGACTTGACAAGGGTATCGCTGAAAAACAGTCTCAGAGCACGCCTGTTCTAGCGTGTTCTAGAAACATTTCAAATGCTATTATAGGGGCTCTTTAAATTATTATTTGTTAACTATAACAAATACTTGTGTCTGATTTGTCACAGTCGCTACAGCTCTCAAAATATGGCTGGGTTGATGGGTACAAACTACAGACAGTCACTATAAGTCATCCCCAGTATATCTTCTCCCATCTTCATATAGTCTCAGTACAGGGTTCGAAGACTTCAGCCACATGTCCTTCTGCCATATATCTCAATACAGTTATGTTATAGCAGTGTTAATGCTTTATGTAAGTGCTTTGAGATCCAGATGCTGATGTAATTTCATGGAAAGTGATTTATCCTACAGTACATAAGGTCTTATGGATCACAACGAGGTACAAACCCAGATTTGTATGCTAACACAAGCTAATTAGCGTCCTCTTGTTTTTCCGAAAATGGGTTCAATTGCAAATGTTGAGTGGAGTTAATTCTGGTCAAAAACCACTTACTGAAAAAACAAAGAGGCCTCAGCTAAGAGTGCACATGGTAGCTACACTGAGAGTTCGGTTTTACGCTGGAATTAACTCAAATATTCATGCCAGAAAAGCCATTTTGTTGTTGGGGAAAGGACAAAGAAACTCTAATAATCAAATGAACCCCCAGAATAAGAGTTACAAGCAAGATGTTTTAACCATGACAAAGTATTTTATTAAAGTAAGACTAACAATTCTGAGCAACTCTAAATTCATTAGATATACTGATTCTTTAAAAAAAATCTTTCTAAACATACTTTTTTCAGCTATGTGAATTAACAAAAGAACGGCCATTTTTTAAATCTCTGGTCCTTCAGCATAGTGTTGCATAAGTAAGTTGAAGCTCTAAAAACATGAAGACTCAAACACAAACTTAATGCGAGTCATGCTTTCTGTCCTCAGGGTATAATAGACGACTGATTGATCATTATATGCCAGATAGCAATTTTGCATTTAAAAGACATATAACATCCAACCAAGTACAGACATCTAGGGTATAACAAGGCAACGTTAGGGCTGTCAATTAAAATTAACCATATTGAGTCATTAATTAGCCTCAGAAAAACTGCACATTTTTCTCAAGTTTTTCTACACTTTTTGTAGGGTAATGCGGTCAATTTCCATGCAGGGAACATACAGATGAATAAAATATATTGCTTGAATGCACTGAGAGTGAATGTGTAAATATAATTGTGAAAACAGCACATAACCTATCAATTAAAACCCATTTCATTGAAAGAGGTCCAGACAGAATTTGGTTGCATAAACAAATACAGCAGGGATAATGAAGACAATAACTCAACTACAATTCCTCCACAGTGCCAAAAATGCAGTTTAAACAGTTATTTTTAGCTTATGTCATATAAAGCAGTAAACAAATTTTACAGAGTCTCAGTAACAAGACCTACCAAATGTCCAACAAAAATAAATGTAGTTTAATCTGGTCATACAAAACAATGGCTTCATACTCTCAAAGAGATTTTCCTGGATTGGTACAAACTCAGTTCAGTCATCACCATTTGTAGAATACTGTGTGACATTACCAATTAACTTCCATTTTCCCCTCATTTTCTCCTTTTGAGGTGCTATGTAACTTTTTTAATTTTTTTTTTTTTTGGTTCATTATTAAGAAAATTCAAATAATGAGTCAATACATTAATCCCTTTCCCGTGTTTTTTTTCTTACCCCGATTCACTATGGTAAGCCTATTACAAGTGTTGGAAAATGCTGCATTATTTACAGTGCAAGCAGAGTAAAGGATTTTTTGGGTCAATTGACCCTTCACAGGGAGTTTGATTGACAGAGGCAACCTGATCATTCATAATCCGCCATCCGCCGAATTTCTACGAGACATGACGACAGGAACATGGAGGGTGGCTATCCTCCGCTGTCTGGAAAGTGTGTGTCCCCCAATCCACACCAGCACCTGCATTAGCAACCCCAGAGCTCAGCCTACATCCACCGACACTCTGGCAGCCATAGTTCCCAACGGACGGAATGCCAGCGCCTACCACGATGAAGATGCCAACGCAAAGAAGACATGAACATCATCGCACCGGAGCCTGGACCCGTTTCGTCTAACCTGGCCTGCGAGCCAACCAACTAGTCTGTGACACAGGAAATATTAGTGGAGTTCGAGGGAATAGAGGAGTTCCTTGCCCACAACCTCGCCACTGTGACTGAGTGCATACTGGACATGGAGATAGATGCGTTCCCACCCTCCCTTCCTCTTTTACCACGACTTCTAGTTCCAGCCTTGCCTTTGTCTACTCCTGTCTGCCCTATTGTTCAATTTTCACGTTGTCACTACGTTGGGGATTCTCCTGGGAGATACAATGAAGCATCCTTGACCGAGTTGGAGGATTCCCTGGTTTCCGCCTCCGACAGCTGTCCCTGCCACTCCTCCTCGGCCCGTCGCCCTAACTACTCCGTCTCCCTCAGATCCACATCAGATCCGCGACATCATCAGGCTGCCTCGACCTGCAAGCTTTCCCCTTCCCCATGGACTTGCACACCTGCCGTTACGCTTAAACTCTCCACCCTTGCGGCTCAGACAGACTCCTCCCTTCATCAGGCTTCAAATCAGTCCTCAGTCATGCCAGTTCTGCCACAGCCTTCTGGTTCTCCAGTTCCACCTCAGGGGGGGTATTGTGACATCTCCAGATCCATTAACACTCTGTCTGCGCCCAGGACTCTTTCCCTATTGGCAACGTCCGCATGGAGGTGTTGGATGCTGTACCATCATGGTTCCTCCCTCCAGTAATGCTGCCATGGGGTGCTACCTAGGCCGCGCCTTCTCGAGGGGGGCGTAATGTAACAGTTATATTCTGAGAGTTTCGTTTTAGTGGACTTTTAGATTGTATTCATTAGTTCATGTTGTCCTTTTTTTTGCTCCCCACATATGAGATGCTATGGAGATTAATTTATCACCATATTTGTTCGTCATTAATTAATTAATTACCCTTTTCTTTGTATACAAGTTGCTGTTTTGGTTCTCGCTGTCAGTTCTTTTTCTTGTTATACTGAGTTTGGTTGTTTTTTGTCCATGTTAATAAAGCCTATTGATCATATCACTTCTTCATCGTGTTACTGTTTAACCACGCTTTGCCAAGCGTGACAGCCACAGAGCTTGTAATAAAACAAGAATCAATATTGGCTAGATTTTCAAAGTTAACAAGAACTGAGGGATTGAAATGTTGTAAAATCGACGGGGAGATGGCATTTTTATTACTCAAGTAAGGTATTTTATTGAACAAATAAACTTTTGTATGTAGCTCTGTAGCAGAGTTCATTGTAAAGCATTATCTACTGTAAATGCATTATGGTTGTAGCGCTGTGCTGGAATTTATGTCATGGATGTACTATGCCTATAGCTACTGTAACATCTTAAGCTAGTCAGCTTGAGATCCTTTCCATTTAAACTAGTTATATCTCTTAAGTCTAGTAGTGAGTATTGTATTTGTCAGAACCATAAACTGCAAATTTTCTGGTAAATAATATTCCTCCCCCTTAATCAGGATTGTGGGTCTTAGATTAGTTTTCCCTTCTAGCATGTTATTCAAGGGGAAGTTAACATTTCTCTTATATCAGATGAATCCTAGAGGGCAGTTTTCTGCAGTTGTGTGTGTTTTTACCATAGAAAGTTTTATCTGAAAAATATTTTCTTCGGCAGAAGCATGAGGATTGATTATTAGTCTTGTTAGGGGTCGTTAGCCTTTTAGGGGTCGTTCACTTGGATCAGCGCAGTGTTAACTATGCAAATCTTTATGACAGGAAAGCTGGTTACATTGGTTAAAAACAGTCAAGAGGTTTGGTTATCAACTGACATCTTTCTGTTCTGAGTCACCACATTAACAAATCAATTACAGGAATCCAACTAACTAGACAACGATAGTGGATTCTTATTCTGAAGAAGAAAAAAAACATACACAGATTATTACAAGATTTGTCAACACAGAGTATCAAATAAAACTGCTTATGTTACATAAAAAACATGAAAATAAAATTAGAAGTCACATTTCCCAATAATATTAAAACATTACGAGTATTATAACGGATAACATCCATCTCAATCACAGTGAATTTATTAAAAAGAATCAAATGACTCAAACTTACTGTCCATCACCACTATATAGCATGCACACACTTTCACAGTGAACAATGAACTCCATTTCCCCTGTGTGCAGTAATAGACACAGTACAACAATTGACGTATTGCCATAAACACACATATCATCAAGAAACTTTTTTTTTTGTATTAATTAGTCAACAACACTTACTCGGTTGCTTCACACTCGGCCTGAACACACAAGAGGCCTTCAGAGTGCTCCTATCCCCTCTTTAATCAACCAAAATGATCAACAATCACTTAATATTCAAATCGCATCATACACAACAAAATAATCTCAAACGGACATTAGTGATGGTTAAACGTGGTGGTGATGGTGATGGAGTGGATAAGACACATGCCTTTGGTGTGAGATACCCAGGTTCGAATCCACTGCAAGACACCAATGTGTCCCTGAGCAAAACACTTAACCCCTAGTTGCTCCAGAGGCGTGTGACCTCTGACATATATAGCAATTGTAAGTCGTTTTGGCGTCAGCTAAAATGAAAATGAATAAAAATGTAAATGTAAACACTAACGCTTTGAGATCTAGTGTCGATCAGATTTTTGCAGTTAAAGTCTCGACAGTTAAAAGTTCCCTCAGCACGGTACAAAACCCTCACGACACACTAAGATAGACTTCACTATATTTGCATATCTCTCCTTATTTTAACAGTAACACACGGAGTCTAATGGCCTCGACACTCGAGTACTGCGTAATATCTTACGCTAGGGGAAAATCTCTTTTCCACAAGATATTGAAGCCAAAAAATATCCTTAATTTTTATTTAATGTATAACGTGTTGCGGCATCATGCAGACATAGGCAAGGCGGCTTAGCATGCTCATTGGCTGTCCTGTGGAAACTGCAGCAGCCTATCGAGAGAGGCCTTTTGGTGACGGTTAATTGGGGGCGCTTCCTCGCCCTATAAATATAGCTTAAATAATATATTATAAATAAAATCTTATGCTAGGGGAATGCAATATAAAACGCCACGGGTGCAGGGATTCAACACCAAAGTCCCAAGGGCAAGTTATAGTGCACAAACACCTTACTGTAGACTCAAAGAGAAGAGAGGCTAGCAGCATCATTCCCAATAAGTTAGCAACCAAAGGGCAATTCATTGTTTGAGTTGGACTTTATTCATAAAATGCTACAAGTAAATAATAACTACAAGTATTATTATTATTGATAATAATAATTCACTTTTCAACTTGCATTTTGTGGGCCATCACATTCACAGAATAATCCCAATTGTACACATTTAAAATAAAAGTGGACAGTTAGAAATGTAGGCCAGGGTTGAATCAGAGAAAGGCTGAAAGGGGGTTTATGCCAGAGAATGGTTCTCCACTGGGGGTCAAATCAGCACATTTTCCTGCTCCAGTTTCCAGTCATGACAAGTGCTGCTGTCTCACATTGCGGGGTAACACAATTTGACAGCAAAGACAAGAGCTGACACTTTGAGGAGCACAAGGTCTTGGAAGAGGGGGTAGAATATGAGAAAGAAAAGAGAAAGGGAAAGATCTCAGAGGACTGGGGAAGAATGCTCAATGGACTATGCTTCTGCCAACACCTTGACAGGCTCCCCCATCACATATAGTGCAGTGCCCGGTCACATCCTACAAGTGTACATAGCTGCTCATTGGGATTCTGGACTGGTTCTAATCCTAACCTTTCTGACTGTAATTAAGTTAACCTTATTTTTACAACAATGCAGAGAGCCTGTCATAATTTAATTAATTCCCATGGGCTGCAGTGGAGATGCAGATGTGGGCATAAGCCAGAGAAACTAGGGGACATGAGATGAGTGGACTTTAAGCAGTCTTGGGCTTGTGCGTCCAGCTCTTAAACGGATACAATAAGGACAGGCAGTATGTAGAGGATGTTTATAGGCTACTACGAGCATATATATATATATATATATATATATATATATATATATATATATATATATATATATATATATTTATATAGGCTATATGCAAGGTTTCGGGTTCAAGTCTAGCTCTATTCATCGCATTTGTGGCATGTACAGTATATGTTAAACAATAAATACATAGTTTGTGTTACTCAATTTCCATGGATTGAACTTTTTTTCATAAACTTTTATTGAATCTTGACCACTAATGGCCAGACATTCACATTTGAACCCTTTTTAAAGCTATTTTGTGCTTTAACATTATTTACTGCAGTTCAGCTGTGGATTTGTGATTTGTTCCTCTGTCTCTCGCTCTCAAAGTGTGACATGTTTCAAATTTTCCAGCCATTGCGTTGCTCTAATCAAAAATGTTCTGCACCATTCCATTTTATTTCCAGTCTGCATTGCCCCATAACCATTATACCTCTTCCACCCTCCTTGCCTTTTCCTCACAACAATAAAATGTGCTAAGTAATTCTCATAAACGAGCAAGTATACATCTGGGAGGACTATTCTAATTTATGTGAAATTAATTGAGGAAAGTAGGCTTTTTCATGCTATGCTCATTTAGGAAGGCATAATTAAACTTGCAGGGAAAATAATGATGTGGAAAAAGAAATAAATAATGTGGGCAGTCAGCCAGTACTAGGCACAAAAAGCAAACCTGAAGGTTGGTGAAAATAAACAAGGGTTTTACGTGGCTGACAAAAGAGATGTGGCTGCTAAAGGTCATGCCCAGTGTGGTTTGATTTTCATACACCTTATGGAGAGTTCTGTTCCCAAACAGTGTCACTTATGCCTGGAATGGTGTTAAAGTTTGTCCTTCTGACAGAGCAACGAATAATCGTTGATCACCCACGCATGCAGCGACCAGCGCTGTGGGTGGGGATGCCAGATAAAGCCACGAGCCTGAGAAAGGAGATCTGTTCTCACCGGAATGGGCAACGGGGATGTCTGTGACAGTTGCGTAAGCACCGGGCGTGTTTTCCTGATTCTCTTTATTACCTGTGGCAACAGTGAGATTGGTGGGAAGGCATATAAAGCAGGCGGCTGGGCCAATTCTGGGCCAGCATGTCCTAGTTCTTCAAAGAACACTGGGCAGTGAGTGTTGTCTTCTGACGCAAAGGTCGACTTCCGCCCTGCCGAATAGGTGCCATAGTTTCTGGACTGTTTGGGGATGCGGGGACCCAGGCTTTTCAGATGACTGATGAGCACTGTCTTGTGAGATAAAGTTCCATTTCTGACTGTGCTAAAATCAGCCATTCGTCCAGATAGTTCGTAATTTGCAAGCCCTGATTTCTCATTGCGATTGCCATGCACTTTGTAATGTACAGGGTGCTATGGACAGGCCGAACGGAAGGACGGTGTATTGATAATCACGGCTGTCGAAGGCGAATCTCAAGAATGGCTTGTGACGGGGAATTTCTTGTTGAAATATCTCAGAACTAAGATGGGTCTGAGGCCACCGTCTTTCTTTGGTACAAGAAAATAATGGCTGTAAAACAACAGCGCCTTGGGCGAGGTGCCATTTTGTGAGCATGAAGGCTTCTGAGCGGGCATGAGACTTATACTTGTGTGATGCCCTGATCTTTTGGATGGGGGACATGTTATTACATCCTTGTGGCAAATAGGCAACGCCTTGTGAGACGTGGGAAGTGCTTTGCTTATGTGTAGGGGTGGGCACCTTACTACACTTAAAACACTGTCGGCGTGTATGTTTGTAAGAGTGGGCGCTCGTGAGCAGGCACGGGACTTACATTCATAAACTGGCCAGAATGAGGCTGCACTTCATGATGTGTGCTTAACACCACGGGTGAAGTGCATGTTAGTAAGCCTAAGAACTTGCGAGCGGGCATGAGACTTACGTTTATATTCTGACTCATGTGAGGCTGAGGCTGCAGCCGTGTGCAAGTGGATGTTAGTAAGCGTGAGCGCTTGCAAGTGGGCACGAGACTTGTATTTATAGCCTGTTATGAGTGAAGTGCATGTTAGTAAATGGACTGCATTTATATAGCACTTTCACAGACCCAATGGCCACCAAAGCTCTTTACATTTTGTTTTCCCAAATATCAGCACAGTTGCAAATGTGATATTGATTGTATACAACAATTCAATAAACAATAAGTAAATAGGCTATAAGGTGACTTACATTTTAGACACAATATTGCCACTTTTGTCTGTTTTTCCTCTATTTTGCCAGTGAAAATAGTTCTAAACATTTGTTTGAGAACATGTGAGTCATTGCGCGTCTCTGAGCAACAAAGTTTCAGTTTCGTTACTGAATTAATCTGTGTTTTTGAATGAATCGTTTTAATGAATGACTCAACAATTCACTCACTTTGTTCCAGAATGAATCAGCCATTTTGAAGGAATCGATGGGGGCTCTGTTTGTTTCTTTGAAACCGGTCTCTGAATTGCAAAAGCCGCCTTTGTATGAAGCTGTAATTGAGATCTGTGAAATATACCTGTGCTAAAAATCACAGCTCTAAGATATTCATTTACTAAATGCAGAAAAATGCAAAAGGTAGTAAAAAAAATACTTGAGATATTATGAAATTGCCGAAAGTGAATGAAATGTTCTTATGCAAAAGCAATAATCAATATAAACATTATTTGTAGAAAATAAAACAAAAATAAAAATACAATTATTATTTAGATATTATATTTATATATTATTTGTATATAATAATAGTAATAATAAAAGTAAACATGTTTTTGGTGGGTACCCCTGTTATACCCTAATCCTGAAGCTATTTGAGGATAGCTTCAAGGTAGGGTTCTGTTGCATAGCACAACAGGTGGGTTTCACTTTTATTATATGTCTTCAGATTCTAAGGCTTCTTAGATATTAAGACCTATATGTCACATTTCTGATGGTAATTTTGACTTAAGAGTGGGGATTGTCTTTGGAAGGGTTGATAAATATGGAGCAGAGAGGCAGAAAGAGGGAATTGGGGGGATGGGTGTCTCTCTGTTCTGAATTTCAGAGTTCCAACAGTAAGCCCACATTAAAATGATAATGACTAATTTCCCAGTTGCCAGAGATACTTCCTCCAACCAAAGCCCTGAATCTCCTCGATATCCTGCGAGTCATTTCCACTGTGTGAAATGAAACGCT
Source organism: Pimephales promelas (assembly GCF_016745375.1). The sequence goes on from NW_024121099.1 coordinate 26,638,825, forward strand.
GAGACCGAGGATTAGCGTTGCTCCGGGAAGTACATTATTTGGCTTATGGCCTACTGTGCAGACCGCAGGCAATGTATGTTCCTGGTGCATGTGGTCATAACAGCATTACGTTATAACGTTACTTTTTATATTTTCGTTATTCATCTAGAAAAGAGCATGTGGCTAATATTTTTAATGTAGATCAATGTTGTAGATCAATGTTTACATTTACAGAGTACCATCCCGGACCACACTCAGGTTTGCCAACTCTCACGCATCTGGCTGTATTTTTTTTTTTTTTTTGTATTACTATAAGCAAGTTCAGGCTCTTAACTACTGATTGGAACACTGCATTTTCTCACGCAGAGAAAAATCGCGGAAAAAGATGACACTGACCCCGACAGACTAGACAGAGAAGTTTACTCTTGATAAGAAACGTTTTGGCTTTTTTAAATGTGACAGATCGCAGTAGCGCGTCAGTTCAAACGGCACGTGATACAGTTGCCTACATCACCCACCCAGGGCAGCAAGGGCACAAGCAAAATATTGTCTCTGATAATCTCCCGCTTTATATTAAACAAACTGTCAACACGGGCTTTTGCGATGCACAGAGAGACGCTGCGCTGACTTTGAACGTGAGTTTAGAGCGTACATTTGCACTACATGCCTGTCTTTTTAGCAAAAAAGATACCCTTCACTGATGTTTGATCCCTCTTTAATGTCCAGGTACAAGTCGAAGCTTTTCCTTTGTTCAATGTCACAGTTCATGGGTTGAAGCCGGTTAAAGCTCTTAATTTTGAGCTCTCAAAGTGCACCAGATTGATGCATTTAACCTTAAAATGTACCAAATTTTCTTGGGGAAAATTTTCTTGCGGGGGAGCATGCCCCCGAACCCCCCTAGAGGGACAGAGGGCCCTACAAGACATTGTGCCCTACAAGACATTGTGATGACCCCCCATAACACCTAAACGTTATAGGCCTAACGTTAGCCTATTGTTTATAGATTTAGATCATATACATAAATGGACATTAAAATAAGCACATTGTTTCTAAAATGAATGGATAAACTATCGAAAAGCCCTAGGCTCATTAGCAGCTAGCTAGCTAGCTAAGTTACTTCATTTCATGTGGTTTAAATGTACTCTCAAATATTGTTCACAAATCTGTCTAAATCTGTGTTAGTGAGCACTTCTCCTTGGATCGGCGTATATGACAGCCTGTTCCAGTTCCTGTCAATATCCAGCAACTTCGCACAGCCGTTTAAGAGGAGTGGACCAACTACAGGCCACAATCAACAACCTGATCAACTGTGAAGGAGATGTGTTGCACTGCGTGAGGCAACTGGTGGTAACACCAGATACTGACTAGTTTCCAGTTTATGTAAAGTCTAAACAATGGTAAAGACTGGATGTATTAATTACATCATGCACAATGGATTCAGTGCAAAGATCTCTGATTCAAAGAAAGATCTAGTAGAAATTGGTAGCTTAATACTTAGTGTTTCCATAGACAAAATAAATCAACACAGTTTGTTATAGTCAAGAATGCATCCATATATAAACACTCCAGCCTCAATATTCTGTTGATTTGTTACATATTCCGCAGGAAGCTGAAAGATCCTAATGGCCCAATCACTCATCAACTTCACTGTTACTTTTCTCCATTTCAGCAGGGCAGCTCCCAATTGAAAGTCACTGACGTGTTAAATGGATCGGTATCGCCGTGGTCTGCCACGTAATGGCATGGGCGCTTAATCTCATCTGATAGTTTGACACAAAAATTAGATTCGAGATGAAAGTAGCCAGCTAATGAACTGTGTCTGCACACCTTCTCACAATCTCATAGATTCAGAGACACCTAAGACCTTCCCATTTCTCCCCATGGAGTCCTCGTCTCAATGAAAAAAGCAAACTGAAAAAGTCAGTGAATAAAAAAGTGCAGTTACTGAACCAGCCTTTCTCATAGCCTAAGTGTATTTACATAAGCTACTGAACCAAAGTAAGTGAGTCTGCGTTTTGCCCTCATATTGGAGATGAGGAATGCTAATGCATTCAAATGAGTTGATTTATTTAAGGGTAGTTCATCTGCCGTGGCCAGTATCTCTGTGATTACTCGGGTTACATTTAATCACAGACATTCATAGAAATATGAGATTTTCTGTATAAACCAATCACATTTCTTTGCTCTTTTGAAATAAATGTACTTTGTAGAACTACATTCAGGGAAACCAAGCTGCAAAATTGGGTCTTTTTAAAATCTTCATGGTCTTGGCATTACAGGAAAGAACACATTAGCATATGACCACCCACTTTTCAAATCAATGCATATTCAGTGTTGCATTTTAAATTGGCCTGCCCTAATCAATGACAGTGTGATATATGTGGCTGTAAGGAAGTTACCCAATCATAACTGCAGGCATTAACATATCTTCCTAAATGCACATTACTGAAACAGTTTTATACAAAGTATCAAAGAGATGGTTGTGTAAAAACTACACTAAAAATGTATGGTTGACCAGATTTTTTGAAAGTCTTTCATGCTCACCAAGGCTGTGCTTATTTGATTATAAATACACTAAAACAGTTATATTCCAAAATATCACTACAATTTTAAAATAAAATATATTCCTTTGATCCATTTCAAAACTGAATTTTTAGAAGCCATTACAGTCATGTGATTCAAATCATTATAATATGCTGATTTGGTGCTCCAGAAACATTTCTTACAATGTCAAAAAAAAAAAAAAAATAAATAAAAGAGATGTGCTGCTTAGCATTGTTGTGGAAACCATGATAACATTACTTTATTTAGGATTTATTTAGGATTCTTTGATGAATAGAACACCATTTATATGAAATAAATGGTGGACGTAAATATATTTACTGTCATTTGAATAGTTTAGTAAATCATTGCTGAATAAATGTTTCATTTCTTTCAACAAAAAATCTTACTGACTAAAAATTGTATAGAGTATCATACATTAACAATGGTTTTGGTGCAAAAACCTTGACTAACTTTACCAGTGGACTTTAGGATACTAAAATACTACCCAAATAAACAGTAAAATGCATTCACCCAGAAAACTGTCATAAAGCCACCAGTGCCAACCACCAACTTTTGTATGCTCGTAATAAAATATTATAAAAAATCTTTTAGTAGTAAAATTATCTGTCTGAATTGTTGAGATTGAGTTTAGCCAATAAAAGCTCTGGGTTACATTTTTAAATCATTTCAGTTTGATCCATCTGCCAGGAGAAAGAAGCAGTGGTACTGTATACATTTTATTTGTATTAATTTAAAATATTGGATTGATTTCCTGTAGTCTTTCCTTCCACAGATGTGGGTACATGCAGTCTGCAGTTGTGTTTATGTTTAGTGGATTAGTATGTCTCTATGAATGAAGAAACCAGCATAACAAGGTGACTGTGGAGATTCTTCTGCTCTTGTACTTGGAGGTTCAGCAGGTGAATGTACTGAATGATTTAAAGGGTGAGATGGAGGCGGGGATATACTCTCTCAATGTAATTACCATGAGTGCAGTTTGGGTGAGTGGAGATGACACCCTATCATCTTGCCCCTGATGTGTGTGTCTGCGCTCCCAAACACATCCATCCCCTCTAGCAATTGTGTCTGTTTGTGCAAGGAGGGATAGTGGAACTGTTATAATTAGGACTGTCAATCGATTAAAATATTTAACTGAATGAATTATGTGATACGCTTAGTAATTAATAAATGAATTATACTTGTGGAACGCTAAATATTCACAAAAATGAAAATATTTGCATTACAGACAAGTAATCATTAATTAGATATTACCAAAAGTGTCTTCAGAAGACAATCTATTATATACTTGCATATTTTTGGAGCACAGCGACATGTGAACTGCAGACATACAGTACAAACGTCTCGATTTGCTTCCAGTTAGTGTGGTTTGGCAAGGTGAATTTCCTTTAGTAGTTGTTGTATTTGTGGTGAATTTCGACAGAATATGGACAAATGGTACTTTTAAGTGGTTCTTCAAGTTTGAATTTTCCTTGATGGCATAATTTACAAACATTTTTGTTTTTTTAAATATTTAAAGAATTAGTTCACCCAAAAAATGAAAATTATGTCACCCTCATGTTGTTCCAAGCCCAAAAGACCTCCATTCATCTTTGAAACACAGTTTAAGATATTTTAGAGAGCTTTGTGTCCCTCTATTGAAAATGTATACTTCAATGTATATTATCAAAGTAGTCCATTTGACATCAGTGGATTAGTTCGAATGTTTTGAAGCATCGAAAATACATTTTGGTCCAAAAATAACAAAAACTATGACTTTCATAAACATTGTATTGTCTTCCGGTTTTTCTGTCAGCAGTGACGCTGCTTACGTCACCAGCGACACTGCGGCCTTGTGAATGCAGAACCGGAAGAGACTACAATGTTTAATAAATACGTAGTTTTTGTTATTTTTGGACTAAAATGTATTTTCGGTGGTTCAAAACATTCTAACTAACCCACATATGTCACATGGACTACTTTGATGATAATTGTATTTCCTTTCTGGAAAAGGACAGTATACCATACATTTTCAATGGAGGGACAGAAAACTCTTGGACTGAATCTAAAATATCTTAAACTGTGTTCCGAAGATGAACGGATGTCTTATAGGTTTGGAACGACAAGAGGGTGAGTCATTAATGACATAATTTTCATTTTTGGGTCAACTAACCCTTTTAAGTTTTAAATTGACAACTCCAGTTAACATATGGATTGATATTTGGCAATGTCACGGTTGGTTGTAGTGAAGTGCATGACGAAAGGAGTAGGGAACAAAAACAGTCTTTAAACCCACAACAGAACACTCAGGTGATTGCAGTAGATAACGTAAACACATCATGGCACATGATGTTGCCGGCTCATGCACCTGTCCTGGTCAGACATTTTGTGGCAAACAGGGAAACCAAAACACCATGATAACAAAACATCATAACTCATAACTGTTATGATCATAACTGTTACAGGCAAAATAATTGAAAGTTAATTTTGCAATATTATTATTATATGTTCATTTTGCAGCATTTTATTTATTATTATTATTGTTGGTGGTGTTTTTTTATATTGAATAGTGGTTTTTGTTTGTTTGTTTTTTGTTAGGGTTATGGTGTGTTTCATATAGTTATACAGATCAACTTGTTTTTTGTTAGGGTTATGGTGTGTTTCATATAGTTATACAGATCAACTAGTGATGATGTTCTTTTTTTGGACATTGACAATGCGTATGAAATATATCTCTCTTCTCTAAGTACAGTGCCAGGAAATCACCGAGATGGAGCCCTGTGTCTTGACTCATCACAAAATTTGACACTGATCTGTCTCCCTCCGCCATCCTGTCCTTCAGTCTAGGACTAACTTGTAAATTATAGTCCAGAAAGAGCTGAAGAACATAAAACAGAGTGCATCTGGTTATGGCAATTTGCCAAAAAATATATCTCGGGTCACTAATACCATTTTTTTTTAATTTGCTAACACCATTTGCTTTCATGTTTCTCATTTTGCTGTTTTTGCTACTTAACCATTAAGACTTCAATAAATAACCATTGTTAAGATTGATTCTGATTATCCACTTTCTTATGGGTCGCTGCTTTTGTTGTCATTTAAAAATAGGCACTGGCCTACTCTTCAATAGCATCCTCTTATTCACAAAAATGTAAAAAATGTGCTAATGAGGCTTACGATAACTGTTTAATGTAGAATGACATGTAGTGATGTCTCATATTAAGACATGTATATGGTTCACATGTGTGGATGTGCTCTAACCTTCTCCTGTGTTCTTTTTACAGACTGAGTGAACTTTTCACCCACTCTGGAGTGACTGTGTGTTTTCCCAGTCAGCTGGTCTGGGTTGTTGGATGCATTTGTGTTTGTGTCTGTGCAGCTAAGCGTAGAGAAAAGGTGGAAAGGGTATCCAGAAATTCTCATGATGCCTGTCAAAAACATGTCATCATATTTCACCTCAAAATCAAAAGTAAGATTTTATATACTTTGCTTAGATTACTTCTTGGACTATTCAGATATTTTGCATTATGAGATTTGTTTTATCACATATTCATTTTAATTATTTTTATTATCAGCATGGCAGCCAGTCAGTAGTGATGTTTAAAATATATTAATGAGAAGCAGCATTTTGAGATTTCACAGAGAGTGGGGCCAATAAAACACAATAGAATTAACATATTTATATTGCTTCATTGCATTGAGCTTTATGGTCCTACAAAAAAAGACCTATTTTCCTAGATTGGCCTGGACATGTAATTGTGAGATTCAGTCATCCACATTTTCTTGACAATTTCAGTAAAAGAGGCTCCAGGGTTGTGCAAATTCTCATAACTGAATAACAGTATTCTTGTAAATAAGTTCTGAATGGATTTAGGCAACACATAAATTATGGTTACAGTTCTATAACACAGTTGTATTTCTTAACTGAACATCTAACACTTCCTTCTATCTGGGTAATAAACTGGGTCATATTTGTATCATGATCTCCTATGAGGCAATCATAGAGACAGCTGATGCTAATGCTACTTTTACACCTGCAGTTGCCTTGAGAAGCCATTAAGACGAAACATTCCACATAAAGCTGCAGTCTCATTCACACAGCAGGAGCTTGTCTGCAATAATATTACACTGCAATGGTCATTCAGGCAATATTGTTTTGACTGTTAAGCTTAACTCAAGATTCTCTTCGGTCGCTCAGGGATGAGTTTTTATGGCCAAAGTCATCGAAGCGTGGAAGATGTGCCTCATAAATGAACTTATATTCAATAACGTTTCTTGTTATTTTCTGTCGGCATCAGTTATAAAGTTAGTGCTTTAAGTTGTATTATTTTTATTTGATTTAATATTGTTTTCAGTAACTCTAAAAGGAAAACTGAAAGGAATTTATTCACTCTCATGTCTTAGTTATAACCTTTTATTTCCTTTTAGAATGAAACACAAAAAGAAAAGGTTTGATCAAATGTCCAAGCTGTTCTTTTCAGTTGAATTTAAGTTAAATTTAAATTATTGTTAAAATATTATTTGAACTCAAACACACACACACAGCAGAAGAACTTGCATAAGGGACTTTCACACCGGGTTCTAGGAACTAGCCTCCAAGGTGGTTCCCCAAGGAACGTTTTACATGAACGCAGGAACTGATGCAAGCCGCGCTTGTTGTTGTGACTTTTATTTTGACTGCGCTGAGAAAGCCAGCCAGAGCCACACAGTGATCGCATTCTACATGTTCCTTAGTTTAAGATCTGTCTTATAGTCCTGTCTAATATGCTATATAGAACTGTTATACATAGAAAGTAGACTGTAATGAAAAGTTATTAGCGTATGCCGCGTGGTTGATGTCCAGTGTTGTTAGCTGAGCAGAAATACATAATCATGTTTCGCTCGGCCCCCTCAAAGTTGCGTTGGATTTTCTCCTCAGCGTACAGGTAAAGAGGCCCATCTCTCACTGTTTTCCATGTTCATAGAGTTATTTATGGAGTAAATATTCAGGCTATAATCTGTGTTTACACAGCTTTTGCATAAAAGGAAGGTGCTGGTGTTTCGCATGCGTTCGGCCTATCAGCGCACAATAACGTCACGGATTGTTCCTATTGTTCTGGTTTAGACCCTACTCTGAAGTAGGAGCTAAATTAGTTCCTCCAAAAGGAGATCCTTGAACTAAAATTGTTAGTTCCTGCTGTGCGAACACGCCAAAATCTATGGCAATAGTTATGGAACTATAAAAAGGTTCCTCCGGTGCAAAAGCCTGTATAGTTCAATGCCCTCCAGGCCACCATAAAACACTCAGCAAGCCATGCAGAATCAAATAGACCTGAGGAAGAGACAGGGGAATCAAGGAGGGCTGTTTTGTCAGTGTCCTTAAAGAACCCCTATCATGTATTTTTGAAAATGACTGTTCATGTAGTGTGGAATATAGCTCTAAGGCAATGAAAACATCCTGCAAAGATTTATATCTGAAAGTGCACCGTGTATAAAGTTATTGTCATTCAAAAGTGAGAGTCGACTCTGAGTCTATGAAATGAATTGTTTTTGAAACGAGTCATTAGCTGTTTTGTAGTGATGTATACAAAACATTAGCATACTGGCCGCGCCTAGTTACTGTTATGTTAAAATATTTCAGCTGAAAAGCATCATGCCCGAGAAGACGCTGTGTTCTACAATGCAAAGATAGTTCAGCCACTTTGTTTTCATTGGCCAGGGACGAGCATATGAAGAATCAGTGGTTAGTTCAAATTTGCAACGATACCACAACAGTATAGCCCGAACCTTGTGTTCTCATCATTTTAATGACGAATCATTCAAAAACATAAAGGAATCAAATGTGGATTTGCAAGCCGGTTGTTCCCTAAGGAGGGCTCAGTACTCATTGTATATGGATCAGCTTCGTCCTCCTCAGAATCACAATCTGTATGTATTATTAATAAAGTTTGCTGTTATGTTTTCTGTAGCATACGCAATATGTATTTTGTTGTGTGTGTTGCGTACGCTCCGCGCAGCTTCTAAGTAGGATAAAGTTAGTTTTGTTTTCAATATTCCCCAGGCATTCGCTAAAAAATGTCAATTACCTCCTAAAGACTTGGCCAAATATTATTTAAACCCCATTGCCGCTAAAAGGCAAGGCTAACAATGTTTCACAAGCTTAATTTTCCATAAGCACTGCCCCTCAAAAGCCGCCGGAATGTGAGTTTCGCCGGGAAAGCTCGCTCTTGACGGAGATGCGAGTAAGGGACCATGTGGAAAGTGCACTTTTTCTTCGTTTTTTTATGGAAAACGCAGAGTGTGTGTTTTTGTAATGGCTTTTTGATCTCCAGGACGTTACCTCTTCTGACTCTGGCTCTAATTGGTAAGGCAAAATTGATGATGTCTGTTCATACACTGTATGCAATTTTCAACACTTGACAAGCTATAATCCATTAATGGTGATGGGCGTTCCATTTCCGACAATCTCTGCCTACGGATTGGGTCATTTGACCAATCACAGCAGATTTGCATCACACAAAGGAGGTGTTTGGGAAAATGAATCGTTGAACGAATCATTTTGGAGTCGTTGAGCAAATCAGGTAACAATAAATGCATATTATGGGACAAATAACGTGTTTTTTGTCCTTGCATGCACGTGGAACTCCCAAAACAAAAATAGGAACATTTCAAAGGCTATGATAGGGGCTCTTTAATCTCCAAGTTGACTTGAGCACCACTAAACAGGCCATTATAGGGCTGGGCCTTGTCTTATCAGTCCACAGAGTGAGGTCGGTCATGCTGTGCAACTCCTTTTAACTCTTTCCCCGCCAAACACGGAATTTTCCGGGTTTAATGAAAAAACGCATCCCCGCCAAACACAGAATTTTCCGGGTATCCGTGTTTTAGGTGGTATACGGTAAGGAAGACCCGCGCGCATGTCCTGAATGAGTGCGCAACTCTTTGATCAGAGAAACAGATTGCAATCGTCTCAAACAGTGGAGTAGTGAGAATGTATCAGACAGACAATGCAGAGGTATATGGCTAAAGTACTGGAGGTTAATGGACTCGGAGTCCGATCACTCTTTATTTGATAATTCTGAATCTGATCGGGACGAAGTAGTCAGTGAGAGAGATGCACATGTTGTCACAGAAAGTTCTAACCATGGACGTGCCGCAGATAGATCGTATAATATTATGACACTATAATATTTATGTGTGTGTGTGCAGGCATTTATGTGTGGCTGTCTAAATATGAAGGTGTAATTGTCAAATTATTTCTCTCTTTGTGCACATTTACCACATTGTAATATGTATTTGTGTGTGTGTGTGTGTGTGTCTAGGCCTGTTTATTGTAATTCCAATTATTCATTATCCACAGGTAGAACACAGAGAGGCAGAGGCAGAAGTTTTGTTGCAAAAGTTACATTTTCCCTTACATCCTGGGAAATTTGATATATTTTACATTTATTTATGTTTTTAATTTATTTTGGAAAGTTTTATATATGAAGGAAACAACATCTGAATGTATTCTGCTTTTAAATGCACTTGTTTGATAAAAATACCTTTTTTTTTCTCAGTTTCTTGTCCAAAATGTTGTGTTTTTGACAAAACCTACCTCTGTTCAAGAGGCAATAAAATAAGAACAAATGAAGATAAAATAAAAACGTTTTTTTTTTTTTTGCCTAAAAGCAGAGGCTCAGATCTTTATTTTTATATATATCATCTTCATATATTCATGGAAGAAAATATTCAGCGGGGCATTAAAATTTAGCGAAAATCATCAAAAACCCTGGCGGTGGCTGGCAACTTTTTTTTTAAACGCTGGCGGGGAAAGAGTTAAAGCAGCAGGTATGTCACATAACCTGCTTTCTGGAATACCCCTCAGAAGTCAAAATAGCTTTTTGTGCCAAAGAAACTAAAATAATACAAGATTGTTATGACATGAAGGTGAGTAAATGATTCAAAATTTATATTTTTGAGTGAGCTGTTATTTTAAACACCCCTCAGTCAGATGAATCAATTAGTTCAGTGTACTCTTTTAGTTTCCTACTGGCAGGGCATGTGAATTCTAGAGTTACAATTGTTTGTCTATCCCACCATCCCTCACAGTATGTATTGACACTGTAAGACAGTATCATGTTTTAGAAGTGCTGGGTTTGTATGACCTACAGAATGAGTTATTAGCTTTGTTTTCTCCAATCAGTTGTTTACACATTGCTTATTGGGTGGTTGTACAAATTATTTTATCCATTCTCACCATGCCTGACTTTGTGAAAGACACCGTGTGATCTACTATTCGGGATGAGGTCTGATTTCCCACCTGTCTTTGTTCCAGGAAACCCCAGGAGTCAGTTTCTTCCTTCGGTGAAGTAAACAATTGAAGGGACGGTGAAGTAGACATTTGAGCTTCATTGTGTGTGAATCAATTTGTAATTATCTTTAGCAGATGTTCCATCTGATAAGGAATATGCTGTTTCCTTGATCTCAAAGGGAAGTAGTGTTAGTACACTGGTACCGCTGGCAAAAAAAATAAATAGATGTGCTTTTTGCAATTCTGAAGCAGGAGCCACAAACCAGAGGCACATTGATGTGTCTTCTGTGAGAGTGGAGGAGAATGAGTGACATATGCCAGAACTACTTCCTTAAATTAAACCCCTCACAGTGCTTTGTACAACCTGTGCTTTGAATAGAAGAAATCTAGGACATGAAGGCTTTGTAGACTTCAAAGGGAAACATTACTTCCCTTAGGGCCGTGCACTGCTAAAAAAACACAACGTGAGGAAGTTTTCATTCTGCAAGGTCCAGTAGATTGCTCCCTGCTGAGCCAATTCTGCAAAACACGGAGTATCTGGACGTTCAGCTCCATGTTCTAATGATCTTCTGATAGCTTCTAAATTTTTACCATGTAAGTTCTTTTCATATTAAATGGCAGTTAACCAGATTTTGTTTTCCTTATTGATGAGTGTAATGTCAACATGAAATTAAAATTGACTCTATTTTCTTTCTTAATAATTGCTTATCTTAATCTTTTACCAAAATATAATAACTGCTACAGAAACATACAGAAATCCTAAGAGGCTGTGCTTTTTTATATTTTTTGCCTTATTTAAGTTTTCCATTCTTGTTTTCTTGTTATTGTGATTCTTTATACTTTCTTAAATGTCTTAATCTTTCATCAAAATATAATAACATTCTCTGCTGCAGAAACATACAGAAATCCTAAGAGGCCATGCCTTATGTTTTTTTATTTATTTTAGCATTATTTCTTGTTTTCTCGTGATTGGGATTTCCTTATGATCTCGACATAACAGAAGTTGTCTTGCTTGTTATTCTGTTATTTTAATTATGATTTATGAAAGTTTTTTTTTAGCATCCTTGAGTTTTAGAAAGGCATACTGTAGTTTTATTATTATTATTTATACAAATACATGTAATTAATAATAGTATGTATATTGTATGAATAACATTATAATTATTATTTATTAGTTTTATTATTATTAGTTTCTTGAGATCTCAACTTTACGATGTTGGCAGGCTATACAATGCAAGTTGTTCTCTTTTGAAGTGGAACTGAACAATGTGTCTGAAGAACGAGTATACACATGACAATTTTATTGGCCCATGACAGTCCATGACGTCACTACCATCCCTCCTTGTTCTTGTAACTATTGCTAGTGCTCTTGAATCAGGTACAGGCTACAGCAGGTCCTAGATGAGTATGTCAGACTCAGAAGGGTTGAGCTACCTTTCAGGATTCTGGGGTCTTTAAATTGAATAGCACCCCGGTGGCTCCCTTCTAGAAGGGCAGCAGTATTGAGGGTTGTAGATAGCACTTAGCAGGCTCCCTTTGCAGCTGAGCACCAAGACACAACAGGAAACCATGGCAGGACATGTCCCTGAAGGATTTTTACTCATATCTGTCAGTGGTCATCTATATGGGTCTGGTAAAAGTACCACAAATGTCAAATTTCAGGAGTGGGTTCAGGCTTTACAAATTTCTTTCCTTCCATTGTCATGTCTGGCTGTAAATTTCAGGCCATTTCAGGAGCACTGCATCTCAGCAATCCTAAGATGGATGCTGAGAATGCAAAAATGAAGGGGATTCCGGACTATGATGGCCTGGGTAAATTGAAGCCAGTAAACCAGGAGATAAGAGATGCCCTCATCAACAAATTGTAGTAGATGAGAGGATGGTGGCATCTGGAGCAAGAATTGGGCTGAAACAGTACCAAAAAGAAAAGCCACCGAAGTGGGGGGTACAAACGTTTAGTTTTAGCTGATTCAGCCTATGGATACACGTGGGATTTTTTAAAATTATTTATGAAAGCAAATCCCCTGAAAGACAAAATGGACAAAGTAAGGGGCTGAGTTACGAATCTGTGATGGCACCAGTGGATGAGAGGATGCTGGGAACCGACTACAAGCTGTTTGTAGACAATTTCTACACCAGCCCATCACTTCTCAGAGACCTCCTCCAGAAGGTAATCTGGGCCTGTGTGACCATTTGAAGCAACCGGGTGGGCTTCCCAAAAACTCTGGAAGACAAGTTGCCCATAAATGCGGTGGATTTGCGATGACAGGCTCCTCTTTTTTCAATGGTAGGACACCAGGGAGGTGCTCATGTGCTCCTCCTTCCATGCAGCAGGAGGAGATTACTCCGTTAGGAGGAGGGTGAAAATGAGAGCTGGTGGATGGAGAGAAACTCACTGTACCTATACCTACTGCAGTGAGTGCATGTGTAACGGAGGCCAGCTAGTAGTCGCTGTGTGAGTAAACCTCACTCCTCTGATCTCAATAGGCGCTCTAGCGACAGACGCTAGAGGCTGCAGTCTTTAGCCTCCTTGTTAGACTGCCTGGCTCTCACGCCGGGTTTGAGGCCCGGTGCAAGGAGATGAACACAAATGCAGACAGAGTGTAATGAACACAGGGTTTATGAACCCACAAGGGGGTAAAACGAACAATAGGTAACAAAACTAGACTTCACTTGACAAGAATTAGACAATAAACTGACAGTAAATACAAGATGCAAGCTAACACAAGACTTCTTAATAGACAGGGTACTCACAGGTAGAGTATCTCACACAATGTGTGAAACAAAGTTTGACAATGAACCGGTACAGGACAGCAAACACAAGGGGATTAAATGGGGAGACACTAATGAGGGGAACAGGTGACGCTAACTGGACAATAATGACAAGACTAGAAAACAAGGGGGCGGGGTAACGTAACGAGACAACACAAGCACATGGCCCAAACAACAGGCCATGCGCTTGTAAAAAAACAAGGGTCTGTCATGATTCTGCCTCAAGACTAAATAAAATCAATGAGACTAGGGCAGAATCATGACACTTCCAAGTGTCTTCTTTCAAATAAGACCCCTGTGTCTGTACTCCAAAGTATTCATAAATTACAACTGTTTAAGTTTGTATAGTGCATTTTCATGTCTATGCTCAAATATGGGGGTGACACTTAAGGGGTTAAAAAATGGAGTTAATAATTTTGTTCAGTGTAGATTTTGTTTCCTCTCCTCAAACCATCCCCTTACCGTGGTGGAGAGGTTTGTGTGTCCCAGTGAACCTGAGAGCTATGTTGTCTAGAGCTCTTGGTAGGGTCTCCTTTGACAAACTGGTCGAATGAAATTAAGGCATATGGCATCCATATACTTGGAATTGCCGAAGCCAGGTGAAAGGAAGCAAGACAAACATCGCTCTTATCAGGAGAATCAATCATATACTCCGGGAACACAGGATATAATGCGGCTCACTAAGATGGGGTAACAAACAATTCCCAGAAGACACTCTTAGGACGGGAACCATTGAGCAAATAGACAATAATGCCATGTATATATATATATATATATATATATATATATATATATATATATACATGGCATTATTATCGTATTGTTTTACCACTTTTTATGATGGCAAGCAGTAAAAGATTTACCTCAGAACAAGCTCAGGAACAATTAATGGAAAGTGATTTTTGTTCAAAAATTGTTCAATATTGTTTTGTGAGGTGTGATTTTCAGTAATAAATTTTCATTTTTCAAATTCTCTAGTTTATTGTACATTTATTGTACATGTTTCACTCATACTTCCCTTATAAACACATTACTTGTTATCTTAGGGTCTTCTGAAACCATAGATACCAAACACATGGTGTTCCATCTCCATTACATATGGTTTATAAGCCCAAATGTAAAAATAGAGAAAATTAACCAAAAGGGCTTAGTCCCCAGAGGGTTAAAACTTAAGTTGAAAAAACACCATAACCAGTACCTCAAAAGGTAAGAACTACAATGTGTTACTGTCCACCATCAAAGATAAACAAGCAGACTTCCAAATAGAACTTAGAAACCGCTTCACAATACTACAAGAAATGGAAGAGGAACCCAGAACAATAGAAAACCACTGGGAGCAAGAAAAGGAAGCATTTACAGGGCCCTGCGTAGCATCAGTTTGGCCCAGTATTTGATGCCCAGCATCAGTTTTTGAGTTTGTAAAATACAGACTGATGTCTATGGAAGCGGCAATAATAATCCTTTCAATTACTGTATAATAAGACGACACGTTTTATTCAGATCAGATACACATTGTGTAAGTAACTTAAGATTGGACCCTATTCTCCTCCCAGTTCACCAGCCACTTACTTTCATGTATTTCGTGAGAAGTGGAGGAATTGGCGTTGTAAATCCAACAGATCCGATTCTCTGAACTGTAAAAGAAACTAAAATGGCGCCGCCCATTGTGCATACAGCTCAAATAACGCGATCGTTATAAAGATGTATAACAACAAAACCCATCCACTTGCACATATTTGACAATCGGAATATCAGTGTTTCATGCTATAGCTAATAAATTTGTGAATATTTTTAATAAAAAAGGAAAAATAACATAAAAGCAGATCATCCTTCATTCAGCGCTGTGTTGTGGTTGTGCTGTGTCACGTGACAAGCAATGACGCATCACCATAGAAACATTGAAGTGGCAAGTTCTAAATAAAGGTCGCCTTGAAAAACTGACGCTGGGGGGTCAGTTAGAATATGTTAAACTTACGTGTGAAAGGGTTAAAGGTAAAGGAGGGAGGACATTGAATACACAAGAAGAATAAATAAAGAGGTGGGTCGCACACTTCTCGCACCTACTGAACCAACCATCTTCGGCAGTAAGAGCAAACATGCAACCTGCAGAAGTCAAGTCACCCTGTCAGTTGGCTGCAGACGGCCAACCAAAGTAGAGATTAAAAAAGCCATCATACTCTCCAAGAACAACAAGGCCAGGTCCAGATAATATACCGGCACAAGCTCTTAAAGCAGATGTAGAAACATCCTCGCAAATATCATGACCTGTTTGGTAGGATCTGGAAGGAAGACCTGCCTGGGGAATGGAAGGAAGGCCATTTGGTAAAAAAAAAAAATACACAAGAAAGGCAACCTAAGCCTCTGCAAAAACTAAAAGGGTATAATACTTCTATCCATACCAGGCAAAATACTAAACCGGATAATCTTCCAACGCCTCAAAGCAGCAATGGATGTAGAGCTTAGAGACAACTAAGCTGGATTCAGGCAAAATAGATCATGTGCCGACCAAATAGCAACCCTGTGAATCATCCTTGAGCAGTCACAAGGGTTTAAATCACCACTCTACACAGTATTTCTGGACTTTGAGAAAGCTTTCAATAGTCTGGTTAAGGAAGTGCTCTGGCAACTGATGAGACATACTATGGCATACTAGAAAATTTCAAAACCATCATCAAGAACAACTATTCGGGAATGCAATGTAGAATCACACATGAAGGCCCGCTGACAGGGGCTTTACATACAGTATCACAACAGGAGTAAGGCAAGGCTGCTTACTTTCCCCATTACTATTCCTCTTAACGGTCGACTGGGTCATGCAGCAAGCCATGGACAACAGGCGCAATGGGATCCATTGGATCCTGTTCATTCAACTGGACGACCTAGACTTTGCAGATGATATCGCATTACTGTCCCAAAGTCACCAACAAATGCAAGAGAAATTGAGAGAGGTAGAACAGAAGGCAGCAGAGACAGGTCTCCATATTAGTATACAGAAGACCAAAGTGCTCAAGGTGCCAAACAAAGACACTGGCCAGCTTGATGGTTAACCAGCAACCACTAGAGGACGTCAACTCCTTCATTTTCCTGGGAAGTGAGCTAGCGAGTGATGGCGGATCAGAAGGATATGTAAAGAGGAGAATAGGCAAGGCAAGAGAGGCATTTGGCATGATGGGGGCCATATGGCGGGCACGTAACATCACACTCAAGACCAAAATATGGCTATTCAACTCAAGCATAAAAACCATACTCCTCTACGGATCAGAGACATGGAAAACGACAAAGATGGAATGAAAATGGAAATCAAGTATTTTAAAATTAACACTCAGTAAAGAAAGTGATATTTAAATGATTAAATTAAACTAAAATGTAATCAAGCTCCCAGAATACATTGCAACTCAAACAAATTACACAATATGTCAAAATGAAAATGTGACAAATTCCAATTTCTTGTATTGCCAATTCATAATTTGCTTAATAAAATTTGTTGATCAAGAATATTTCAGCTTAATGGGACATTTGGCATTTACTGAACTTACACAATCAAATTGATAAAGCGAAAGTGCAACTGAGAACAATTAGAGCCCGATTCTCACTGGATTAGTATTACCTGGTGAACTCTAGTCATTTGTAGTAATTGTGGATGTTGTCTGTGATCTTAATCCTGTGTGAATCGGCCATGTCTGTAATTTGCAAAGAAAAAATTCCCCTGCAAATTACCAACCAAATTTCGCCAAACACAAAGTTCCCGTGATAACATTAGTCCGTGCGAATCGGCATCTCCATGATTTGGCGGGATCGTATAATATTTTTCAAGGTTTTTTGTTTCCTGTGCGCCTTTTTATTCATCTTTCACGAAGAATGGCTGCATTGAAGTGTACTGATAGTCTTTTGGGTGCTGGGTCATATCACTATACCTACAGCATACAACTATACAATTTTTAGAACGAGAAAGCTGAAAATCATCAGAAGAGCGAAAACAAAAAAGAATGATTAGATGGAGATGGATGACATATATAGCAGCATGCAGTAAATGACATGATTCTGTTTAAGATATGTCATACAGCTAGACCTATAATAACGACAAGACATTTCCAAGCAATAGCAGGCTTCGCTTATCCCGTGCGAATGTGCTACACGAAATTTAGATGATGGTGGGTAATTTCTAGAACCCACAAGGTCCCCAGATAATACTAATCCAGTGCGAATAGGGTTTAAGACAAAAATCTTCTATCTCAAGTTTCAACAATTCAATCAAGAAAGCATTTTGACCTTCCCGAACGCTGGTTTGAAGACCTTCTAAACACGGATTAACTAATGAAAGGACATCTGGTCTTCCTGCTCAGCTTGTGAGTCTGCATGTGGGAGCAGGAAAAGCCTGATAAACGAGGAACCAGGTTAGCAGAAAAGAGCAGAACGCTTGGGGGTGCCGTAGTCAGCCGGAGCAGCATAATTTGTCAGCATTAGAGTGGTTTAGCTGACATCTCTCCAAGCAGAAAAACACTTAGATGCCAGCCCCCCTCAGAAAGTCATACTAAAGAGCTGCCTTATGCAGTTCTACAACTAACCATAGCTTTACTTTCATTTTGTATTTATTCATTTATTTATTTTTTGCAGGATTAACAGAGGTGTCGGATAGCGATAATTACACTGTTGTGTTTTACTTGGAATATTTGCCAGGTTTCTGAAGGGAGTGCAAACAGTGTCAGGCCCCTGTTTATATCTGCAAATTATAATGTTAATCTGCTATAATCACATTCATCTGCTCTAACTGTGAGTCACATATGCTTGTGGCTTGTGCCACTTTTGCCAAACGCAAATACGATGTCTATAACAAATCTTTCTAAAACGTTTGAGGCAGCATACATTTATTCAGTCACTCCCAGATGTGCACAAGCACTAAATATGACAAAAATATACACAGCCATAAATACAAACAGACCTACTCGTATGGCAATTGGGTTAAATTCTTAAAGAAATGGTAATAAATAAAAATAATCACATTAACCCATTCTGATTTGATACGTATAAATGATGTAGCCTTTAAATATATAAAGGCAAAGACAAAATCTATGGTAAGTCACTTGGTTAATAGTGCAAAAAAAAAAAAAAGTATATTAAAAAAAAAATCTAATCTAATAAAAATGGACGTAAAAATAAGCAAAATAAGCCGTCTCGTCCAGTTAGTTCAAAGTAACTGAGAAAAAAAAAATGTATATAAAAATTATTTCAGATGCCATTTGGTTGGGTATTTTCTTATCAAATGCAATTACATTCAGACAAGTGTGGCTAAAGAGCCCCAAATCATTTTGAGGGCTGCTACAATGTTATATTTTATTTAAGACCTTTTTTCCTCGGTTATGTTGCACAGATAAAATATGATTTATTGATCTGTTCAAGTCTTATCAGAGTGTTCACTCTATTGGCAGTATGCACTGCTAAATGAAACGACATTTATTAAACAAATGAATTCAGTAGTCATGGCTTAAATCAGAAATTTACATAAATTGTGATAACCATCTCTGTAAGCCCTTACAAGTTGACCAAGTATTTCTGTAAGACGTTTTATATCAGTGACAGAGTAAAATTTAAATCTGAGAAGTGAAAACTCCTCTTGAACACCCTATTACATTTATTAGTTTTAAATGCCAAATGTCAAAATTACTTTATCATTCACATCCTATTTTCAATTGTCATATGGGTAAATTCTCTGGCCCCCACACTTCAGAACACAAATTAAGATATTTTTGATTAAATCTGAGAGCTGGATCACTCCTCCATACTTGTCCATTGGCTTCTTGGGGGATTGAAACTTGCCGGCCTCGAAAAGTTATTAAAGACATTGTTAATACAGTCCAAGTGACTACAGTGGCTCAATCTTAAGTTCATCAAACGACGAGAACACTTTTTGTGCGCAAAATCCCCCCAATAAAATAACGACTTTATTTCAAATATTAATTTCCTTCTCTCTTGGCCTCGAGTCAGGTTACTAGTTTAACAGTGTATGATCTGTTGTTCTACGTCACGCATCACACACATGACCAGCATCGGCCAATAGTGAGCCTACGTATGACGTAGCTCTACACAATTACACTAGTTTAACTGACTAGACGCTCAAAGAGAAGGAAGTGAATAGTTGAAATAAAGTCGTTATTTATGTTTTTTTTTTTTTTTGCGCACAAAAAGTGTTCTCGTCGCTTGATAAAGTTAAGAATGAGCCACTGTAGTCACTTGGACTATTTTAACGATGTCTTTAATAACTTTTCGAGGCCGGCAAGTTTCAATCGCTCAAGAAGCCTATTGACTAGTATGTAGGAGTGATCCAGCTCTCAGATTTCATCAAAAATATCTTAATTCGTGTTCCGAAGATGAATGAAGGTCGTACTGGGTTGGAACAACATGAGGGTGAGTAAATACTGACATAATTTTCATTTTTGGGTGAACTATCCCTTTAACATCAATTTTAACAAATTTTTACCAATTTAAATTGCAGTTGAATTATACATACTGTTTACACAACCAATGCAATTAAGGTTTCTACAGCCTGCTTATCAAGACCAATTCAAAAAATATTTAATACATTTACAAATCAGACAATTAAAGGAATAGTTCACCCAAAAAATTAAAATTCTAAACCTGAATGGGTTTCATTCCTCCATAAAGAAAATCACTGCATGGTGAAAACAAAAGGTATTGGATTAAAAATATTTAATTTTGTGTTCAATGTAAAAAAAGAAAATCATAAGGGTTTGGAACAACACAAGGCTGAGTGAATACTGACAGAGTTGTAGTTTTGGCATAAAACAGTGATCCTCATTATCTCAATAAAATAACTGCATAATTCGCACACTGGAGAGCATGTTTTCAGCTTCTCAAGAACACATTCTCCTGGCTTCCTCCTCCTCAACCTGCTTGATTTCTTTAATATGAGGCAGTTCACCTCCCCGCTGGCTCCCTGACCCTGCTCTTCAGACCTCAAAATGTTCAAGAGCCGTAAAGCAGAAAACACCTTTCATGGCTCATCAGTCCCAATCTTGCTGATAGGGCATTTAAGGGACAGTGAAGCCTAATTTCCCTGGTATTGATGGTTAATCTGTAGAAGTGTATATAAAACAAATGTCAGGTGAAAAGAAAGGCATGTGAAGGACAAATAAGGGGATATTTAATACTATATTTATTGATGTTCAGTTATAAATCAGACATGCATATCACAAATATAACAAAACAAATATCACATATTGTAAGTAACTTTCATATCTGCTGTTGTGAGCAGTGATAGGCATGCAACTGTAGATTAAATAAATATATAATCCAGCATAAAGAACATAGAAAATGGCCTCCAGGGACATGAAACAAGATTGTCCATATCATGACCGCAAAATATAGCCTGGCTGCGCCCTCCTGCGCACTTCCGCTCAATTTCATTTTCCTTCAGTACCACGTCTGGGACTGCTGTGTATCCTTAGGTTTCCAGAAATCATTTTTTTTTGTAGGACCAATCAGCGAATAGAGGGAGTGGCTGAGAACTAAGACGTTGATGTAGCGCGTCAGTTTGAGTTCAGTAATAGCAGCGGAGAAAGACGTGAGAAAAGCTATTTGGTCCGTTGTTGGAAAAGAAACTGCCGAATACACAGAATTTAAAGCCGGATTGGCATGTTCATTAGCATGCCAAACACTCCGAGAGCTGTCATGACAGAAATAAAGGTGACTTGACTAAACTGAAATGTAAGATGATGCGCAGGTCTGGGACAGGGTGGGGTTTGTTAAAAACATTAATTAATTTATTTTTTTATTTTATTATTATTATTATTATTATTATTATTTTTTTTTAATAACTAATTGCACTAAAAACACATAAATGTGTTAGTATGTATAGTGTTTCACTGCAGAGTCCTCAAATGTGTCAGAAGTACCCCCATAATGTGATGCTCCCTTCAGGGTTAGTTCAAAGAACTGTCAAAGGCATTCAGATTGAGCCAGTTTGGACATTTTTCTCAGCCCTAGTGGAAATCTGATGTGCCCAATCTAATTACAGAGACTCTTTATCTGCTTAGTGGGTGAACTCTCTCTGAACCACCCCCTTTGCAATGCCAGAGGTGAAGATTAGCATTGGACCAAGGCTAATACACTTTGGACTGGTTTTAATGTCAATCCCATTAATATCACTCCATCTCATGGTTATTGCATGTAAAATTGAGAAATAAAGTAGAGAGAATTCAAATTAGCTTGTCTCTCTCACAATTTGATTAATTACATTTGTGCCAAGAGGAGCTTACAAAATCCCACAATGAAGGATGCCCACTTTGAGCAATTGGAATTTTTGATAAAAAAAAAAAATATTTTATGTTGACTGTTCTGTTAACCAAAAAAAAAAAAAAAAAAAAAAAAAAAAAACTGTTCCAATCTCTTGCCTTCACATGGTTACACGAAAGTATGCCGATGAAGAGAAAATCCTTGATTTCAACATTAATAATAATAATTAAAAAAAAAAAAAATGTTTTTTTTTTTTGTTTGTTTTTTTGGGGTTTTTTTTTTAATTATTGAGCACCAAATAAGCATTTTAGAAGGGTTTCTGAAGGATTTTGGGACACTGAAGACAGAAGTACTGATGCTGAAAATTCACCTTTGCCGTCATATAAATAAATTACATTTTAAATTATTTTAAAATAGAAAATATTATTTTAAAATGTAATACTATTTCATAATATTACTGTTTTTACCCTATTTTTGGCTATTTCAAAAATATATATATATAAAAAATAATCTTCCCAACCCTAAACATTTGAACAGTATGGTAGGTATTTATCAGGTGATGGAAATTTACTTTATTCAACAGAGCAAATAGGACAAGAACGTCCCTCTATGTTTATCTTAACATGGTTGCCATGAACTTCACAATCTTTTTTTTCACTGTGGGTGTTTTTAAATGACCAATGGCTCATTCTAAATCCTGACAAAAACATCACATCATAATAAAAAATTTACCAGGATTACTTCCTCTCAGATAAACTGAGATGGTCTCTGAATACTAAGACAACTCTCTTTTCAGGCCCCAGCCCAGAGCTCCCGTCCTGTCATCCCTTACTGCTAGCAGGCAAATTGGCCACATCAGAGCACAACAGAGCATGCAAACATGGGAAGGTGTGCCAGGAATTTTGAGAGACCCCTTCTACAGAGCTGGACAACAGGAAAGCTGCAGTATTCAGGCTGTCCAGCCTAACAAGCATGAAGAAGACGCGGAAGAAAAAATCCTCGGAGGAGCTGGCAGTGCTACAAGAGCCTGCAGAGCATGTTAAAGCACAGTGGTGGAAACATACACTCCTGTGAGCTGCATATGACATTCCAGTCTCTTTTACAACACTTGAGTTCACCAAAGACACATAAATGTCAATAAACTGTAACTTTACACTTTGCTTTTATTTGTGTTGTAAATATGCCATGTTTAGGATCAAGCTATAGTTCACCTGGATGAGTAAATACAGATAGCTAAAAGAACCTCTTCAGTTTATATTTTCTATTTTGAAATTGTATAGCACTTTTGACATAATTATGAAGTCTTTTTATCTAAGGGACCCACTGGAACTAAAGGAGCTTTATGTGGTGTTAACCTTTGTTTCTTGTATTTTTTAGTGATTACATGAATTTTGTAATGAGAATTCAAACTTTTAGAAAAAAATATACAAGGAAAACATACTGTACTGATCAGAAGTCAAAATTTCCTTCCCATTTCTGCAAATTTCTGGTGCCAGACAGATGCAAGAAGCATTGAACACAGATGAACACAACAGATGAATGCCCACATTTACACATCGATGACACCCATTCAGTGTTCAGAAACATGGAAAACAAGAAACTGAAGTATGGCAAAAAATTTTGCTCAATCTTTAAGAAGCTAAAAACAAAAATGATGAAACAAGGTATGGAATTACACATTTCAAACTATAGCAGCTACCAGATCTGTATGGTAGGATCCATTATGATTAATCTATCAGCCCTAGAATCTCTCCATAAAACAAATGACAAATATGGCAAAGGTATTATTAGATCTTGGTTTGTTTCCAGGCTCATCTGAAAGAAGTCAGTACATGTATCATTTGTCCACCTTCCTGCTCATTTCATTCTTGGCCATTTGTCCTATGTGCTGAGCCAAGATGGAGGGAAACAGATCACAGAATTTCAATACTTTTGATGATGTATTTTGGTATGAAATCCGACAGCAGACTGTAAACCTCACTGTACACTGTAAGCTATGATGAAAATCTACCTTGTGGAGACCAAACCTTTCCTCTGTGTCACTGAACTAAAAATAAATTAGAGCATTCAATAGAACAATGTCGGTGTTTGATAATGCCATCTACAGGTAAATGGTTTGTTATTTGTAAATTAAAATGTAATATCATAATTAGTTATGTACTGTATTTATAAGATATAAAGTTGGGTCCAAAGGTCTGAGCCCACTATTAAAAAATGATTTTTATTGTACAGTCTTCTAAATTCATAGAAAAGTTCAATTTAACAAATTAATGAAAAATGAATTAACGTGAATTATAGAATCTTAATATAATATAAATGTATTATATAATATATGTATTGATTTTACACTTATTTGTTATATACATTTTCAAACTTAAAAATTAATGATTTTGAAATTATTTTGAATATGAAATACATTTTGAGGATGTTCAATGTGGTCTTTGACTTTGGAAACCACTGTACAAATATATAAAACATAATGGCAAGTTAATAGGTTCGATTCCCACGGATTCATGATAACATTCAACACCTTGAATCTGCAAAGGGTGTAAATGTAAATAAACATAATTGCTAAATGTCAATCATAAAATAATAAATAAATAAAAAAGATAGCATTTATTTTAAATATATAACTGCTCTAACAATCAACACGTAGAATGTGTGCCAGGTGATTGTGGGTCCTTTTCGCCACCTCTGAATCAGGTGAGCTTAATCCGTAAATGACAATGAGTTTGATAGCACATTAAGCAATTTATGAAATGGCATATAATGAGCTTGTCACATCATTACACCTGGTGACATGCATAATGTTCCATTAATAGCCCTATAATTGATACAACAAGCACGGCACTAAGCTTTTCCAATCAACTCAAAGCATGCATAGTTCAACTATCAACAAGTCCTTTTAATATTTAGGTGGTAATTGAGTAGTTAAAAATAAACATGCCGGTGTGTCAACAGTTCATGAAAAATAATTTAAATTGGGGAAGAGAACAGAGAGTGAGAAGGAGCTTGCGAGCGAGTCAATTCATCATCTTTTGTTACTGGTTTACAGAGAGAATATTACGCACCTAGCCTTAGCCAGCAGAGTTTCAACACATTTAATGAGCTATTGCACATTTTTATAAATCCTTATCCCTATAAGTAAATTTTAAGAATGAAAACACCTCACCTAAAATGTGTAAAATAGCATATTTTGCAAAACTCACATTACAGTTGTGCAATTTATCACCTCAAACATCCTTAGCTCACATTAAAGCACACAAAACCAAGGCAAATAAATGTTAAACTAAAAACATATCTATAATGTAGTTCCCAAAATTTTAATTTTATTCACTTTTTTTTTATATGCCATATTGGCACCATATCAGTTATTGGCAGATATTAAAAAAGTTTAGTATCAGCCGATATTGTATATTTCATTGATTCCCCATTGTTACATTTTGATTATACCTTTGCCATTAATGCTCACTTTAAAAACACAAATAATTTACTATCAATCAATTTAATAATACTTATCCATTTTCCATACTGTATCTGATAATGTTGTGATGCCTAAATTCACAAGCATTTAATGTTATATTTTGAGTGTACTGTATTTAGACAATCTAGTGTAGAATTTTTATATTATGAAATAATGATAAAATAATCGTGCGTATGAGTCAAACTATCAATCATCTACAGGTTAAAGGTCAACTTCTGTGGAACGATACTATATGTTTCTGAGTTTAAATCATAATAGCCTATAAAAATGAGTAGTACATTGCAATGCCATTCGGATTCGGACCTACACTTCTCACACGAGTTTAACCTAATGCTAGACCACATCTCAGATCCTCTAAATCTCATTCACTTGAATAAGTGATCTAAACGCCCAGCATTTTAGCCGTAAAGAAATCTACAGACTGCATGATGAAGCACCAGTCTGTGTTTAGAATTACAGGGGAAAGTTATGATTAAAAAAAGCACAGTGGGTGGCAATAAATCAACATGTGAGACAGGCTGTCTTTGACTATCTCTGTTAAAGAAGAGAACAGTCGAGCGGGGACGTGATAGATGAAAGGTTTGTTCAGACAAACATCAGAGCTCAGAGCAGTCGGAGTCGAGAAACATCACAAAAGCTGTCTGTTTTTTTAGCTCCTGACTGATGTAATCCATACGAAGCTTCCTAGTCGCAGACAAATGACTGACTTTATTGACAGCTTCTGCAAAAGCCTGTGGGCGGCTTTCTTTACTGTGACTAAAAAAAAAAAATGGTCACATAAAGCTAAAAGAAGAAACGTTCCTTCAAAATCAGAAAGATGATATGTGTGAAGTGACATGTAAAAAGGGTTTTCTGCTGTGAGAGGACCTTCGACAGGAAGGATTTCAGAATAATCTGACTCCATTATTTAACAAAATAACCCTTTAAGGTCATGTCAAAATAAGATTAAAAAGTTTTTACTCAGCCTTCCAAAAACACTGCTTGCATTGGACCGTCAATGAACGCTGCATTACTCCTGGATTGCATCAGGTGCTGGAAGACTTCTTGTGTGATATCTTACAACAGCCAAAACGGTGAAACGCACTGTACTTGCAACATATAACATGAGATGAAGCATGTGTCTATGGAGAGAAGGGCACTCAAAGGTCTACAGCATTTATGAATGACAAAATAAATAGTTTACAGTTTTTCTCAGTCGTTTTAGTGCATTTCTCACATCACTATTTACATTTCCACAACAGTTAGTTCAACCTCCACATCATTTATTCATGTGTGCATATCATTGGAGCAGTTTTTCATTCTTTCCAACAAATTGCAAATGCTTTTGGACATACATCAATTGCTTTCATATAACTCTCTGCTGTTTTATAACATTATCATTTGCTTATGTCATGTCACTCATAATTAACTATACTTGTGAATGCCGAATAGTGATTCCATATAAAACTAATAGTCCTCATTTCATTGCTTGAATAATTATGTAAAAAAAAAAAAAAAAAAAAAATGAATTATAGTTGTCAAAATCTGGCAAGCTAATTTTACACATTAAAAAAAAATCTGAAAATGTCTCCTCAATCCAACAATTTGTCTTAGGTGAATCTCAGCTTTCACTGATGAGAAGGGGTGTGTGAAGCATTAGTTTGAACCAATTTTCATTTCATTTCATTTTGTTTATTTATATAGACAGTACAAAAAAAACATGATCAAAGCTGGAAAATATGTATTGTACATAGAGATTATAGCAAGAGCTAATTTGCATCTCAGGTCCCTATAAAGGCTTTTCTAATAAAAAAAAAAACAAGTTAAAACAACAAACAAGTTACTACTCTATGATAAAGCCACTTGTTTACAATCACTGTCAGAGCTGAATCCCATAAACCCTCACTTTCCAAGCATATATGAACCAAGCAGTAAATAGTGTGTACCATTTCTACAATTCTGTGACACCGAAATGGAAGGTCAGCCTTGTGGAAGAGGGGTGAGGGTGCGGGGAGGAAGAGGATGGGGACAAAACAGGGGGAGAGGAAGAAGAGGCCAAGTACAGCGGATGCCTGATGAAATCAGTGCTACAATTGTGGATCATGTTGTCAATCACAGCCTCACAATGGCTGAGGCTGGTCGGAGAGTACAGCCAAATGTTGGGAGAACCACTGTAAATTCAATTATTCATAATCATTTCGTAGGGAGAACAGGTGTGTATAATGCTGCGTTCACATGCTATGGAAAGTAGGATATTTTTCACTTGTGATCTGGTATTTACCAGTGTGTTGCGTTCAAGTGCTTTTGTTGTCGTGATGTGGTAAAAAGATGGAGATCCAGACCTGTTATTTAGCTAAAACTATTTTAGATTGCTTAAGTCATCTGCAACAGCAAGAAAATGATTTATAAAAACTCAAAAGGTAAATAATATGCTATATATTTTCTAGATCATGAATAGTATATATTTTAACCATTCACGGCTCTTACGGTGCTCTCCGCCATTTTGAAAAGTTCAAAGGTTATCTCATCTATCTCGTCCATCAAAATATTCTACGCATTGCCCAGTGGAAAATATCACATGAGGGGGTGTTCATGTGCATTTTCCACGTCGGCTTTTGGTATTTACTAGGGCTGTGCAAAAGTTAATTGCGATTAATCGCATCCAAAATAAAAGTCTCTGTTTACATAGTATATTTGTGTGTGCTGTATATA
Source organism: Pimephales promelas (assembly GCF_016745375.1). Next base: position 26,666,814 of record NW_024121099.1, read on the forward strand.
ATTATTTTGTATATATAAATACACACACATGCATGTATATGTTTAAGAAAATGTGTTATTCCTATATAAAATATTTATATTTGTATAATATAGATTATGTATTTATATATATATATATATATATATATATATATACAGAATTTAAGCGCAAATAATTCTTAAATATATACATGCATGCATAGGTATTTATATATACAAAATAATTATATACAGCACACTCAAATATATTATGTAAAACAGACTTTTATTTTGGATGCGATTAATCGCAATTAACTTTTGCACAGCCCTAGTATTTACCATAATTACCATAGCACATGAACGCAGCATAAGTGGACAGTAATTCAGCACTAAACAATCTGCACTTCATGACTGTCATTATGTCATACATGAAGCTTGCAGTGGGACAAGAACTTGTCACTGTACATTTTACATTTAGATGTACAGCTTTACTGCATCACACATTTAGTGTATTAGTGTACTGTTAGTCTATTGCAAGACAACCTTGCAGAGGTGGAAGAAGGCCACTTTGTACTCCGCAACAAGAGGAAGCCATTTGTGCAATGGTGATTGCAAACAATGCCATAAGGTTGAGAGAGATACAAAGTGCTGTTATAGAGGATGATATCATATTTGGGAATATTGAATCTGTTTCAGTCTCTACAATTGACAGACTTCTCAGGAGGAATGAAATCCGCATGAAACAATTTTACAATGTGCCATTTGAAAGGAACAGTGAAGGAGATCCATCACCAGTATGTAGAGGTAAAACGTGTTCTATGCGTATTCTAATGTTAATGTTAGTTGCACTACACTTACATGACAGTTCTGTGTATGTGTAATTACAGTGCATACTGTACAATATGTTGTCCAAAATGTTACACAGGAAAAGTTGTTATAGTTTTTCTCACTCCCTCTTCTGTAATAAAGCATGCACTGGAGCTGGAGGCCAGGGAACTGCACATTGATGAGGCGGGTTTCAATCTGGACGTAGAAAGGAATCGCATTTCACAGAGAGCAACCATTGATGTCCAAGGCCAACGAGGAGGGAATATTACCACCAAAGCGACTGAGATAAACTGTGACCTCATAAATCCTGTCACGAACATATCTCACCTCAAAACCAAAAGGAAGAAAAAAATGTTTAAAGAAAATGAAGGAAGTCATACTGCATTGTTTACATTTTTTGACAATTAAGCACATTCACCTCACTTTTAAAGCAACAAAATACATATTAAATAAAATTATTATTGTTGTAATTTAGAAAAATAAAAAGACAAAATATCTGAAAGTGAAATTTTAAAACATTATGCAATGTCAAATTAAATGATCTAAAATATCATGAAAGTAATGTCAAAAAACTATGATACCAAAACAGCCTTCATTTTCTTTGTGCAGATCGTTTATTTTTCTTTTGCTTTTGAGTAAATCCTTTTCATTACTTTCTCCCTATAGAAAACACAATAATTAAGAAATCCAAACAAGAAACTGCGCTTTTCATTTCTTCACAAAATTGCACAGGTGTTACTATCCATTAAAAGTAAACAGCTGTGTGATTTTTACTGTCAAGACTGACAGATGAGTGCAGGATGGGGATTTAGAGTCTGCAAACATGAAAATCGAAGTCTTCAACAGGCTGCAATAATATATTTAGAGTCATGCTGACAAACAGTACCGGAATATACACTGTGTCTGTTCTAGTTCTCCTTTAATCGCCCGCCATCATACAGTATATGGAGCAAAGGGTTGGTTAGCAACCTGTCAAACAAAACAAGCTTTCTTAGAAAAATCCCTCAAGTGAGTCTCCTCCTAAGCAGGGTTCAACCTCAAACCACCTTCCTGCTAATTCCCAAAAGCTGCTTTGTGTCACTGGCTTACTTATTATGAGCGTGGGGTTACCAAGAAGACCTTCAGAGCTCAAATATTCCCTAATTCATTGAGTTTTGAGGTGCTGACTTTTTACATCACAGCTATCTTATCATCAGCCTACTAATATCACACTCTATACGCTGGTTATTGGTCCACAGAATAGTACAAATATCCCCTTACTGAGACTTCTTCACTGTTTACTGTGAAAAAAAAAAAACCACTTGCATCTGAGTCATTAAAAATTTCAGAGATGATGACAAATATTTAAAAAATCTAGTTTTATGTGAAACCTATTTTGTTTTCAGCCTTAATTATTAAAAACAAATTATAAACCGTTTTCGAGAAATTAGTAATAAATAAAAATTCAGTACAGCAGATTTGTAGAAAAAAAAATCTTTTTTTCTTTCCTTTAAATGTAAAATATGTATAGCTAAAAAATATATATTAATATGTATGGTTGAAAACGGTGTTATTTATGTTTTCATCATAATGCGAAGATAGATAGATAGATAGATGGATGGATGGATGGATGGATGGATAGATAGATAGATAGATAGATAGATAGATAGATAGATAGATAGATAGATAGATAGATAGATAGATAGATAGATAGATAGATAGATAGATAGATAGATAGATAGATCCATCCATCCATCCATCCATCCATCCATACATACATACATACATACATACATACATACATACATACATACATACATACATAGATAGATCTAAAGATAGATCTAAAGATATATAGATAAAAACAGACACATCAGGCTATATGGTCCCAGTCGAGCATCTGATGATGAGTTTAAGACCCTCTCTCTCTGTCTCTCTATTCCAGGGCTACATCGCAGCATTTCTATTGTGTGCATCAGAAGAGAATAATGCAATGACATTTACTGAGCCTCTATCAGTGACTCTGCTTCCACTGGGAGAAAACATGCAATCTGACATAAAGTGAATATTTACCCTGCTGTTCCCACTCTCTGGCAAGAAAGAGTGGGCAGGTCTGGCATTTACACTGTCGGCATAAAGCACTCTTGTCAAAAAAAAGACTTTCGCACATTTGTGTGTTTTAATTATAGACTATAATTCGCTAAAAACAAGCTACCAGTGTCTCTTGACCAGTGCGGCAATACACTTTCCATTTGCATAATGTTTGTAATTTCTTTTAAAGCTTTAGGGTTTCTGCAAACCATGTGGCACTGTCAACACATCAGTGTGGCGTTGCGTGTGTCATTGAAGATGGCATTTAGAATGCAGGTGGTGGCTTTACCCAGAGGTCAGATGGTGGACACATGCAGGCATATCCATCTGTGTAATGTGTTTGGACAGAGTGAGACACCGCTGTTCTTTGCGGCAAAATGAGCTGATCGTGCATTAACACATCCCACCCAGAAACCACATGACTTTGACTGGGCTGAACAAAACGGTGGATGTTAACTAATCATTCAAGACAGATCAGGCATTCCAGAATGTGTTTATGATGAGATTCTGGCACTGGAGAGAAGCTGGATGTGATTCAAATTGCTATGAAATGTCAATAAAAAGCATTCTAAATAATAATGAACATCAAAAGTGACTGATTTGAGACGCTCCTAATCTGAGTAATGTTGACGTTCACTTAAATATCCCACACAAGAGAATTAGTTTACATTCACAGATGATGGCAAAAAAACAACAACTACTAATTGACTACTAATGTATTTTAAAGTCAGCCCTGAAAAGTAAAAAAAAAATTAAATTTAAATTTAATCTGAATAATTTTACAATATGTGTATAGTCAGGGCATTATCCAATGAAGCCTGATGTTAGCATGTTGCTAAACGAAATACTTAATACCATTTAAAAGTTTGGGGTCAGTAAGATTTTTTCTTATGCCCATCAAGGCTGCAATTATTTGAACAAAAATACAGTAAATACAACATTAATACTGTGAAACATCACAATTTAAAATAAATGTTTTGTGTGTTAATATATTTTAAAACGTTTTTTTTTTTTTCCCTGTGATGCAAAGCAGAATTTTCAGCAGTCTTCAGTGTCACATGATACCCAAAAAACATTTCTTATTATTATCAATGTTGAAAACAGTTGTGTTGCTTAAGGTTTCTCTGATGAATAGAAAGTTCAACAAAAGAGCATTTATTTGAAATATATTTTTTTTTTCATAACATTGATAATAATAATAATAATTCATCACATTTATATAGCGCCTTTCTGGAAACTCAAAGCGCTTCACATAGAGGGGGGAATCTCCTCAACCACCACCAATGTGCAGCATCCACCTGGATGATGCGACGGCTGCCATAGTGCGCCAGAACGCTCACCACACACCAGCTTACTGGTGGAGAGGAGACAGTGATGAAGCCAATTGGTATATATGGGGATGATTAGGAGGCCATGATGGACAGAGGCCACTGGGCAAATTTGGCCAGGATGCCGGGGTTACACCCCTACTCTTTCGAAAGACATCCTGGGATTTTTAATGACCACAGAGAGTCAGGACCTCGGTTTAACGTCTCATCCGAAGGACGGTGCTCTTTTGACAGTATAGTATCCCCATTACTATACTGGGGCATTAGGACCCACACAGACCACAGGGTGAGCACCCCCTGCTGGCCTCACTAACACCTCTACCAGCAGCAACCTGGCTTTCTCAGAAGGTCTCCCATCCAGATACTAACCAGGCTCAGCCCTGCTTAGCTTCAGTGGGCAACCAGTCTTGGGCTACAGGGTGATATGGCTGCTGGCTAATTGCATTCATTTTCAAACAAAAATCTTAATGACCCCAGCATTTTTAACTTCTACATCTTTAATTATATTGCATTCATTTTCAAACAAAAATCTTAATGACCCCAGCATTTTTAACTTCTACATCTTTAATTATATTCACCATCCACCATCTAAAACCTTGAAATCGAATATATTGCAATGCGTTATGGGATTGTTTTATCTACGAATCAAACATTTGATGCTGTCTATGAGGTCTAATTATATAGCTATGATATGCAGCTCACTAGGATCTGAAACAGACCTTATGAGTCACATAAATGTCGCCTTGTATTTTCAGTCTTTTCAGGCCACTGCATGCAGTGATTTCAGCGTTGTTTGAAAGGGGATTATTAACCTGTCGTGAGACTTGTCATTTTATTATGTGCATACTTGAGTTAACTTAAGCAAGACAGCCAGCATTAACATGTGGGTCAGACAGGGCTCCGGTCTTCCTGCTGAGAGTGGGTTACACGGTGAAGCCTTCAGGTAAATTACCTGCAATAGAGAACATCTCAAGAACAGTACAAATAGAACTAGGCACGTTTAAATCTTGAAAATGACTGAACTGAAAAAAGTACTGTGGTTTGAAATGTAAAGTGTATTCAGAAGCTGAAATCTATTACAGAAGCAGACTACCAGAGGTACTGAGAAATTGTGGGTAAATGGAAATGGAGTTATTCCTGCACCCACAAATAGACGATTAGCTATGGTACGGACACGATAACCAGTTCAGGCATCAAGTTAAGATTATGGTGCATATTCAACAAAGAATGCATTATTCTTCAGCTATATGTCCAGCCAAAAAAAAAAAAAAAAAAAAGAAAAGAAAGAAAGAAAGACAATTACTCCAACAGCTATTTAAGGTTTTGATTAAAGTGTCTTAATGGCCATGTCATACAATTGCTACTGATTTGTTAATGGGGCCATTTGAAAGCAGAAGAAAAAAAGGGGGGACTATGAACCGCAATTTCATGGAGTTTGCAGGGAAGCAGTGAACAGTGTTCACTTTGATGTGCTCTAAGTGAAATTGGTAGGGAGGCAAGTAATTGGCCCTGATCCCATGTACTTTGCTAGTTGCAGATGCTAACAATCCCTGAGCTCCTTTTATTCTTTCTGCAATTATAAATCTTGGCACTGGCAGAGGGGTACAGTGGGCAATGACAATTTAGACCCTTTGACTTTAAATCATCTATAGAACACAATGGTTTGGTACATGAGAAGTGAAGAAGAAAATCATACTGACCTGCCATGTTATTTAATATTTCTCTTCAGGGTCTACTCATCATTTTTTGTCACTCTTATTCTTCTAAAGAAAATTCAAAGGAAGCTTAACTAAGCTGAGCATCTTATCATTTGCTAGATAACTAAGCATTAAACTAAGCATCTTATCATTTGCTGAAACAAATACACTATTTATTAAGCAGCCACACTGGATAAATATTAAATAAAGAGTTGTTATCCAGAGATGTTATGCAAGTTGTTTCTCTTGAGGGAGGGAGGAAAGGAAGTTCACATTGTTTCATGGGATTGTAATTCTTTCCATAATTACAGCAGTTATTTAGAGTCTTGTATCTTTGTCTTTTTTTCTGATTTTCAAATACTTTTTTGTTTTGAATCAAAGTTTGCAATATTGTGATTCAGATCATAGCATGTTCATTTGCTTATATTAAACAAAGACTTTCCCTAATGAAAAAATGAAAGGAAAAACAATACTTCTGGAATCAAGTGTGATAAAAAAAAAGGGGCGGGCAGGCAGGCAGGCAAGGAAATTATATTGTCTATTAATTTTATATTTGCAAGTCACTCTAATTTGAAATAAGTTTAACAAAATCAAATTAGGACGAATGTCAACACATTTTTTAGTCAGTCTGCATCAATAAGGAGTCTGTGGTAAAGTTACGTTGAGTACTCGCTCATCAATTTTGCACAGAAGTCTACAGCAAACCAATTAGTGTTGAAATGAAAGCTGCCTTATGGTGAGTCCAGTGAAATGTTTGAAAACATCAATGCCGACGAGACTGGCCACTTCCAGCAAAAAAAAAAACAAAAAAACAACAACAACAACAAAAAAACACTTCTAAAGTTTGCCAGTGGCTAACTTTTATTATAAAATACTTACTGCCACAAAACCTCTCAAGAGATTCATGAACTTTCCGCTTTGAGATTTCAAAACAGAAAGGTCAAATCTTCACAAAGTCATTTAGCAAAAGAGCTCAGTACTCCAGTACTATGCAGGAAAAAAGGTAGAACATTTCAAATGTCCATTTGTCATTGGTGGAAAAAAAAACACCTGGAGTGTGAGAAAGCTCTTTTTTAACGTCTAGACTATTAATGAACAAATGAATGGTGAATTTCCCACCATGGCGCTGATTTCATGCCATACGTCCTCCAGCAATGCCAACCTGCACACTAAAACTCTCCTTTATATCAAAACCAGAAACGCTGTGTCCTCCTGATTGTTTGACTGCCTTCAATATTTTATAAAGAGGAATCTTTGGAGTAAATGGAGATGGTTGATATAACATTGATGTTTTTCCCTGAGCAGTGCTCACAGTGATATGAAACCTGACATTGGCTGCTGCATGGCTCAAACGCTTTGGACCGTTTTTTCCTATAGTTTAATATAATATGTGCATGGCTACTTCCTCCATTGAAAGCCTGATTCAGGCCATTACTGTCTGCTTGACTGCCACAGAAGTGCAATCACATGACTGGGTTCTCAACAGCAAAATACTGTTGCCTGACACCAAAAGGTCACCTTTATCAAGATGAAATCATTCAAGCTCAGAAACAGGGAATTAAAAAGAGCATATTATTCTCCTCATAAAACATAATGGCTTGAAAATACAGAAGCTGGATACGTAGGATTGAAGGTATTAATACATTAATATGCAGATCAACAAACCCGACAACTTTACTTCATGTTTCAGTATACATTTTTGTGTGATTTTTAGGATGTTCTGGATGGTTGCAAGGGTGTTGCTAGGTGGTGACGCATATCAAAAGAAATCTAGTCTTTAGCTCTTGTTCCTCCTACAATAAAAGTTGTTGTTGTTGTAAGTAACTTTACTAGCATCAAAATAAAAATGTTAGCTGATATGAAGCATACTCTATTGACTGGTAGTTGACATGCAGATGCAAAGTTATAGTTAGTATAATGTCTAAAGCAGTTTATCAAAATAATGTGTTAGGAAAATGTAATAATAAGAATTATCTATTATTTATTATTTTTGTGCGTTTTAATTTACAAAAAAACTGTAAAATTACAATGCTAATAATTGGGTGTCTCAATTTATGTGCTTATATATTAAACTGTTTAACTTTTGTGGGGTTTAAAACCAAAAGGAGACCCTAGAGCTTATTTTATTTATTTTTTTGTTGACAACCAATTTATTAAAAGGGTTCATTAAAGAATTTAGTCAATCAATCAACAATCATTACGAGTAATCCTAAATGCAGGCAGCATTACTGAAGAAACATCATGAAATACTGCTTGTCTATGTAACAGGAAGATGGTAGAGAACAATTAATTGTACCATCACTTTAATCATGTAATTTAATTAAGCAATTTGTCAATAGACTTGATGTGGCATTGCCCCAATGTTTGCAGACTTGACCAATTCATCTCAGTAATAACCCTATTAAGGGACAAATGCAGACGGTCCTGTGTTATTTGAAGGCTTTAAATGCTTATGCTTCTAAGTGATTGTTGATCTCCACTTAGCTATTTGTCAGCTGTCCATATTTGTGTTCCTGGCCCTATTGTAGCTGAAAACCAGTATTTATGATTTCAATCAGTCCTACAACATACTGCATAATCTGATGTTTCTTGAGAAAAACCCACATCACTGATAAAAGACATGCACTGTCAGAAAAAAGAGGTACAAAAGCTGTCACTGGGGCCATACCTTTTCAAAAAGGTACACTTTTGTACCTAAAGGGTGCATATTGGTACCATAATTGTACAAATATGTACCATGAAGGTACCAATATGCACCCTTTAGGTACAAAAGTGTACCATGAAGGTATGGTGGGCTGACATCTCATTTTTGTATTAAACTTCCCTTTTTATTTTATTCCCTCACATAAAGTTTATGTGCATTCACTTACCTCTGTCTCCGAGCCTGTATCCTGACAAATGTGGAATTGTCAAGTTCACTTCCTTTTTTTCAATTAAGCATTACGTTTATTTACTTAATAATTTTAAGGCAACGGGGTTTACTCAAACTATTTTTTAAAGTAAGTGAACTGAACACTTTTCAGTTTTGTCATATTTGAATTCAGCACATCAAAATACACATCGCACATTTTATCTCTAATGCAAACAACTTCTAAAAAAAATTGTAGACCAGTGTAGCAAGTGTATTTATTACAGTTCTCCACTGAATCTATGTGAAAAACTGATATTATTCAGGCTGCATGGAACCATAATATAGATCAGTACCTTTCAAATTTCAATAACTAAACACTCAACCAAAAAGAGCCAAAGAAATAAGCAATCATCCAACACTGGCTGATGTTCAGTATAGAAATGATTGCTGACTGCTTGAATTGCTTTCAATTACAGCCACGGCCTGAAAACAAAGAAGGATCAAGGGTAATTACACCTCGGGGGAAATACATCAACGTCACATTACTCAGCACTTCTATCTTGATTCGTGATTATTAATGTGCAACTTGTTCCTTATACTTGATGCACAGTCATGCAAAAAAGCAACGGTTGCTAATCATTTTGATAGACACAAAAAGGGGACTTTTGTTAACGAGCCATATTTTGAAATTCTTAGAGATTGCGTGATAGTAGTGATCAAGCATCAGTGAAAGTCAAATTATGTCCATAAATGAAAAAGGAATGAGTTGAAGGTCAGCTAAAGGTGAATTACATGCTGTTCTGTGTTCCGTTTCTGATTTCATACCGAGCCAAATCAGGTCCTAATGATGTCTTTGATTGTAATTGCTTGAAGCGCCAAGCAAATGATGGGGTCACATTCAAATGTATATTCTTCCACTTGTGATACCACAACACCACAAATGAAATACACTGTTTTTTTTTTTTAAATTAGGCTACTAATGAGTTGGTTGTTTTCATTGAATCGAATGCATTTAGAGTGGCCAGTTTAGTACAAATATTTTTCAAATAAGTAACTACTTAGAACCTTCTTTTCAGGGAAGAATCTGATTCCTGATCGATTGATTCAATTCAGCCGGCTATTTCAGTGAATCAAACACATAATGTACAATACAACTTTCAAATTGATTTTTGTTTACCTCATGAGACTTTAATTATAGTTACAAACGGTTTCAACCTGTAGGTAAAGATACAGGCTACATGATACGTTTTGTCTGGAGAATTTATAAAAAATAAATTACGTTACCTCAGTATTGTCATGATGCTAGCCTGTGTCCCCCTGTATTGTGTGCACTTTCATGTACTTTCCAGTTCTGTGCCATTTATTGTAGTCCTTTGTAGTCCTTTTTTTTTTTTGATTGGTTCCCTGTTGATTAGACTTGATTGTTCCCAGGTGTGACTTATTATGTCTAACCGATATAAAGCTGTTTTGGCCGTGTGACAGATGCGGGCAGAGAGTAGGCGTAGACACGGGCTCGTGGGAACATTTCCTATTTTAACCACTTTGATGGTGGTCCGGTCGCGGCGGGAATCAGCCGTCTTTTCCCTCTTGCTGCCACTAGGAGGGTTTGGCATACTCGGACTTCAACTCGGACTCTTCAACTCGGACTCAACTCATACTCGGACTTCATACTTGATCTTCGGCCAAGACCCTCATGGGGGAGGCAGCCTGTAACAACTGGCTGAGCGTTGCGAGGGCTGGCTAGGCTGTGCTGGGTGCTGTGTAGTGGTTTGTGCAGGTGGCTGGTCACATGGGCGACCTGCAGAGGAACTGGAGCGTCGTGGCAGGAACAGTTTGGCCTGTGTGGTCTTCTGTACCTCGGAGAAGCGGTCAACAATCCAGTTCGCCACTGGGCCGAAGACACCAGTGGGGAAGAGCGGTGCTTTGAGAAAATCTCACCCCAGGGCCTTTCTTATCCCACTCACGGAGGAGATCGGCTTGGAGGATCTGTAGTACAGCCATCGAGTGCAGGGCGGACGAGGACTGTCCGGCGCGGCCAACAAAGGCAGATGTGGTCCTGCAGGCCTTAGATGGGAGAGCAGACTTTGAGAACCATCCTGAAGAGGGCAGACAAAGGTGCACTGCAACCACTTCCTCCACAGGGGGGATATCCTTTCTCGGTGGCAACATGGAGACATGAGATTAGAGCCTCGCGGAGAATGATGTATTCCACGATTTTGCAAGCTCCGCGTGGAGCTCTGGCAGGAAAGGGTAAGGCCTGGATGTGGGCACTTGGCGGCAGTGTTGAAGAAAACAGCCGTCGAGTCTGTTGAATCGAGTCAGTCCTTTGGGGGTGACCATTTAAGGTAGAGTTGGTCGACGGCCTGAAAAAGGAGGCGCAACAGCTCAGCGTCCACTCTAGCACAGGTCCGGCCAGATGCCTGGATCAAGGAGGCGGCGGAGTGATGAGAACCCGACCACTCCTCCAGGTTCCTGGCCCAGACGATCTCCGACGCGGAGTGGGGCTCTGCACGAGCTGCATGATGTCTCGCTGCTCTTTTAGAAGGGTGGTGTCGCAGAGGCGAACACGCACAGGAAATAGATCTCAGAGAAAAGGTATAAGTCGCCAGATAGCGTAGCTCGCATGGATGGCTGAAGGCAGCAAAAACTTCTGGCTTCTTCAGGCGCATCCTAAGCAGGCTTTTCGTTCCTCAGACGGCGGCGGCAGCTTCTCTCGGAATCCAGTGATACAGAGAGCTTCGCTAAAGAGATGAAAATCAGGGAGACAGTCTCCGAGCCCCGCTTATATACGCTAAGCCACGCCCATTATAGGGCGAGCTAGGGCGCGAGTGCCCTTCATTGGACGTGACGTCACGCTGGACTCGGTGATAGGCTGCTGCAGTTGCCGCAGGGCAGCCAATGAGCATGCTAGACAGCCTGCTGTAGGCCTGCTAGCTGCTGCACTGTGTTGACAATGGATACAAAAATTAAGGATATTTTTTTGGCTTCAATATCTTGAAAAGATGAATCTTTCCCGTAGCGTAAGCTAACTTTTGCAATACGAGAAAACCTCTCATAAGAGAACACCTTTTGCTAACCCATTGAAAATGTTTTATTAAAAGTATAATCTACAAGATTCAATTAACTAATCATCTAATAACATTAGTTATTAAGTGTCTGTATATGTATTCCTTTATCAATTTTCAGGGCTTGTCCTATGAATGGGTTAGCTAAACGGCGACTAATAACTACTATTATTTCTTTTAATTATACAAATACTTCATCAAAACATCAAAAAAATCATACTTCATCAAAACGTCAAAAAAATCATACTTCATCAAAATGTCAAAAAAAATCATATCAAAACTCAAACTCTTCAGAGATCAGGAAATTAGCAATCGACATAGATACTAATAATCGACATAGATATTTGTTCAATGATTCGATCTCAGTGAATCCGCATGATTCATGGGTTCACAGAGACCGCCACCAGCAGTGAACCACTGAAATGTTTAAATGTTTCGAAACAGTTATATAGTAACAAAGCCTCGTTTACTGAAATCACGTGACTTTGGCAGTTTCAAACATGCTCTGAACCACTGATTCGAAACAAAAGATTCGTAAAGGTTTTAAGCTTAATGAAGCAGTGTTTCAAAAGTGCTCATTACTTCCCAACAATAAAGATTATGCTTCTTCATCAAGGAGATCGCTGCCTGGAGGATTATGTGATTGACTGTAATCAACTGGCTCATTTTACCAAAATGGAGGTGATCCACCACGACAGAACCGCCACCACGGATGCTACACCAGAGTCTCCAGCAGCCATGGACACCTCGCCAGAGTCTTCAGCAGTCATAGATGCCATGCCAGAGTTTCCTGTCGTCATGAACGTTGCACATGAAGCAATCAAGTTGGTTCCTATGTGAGTGAGACTGGCATCGAGCTTGGAGGACACAATGCTTATGTCAGTGCATGCAGCCAGCAGCATCTAGCCCACAGTAACTAGCCTCAGCACTCTCAAGCCTGCCGGTGCCTACGCTGTCTGTCCCAGAGGTTGTTCCCCATAGGTTCCAGAGGTTGTTGACCATAATGTGTGTTTGGGCTGGACACTGCTCTCAAGTTCATTTCAAGGCGGTGGTGTCTGCTCATGAATTCCCTGACTATCCTATTACGACTGCCAATGTCATTCCTGGGTTCTCTGTGAGTCCTGTTATGACCAATGAGGCCTCAGATGAACTTTCAGCTTCACTGTCTGTCTTTGAATTCCCTTTTTGCCCCAATACGATCCCAGAGGTCTTTAAGGAACTTCCTGTTTGCTCTGACATGACCACAGAGATCTTCACTAGACCCTCTGCGATGGCCACAGAGGCCATCATCTTCTCAGTGCCTTTTGTTACAGTTTTGCTGATCTGTGGTGTTCTTCTGCTGGGTATCTTCCGTGGGTATCTTCAGTCCGTTTTGCACCACTGAGGTGGTCTTCAGCCCAGCCTGCTCAGCCATGGTCACCTGCCCAGCGGGCTCCACCATGCTCATTTACTGTTCCTCCCTGGCTCCCCAATCTTCCTCAACCTCAACCTCAGTCTCAACTCCTTCTTCCACCACACAGGCCTGACCCTCCTTTTTTACAACATCCAATGTTGCCAAATTTAAGTTTGACGTAGGGACTCAGTGGACAGGTTTACTGTCCTACTTAATGAAGTCAGCAGCAGACATCTACAAAACGTCCATCAAACATTATACTGTACATCTTTTTCATGAGCCCAGAGTGATCTTATCGAGCAGAGCAGATATGACAGGCACATTGATAAACTACCCTTTAAATAATTGCCTGGACCGCTAGTGTTTGGGAACCAGTATTTTGTCAAGGAAGGAAAGGGACCAACAGAACAAACAATCAAGGCTCATTTGGCACAAAGAGACATTGATTACCTTTCTGTCTCAATGAGGTGTTCTGGCAATGTTCTGATGAGCCATCATCAGGCTTTCTGCAGTTAACAATCCAAATCAATATTTCCCTCACATTTCATGCTATTTCTGTAGTCTCAACTGAATAAGGCATGTCATTTTAACTTTCTAGTATCATTTAAGTGGCTATGTTTAAAAACTTCCAGGCTTTAACTGTTGATATAAAATGTCAATAGAGCACAACAGTCTGGCTCAGAAATAAAAATCCCATTCATTTTCTCCATAGCGAAATTGATTTTTAACAATAACCATTTTACCATGAGCTCAAAGTTGTTAAGACGCTGTATAAAGGAGAGTATATAAAAGATGCCCAACACACAGTTCACTCATAAATTTCAATTTGACAGTATTTAATGTATTCAGTGTATGCCAATGGGTTCCCGAGGAAACAGAGGCTATATATTTTGAAAAGAATATTGAAAGAAAGTCATACAGTTTTGAAACAATATGAGAAAATTATGGCAGAATTGTCAATTGTTGGTGAACTATCCCTTTAAGCACACATTATTATACTATTTTCTCTGATTAAACATAGATAAATTTCTTTGAATCAAAGAGTTTTGTTTGTTTATTACTTTAAGGATTTTAAATCCTTGTGAAGAAAATGAATAAGAAAATACTCATAATAAAAATAATGACAGAAGTTTAATTAAATTAAATTAAAATAATATTCTAAAATGTTTCTATGTATTCCACATTCATCTTCATAGTATCAAAAGTACTTGGTGTAAGATGAAATGGGAACACAACATGTTTAGAAATGTGTCTTAAATGTGCCTTAGATGTATCTGGCCAGAGGGAATGGTGAATTCATCAAGCTTGTTTTAATGTGAACTAAAGAACATGAGACATGCTATAGCAAAACTGGAGCCTTTCTAAATGGCATTCTTGAAGGTCATGGAAGCGTTTCAGAGACAGCTCAATACTGCCGCACTTTTAATGTCCTTCGCTCTGAGTCTCATGGGGCCGACACATTGTTTTCCCAATCTTGGATTCTATTCAAAATGTGTGTTCTGTCAATCTACTGAGAATTCAGAGATGGCCTGAATTTTGCAGAAGACATCTGCCTGCGCAAACGGACAGACTCATCTTTACAAGAATCAAAGCCCCAGAGGGCTGACCTTGGGAAACTCCATTTGATGTTTGCAATACACTCAAAAAGTGTGCCAGGGGACTGAAAAAAAACTGGGCCCGAACATAGAGCATTAACTGGGACGAGCTAACCGAGTAAGCGAGAAAAGAGGCCATTACAAAATAATAAGGCTACTGCTATTGGAAACACATTAAATGAATCTGAGAAGTGAAATCACACGCAGAATAAATTATGTAAACTTTGCTTATAATCTAGACACCAATGAGTTCTGTTTGGGATAGAAGCTCACAAAAGGGTCAGAGAGATTAAGGGAAATGCAACAACATAAATCAAGAATAAATTTGATTTTCCATTGCTTTGTCTGAAGCTGATGTGGGCAGGCATACCTGAAGCATGGCAGGAAGATGCAGTGACTCACTTTCCTTCTCAGAAAACCAGTGTAACGAGATGTTCCCTTTGGAATGGGAAGATGTTATGGAGAACAAATGCACACTACACCATGCTAAGGGGAAAAAATGCCCTATAGGTAGACTTAACTGCTAGAGTCAGACTTCGTCCCCAAACTACGGGAAGCCCCCCCGGGACTGTCGGTGACACTATCCCCTATGGCCACAACCTACGATTTACACCCTAAACATGGTCCCGGACATTGCAAACTTCCTCCCTTCCTTGCAGGGAGATGTAAATATATATACATACATATTTATACATGGTTACAAATGTACACCTTTAAGGAAATATGGCGCAGGAACAAACAATTCTAAGTCTGTCACAACCTCTAGGGAGCACAGACGATATCTGGTGGCCTACCCCTAGGATTCCCTGAGAGGCTAACTTTACTACCTCACTAGGAAAAAAAAATCTCTAAATTCAGCACTCCATGAGGAGGACTCCAACCAGAAGGGATGACAATCAGGCAAAAAAAAAAAAAAAAATCAATTCAGGAGGCTAGCTACAACCATTTAAAACCTGCATAATAAAGATGATAAATACAGACTACTCTGCACATGACAGAAGATCAACTATATAGGGGGACAGACAGAATACTTGCCAGGTCAGGCTATTTATATTTGTTCAACTGAGATTCCAGTATCAAATGGAGCTCTTACTCAAGGAGTTAAGAACCTTACTAGGATTCCACTTACACTTATCTATGAAGACATTGCCATCAAGGGGAGCCAGCTTAGGATCTCAAGACTCCAACACACTGAAGGTGAGACCACAATGGAAGGGTTTGTAAACTGGGGCGAAAAAGACCCCTTCACAGATGAGCTGTTCTTCCTGTTGAATAAAGTGTCATATAAATGAGCGCCCCACCAGTGCTTGTTTTAGATTCTCATCCACACACGACTTTTGGGGGCGGGGTTTTACTGTGTGATAAATACAATCAGCACGGCAAAACGGATCATGCTCATCGTCTCCAAATCATGACCAGAGACGGATAAAAATTAAGTCTGTTGTTTAAAACAAATACAGAAACAATAGGGGAGAATAGTTATGCTTATGCGTAAACAGTGGCATATTCGTGCAGTGTGCGCATGTCAAAGAATCAATTTCGATTTGAATCTTGTGACATATAAACGCGCACATCAAATCAATCACTTTATTTATCATTCATGTAAACACCTTGATCGGATTCATCAAGGTGATTTCATTGATTTCATTCCGATTGTGTCCATGTAAACGTAGCTATTGACACTTACACAGAAGGAGGAGGTCAAAGGAGTGGTGTTTTTGGCCAATGAGAGAGCAAGGTAGAGGTGTAAGAATGCAGGGGCATTCCAAGGGCTGCAAGAACAGTAGTCAGTGATGAAATTTGTGGCACTATCATTGACCATGGTCAACGGTTGCCTCCATTACAAACCAACAGGTAAGTATTGCATTTTATTGCATTTGTCAATAAGGTCATACAGTAATGCATATGTTGAATTTTTTGTCCCTCTAAAGAATGCAATGTCTTCCACCAAGTGTTACGGGGGAGCTAAGGGGAGCTCGGCTCCCCTGAAAAGGACCTGGGCTCCCCTACTTTGAGACATTTAGAGGGGACTCTAAAAAACTGTCCATTTTTTTGTGTCGCATATAGATTTTGATTTTCTGTACATTAAGGTTCCTGAAATAAATGATGATATTAAAAACTGTGCGTTTGTGAGGATTGGCCCCAATCCTATTTAATATTCATGTATTTTTTTATGATTGTTATGTTTCTGTTTTTATCGTGATTTGCATGATGTAGGCCTAAGCATGGTTGATTCAAAACCATGGACAGAGCTGTTTGCCCCAACACTGACAACACTGACTGACGCTTGCGTTTTGAAGTAAATGGTTTAGTAAGTACAGGGCTCCAGACTGCGACCAAATAGTCGCATTTTGCGACCAAAATTTGAGAGTGTGCAACTGAATTTTACATCCAGTCGCACATGTGCGACCGGTACATTTACGGAACCGTTTGCCACTGAAACTGCTTAACGCACCAGTGGGGCTCGACAGCCTTTTAGACAAACGGGTCGGCGCGTATGGTTGGGTTGCGGAGAGTTCAGGTTACGGAGAGTTTGTGAGTTATAACGGAAATCATTATGAACATCAGCTATGCTAATTATTTCCCATCTGCCTTTCTGCTGTTATCTCGGGACGCTTATCCCGAGAAAAATGGCGTTCGTCAGGTCCAGTTTTGTGTCCAGCCTCTCACAGGGATTTCGGATGCCCCAACGCCTGTGATGAGACGACTCAATGCCTGTGATGAGACGACTCAACGCCTGCGATATGTTATGGCGCCGTTTGATTCATAAACAATATTTATATTTAATATTTATATTTAAACAATATGAATGTAAGCCAGAGGAGAACTGGCCCCCGACTGAGCCTGGGTTCTTCCAAGGTTTTTTCTCCATCCAATCTGATGGAGTTTGGTTCCTTGCCACTGTCGCCTTGCTTTTGGCTTGCTTTGAGCTTGCTCAGTTGGGGTTATTTAGTGTTTAGCAATGTTGTTGATCTGTGTTGTGCTACTTTCATGTTATCAGTGTGAAGCTGCTTTGATACAATCTGTATTGTGAAAAGCGCTATATAAATAAATGTGACTTGACTTGACTTGACTTAAATTTGCCACACGTTAAACGCATGGTAAGCGTGGAAGGGATGCGTCAATGAATCCGTGACAAGAATAGCGCGAATAAACGTCTGTGACGGAGACAAATATCACAACCTGCAATGTGCGTCTGAGCAATAAGCGATCTATCGACACGTTACCTAGCAGCGAATACAAACAAAATGAAAGTGGAACTAAAATACGCAACTCACGGACGGACCGTTAGCGTTTTAATTAGGCTGGAGATAATAGACAGAGCAGCGCATAGTGGAGCCCCCCGAACCACCGACAGTAATAAAGCCCCGAACTTGCCAGTCGCGGGCGATCTCGATCACGTGACACTGTTACTAGCAGATCCAGTGAATAAATCCATTGAATTCACCTCAGAATTAATAACATCATCTCTACAAGATCCAGTGAGAAACATTCCGATTTGGCGCAGAGTTCTGTTATAAACCACAGATATCAGATCAAACAGCGCTGACGTGGAAACCAGGAGAAAGACTTACAGAAGGCTTTCAGTTCACAAAACAGCAACATTCTCCATGAATTTAGGCTAATGTAGCAAGTTAACTCTAACCATAAATATGATGTCAAACGCTTACAACGTAGCCTAAACATCTTTGTCCTGCTCTTCAAAACGATAATATCATATATAAATGTTTTATTTTTTTAATTTTTTTTGTGATGATCAACACATTTTTTGTTCATTCTTCAAAGATTGTCCTAAAACAAAAAAATTTAAGATGTTGGAAAACTCTTATTTAAACATTAAAATTATTATTATTATTATTATTTTTAAAAACAAAACACATTGTAAACAGTAAGATGTTTATTGGCTATTTTTACTCCAAGTCCTTATATACATGTTTTCTCTCCTTTTGTTTTTAATTAATATTAAGACATTATAAGTGATAATAACTAAATTAATCTAAGGGATTTATTGTCAGCCCAGTGCTACCAGTTTTTTTTTTTTTTTTTTTTTTTTTTTTGTATAACTCGAGTTCTGATTTGAGGTGCTGCTGCCTTCAAATTTGAGTCTGGAGCCCTGTGAACTTAAAATAAAACAGCATATCATAATGTTAAGTCTATTTATTATTAAAGAATTTGTCAGTATTACAGTTATGTTGGGGTAAATTTGAATAATTGCATTGCGAGCTTATTTAAGGTGTGCCCCTAAATTTTCTGCTTGCGCTCCTAAAATTTTCAGTCAGGGGCAACAGCGCTCCTAGTAAAAAAAGTTAGTCTGGAGCCCTGAAGTAAACAATAGGTTTACTGTAAACCTATTGTTTTAAATGCCCGAACATGCACCAAAAGCATTAAAGACAGTCAGGGTCAGGGAGGATCGGAAAATAGGGCTCCCCCGAAAGCCAATTTGTAATTCAAAACCTGCTTCCACCCTCTGGGGGAAGAGGAAAGCTCCTCAATAATGATCAAGAGCTTGCCATTGTAGAAATGGTTATTGCAAATAATGCAATAAAACTGCATGAAATTCAAACTAGAATTGTGGAGGACCATGAGATATTTGACAATATTGATAGAATCAGCCTCACAACCATTATGCAGACATTTTCCAAACACAGTGCAAATGAAGAAGCTCTATACGGTTCCCTTTGAGAGGAACAGTGAGAGAGTCAATGAGCTATGACAACAGTATGTTCAGGTATAGTGTATATTCAATTAATTATCCATGTCTATAAGCTTGGCACTTTGCAAGCAGGTAGCAGTACAGTAATTACATGATTTACATTAACTTTGTTTTAGAGAGTTATGGAATTGGAGGCCAACCAGGCCCCTCATGAATTCATAAACATAGATGAGGCAGGATTCAATCTGGCCAGAAGGCGTTGACGTGGACGAAATATAATTGGAAAAAGGGCCACAGTTGATGTGCCAGGACAGAGAGGGGCAAACATTACCATGTGTGCGGCAATTGCAAATGCCGGATTACTCCTTCACAGATGTCAGGTTGGACCCTATAATACCAAGTGCATCCTTGCCTTTCTCAATGATCTCCACCAGCGCCTGGTTCCAGATCAGGATCAGGAGGGTGAAAACATGAGGACCTTTGTAATTACCTGGGAAAATGTGGCTTTCCATCATTCCCAATCAATAACAACATGGTTTGAAGTCCACCCAAGACTGGTAAGTCTCTTCCTTCCACCCTATTCACCTTTCCTCAACCCCATAGAAGAGTTATTTTCTGCATGGAGGTGGAAGGTTTATGACCATCAGCCACATGACCAGATGCCCCTCCTTGAAGCCATGGATGCTGGCTGCAGGGACATCACAGTTCATGACTGCCAAGGGTGGATCCAACATACCAAGTGGTTTTATCCCAGGTGCATCGCCTTGGATAATATCAGATGTGATGTTGATGAAAACATGTGGCCTAAACCTGAATATCACAGAGATTAGATGCAGAAGTTTTGTGCTTTTTAGTCCCTCCCTGCTTTTTACTGGAATGCTTTTGAATGTGATTATAAAGTACATGTGGACATACAATTCCCAAACAAGAAATGTAGTGTAAAAACAGTGGATTGCATGTTTTGCATGCAAAAACCTGTAAAACTGACACATAAAAAGTGTATGCAGTTTTTGTAATGTCAACCATAGCCAGTATTTTGAAACCTGGTGTACTTTGATTGACTGCATGTACCTTGTGAAGTTAAAACAAGTATTATTATTTGACAGAAGGGCCTTTAAATAGCTCGATGGGCTGATATAATCTGGTCTTTCATCACTGAGTGTTTTACAGGCACGGCAAAGATACGCAGTACTTCTAGAGAGAACTGAGGTTACGTTAGTAACTAAGGTTCTCTCGTACTGCGTAATATCTTACGCTAAGGGAACACTGTGTAAAAGGCCGTGCATGCAGGGATCCAACACGAAAGTCCCAAGGGCAGGTGCCCGTGACTCATATAGTGCATAATCACCAGGGACTCACAAAGAGTCTGAGAAGAGAGGCTAGAAGCGTCATTCCCAATAAGTTAGCGTCCTAAGGGAGCAAATCACATTTTAATCTTTTGCCCATGGAGTAATTTTATCGATCAGCAAGCTGTGCTCAAGTATTCTGAGCCAAAGCAATACGGTTGTAGTATTCTGAGCCAAAGCGGAGCAGACAATATGATTTTAGACAGAGTAGTTTAGCCTGTAAGGCGGGAACCTCTAGGTTATAAAACCTTATAAATG
This sequence comes from Pimephales promelas, assembly GCF_016745375.1. Next base: position 26,687,857 of record NW_024121099.1, read on the forward strand.
TAAACGGAGAGGTCCTGCCTGCCGCCATACAGATACCCTGCAAGGTAATCCCACTAGACCAAGCCCACATCGAGGCCATGCCTCTAGTGGAGTGCGCTCTAACACCTAAAGCACACTTCAAGCCTTTAGACGTGTATGCCAGCGCTATGGCACAGCTATCCATCTGGATAGGCTCTCTTTTGATGCAGCTAGTTCCTTAGCACATCCGCTGAACGAAAAGAGCTGTTCAGTCTGTCCGAAAACAGACGAGCTAGACACATAAGCTCTTAATGCCCATACTGGGAAAAGGAACCTCTCGTTCTTTTCCTCGCTGTAAACCGGCAGGGTAGTCAGGGAAATAATCTGAGCCCTCAAAGGTGTGTTGAGGGATTTAGGCCCGTATCCGTGTCTTGGTTTGAGTATGACTTTCGAGTAATTTGGCCCAAATTCCATACACGTCATGCTTCACTGAAGCAAGAGCCATAAGAAACACTGTCTTATATGACAGATGTTTCATGTCCGACAAGTGAATTGGCTGGAACAGGGCACCTTTCTGGGGGCGACAGCTGGCAGAGAAAGAGCGTGGTCTCTGGTCCCGGGCATGACGGTGCTGTGAAGCAGCCACCCTATGGCCTTTGCAGTGGATTTCAAGGCGCAAAGAGCCAGGACCGTACCGCTCCTCAAATACAGCCCGATCTCATCCAGTTTTTGGAGAAGGTCAGCTTGGATGATCTGCAGTAGCAGAGGGCGGGCAAAGATGGGCCACTACAGCTTCTTTTACTGGAGAAAGATAGTTTTATCCTTTGTCTTTAGCACCGTCCACCATGGAGAATGCTGCTGAGACAGAGGTATGCAGTCCCTTTCCAGGAAACATCCATCCAGTCTGTTGTGCGCAGGCGCCGCCCACTCAAGGCCGAAACTCGCCATGGCCTGTAAATGCAGATGCATCAGCTCGGTTTCGATGCTGGCATGTTCCCATGACATTCCTGCACTATAGAAGGCAGAGGTGGGGAGGTCCACAGAGCTTGCCCAATTCTCACTGTCCGACGGCAGGATAGAGCAGCTAGCCTCCTCTACAGATGCAGCTATCTCAACGTCATTAATGGCTGAAACAGTAGCGGACGACACGAGTGAAGCTGGTGAAGGGCTGGAGAAGGCTCGGGGACCCGTTGAGTGGCGTTTTTTACGGCGCGGCACTATAGCGGGCGGAAGTGCAGACTCACCATGAGTCACCATGGCAATAGCTCGCAATGATGGCAAAGAGGAAAGAAGCATCTTTAAAAAGACCCTGCTCTTTTAGAGAGAGAGAGAGAGAGAGAAAGAGTTGCAGAGGCGAACACACACTCAGCAGAGTAAAAAGGATATAAACGGCGGAAAGCATTGCAGATACGGTGACCGAAGGCGGTGAGATAAAGGCGGTGAGACAAGATTTAAAAAAATCTTTAAAAAAATCTTGAAAAAATGTATGAAATAAACTTCTAATATTATAGCATTTACAACATCCGAGCAATCTCACACAGCTGCTTTTTTAAAATCTACAGCCAACCACACAAATGCTTTTTGAATAATACTCAATCTTCAAGAAAATCTTAATGATCTCCTAATGGTTGCCTTGCCAACCCTATAATCTTCTGTCAACCTCTGCTGTGATTTTTACTATATTACCGACATGTCCAATACTGAAACAACATCCTTCTCTACACAGGCGTGACCTATAGATTATTCTAGTTGACATGACCCCTGTTTGACCGAATGACTGTAGGCATCAATAAAGGAAAAATGAAGCTTAAGTTGTCCTTGTGCGGGATTCACAGTCAGACATAATGGTTTTCTCATGAGAGTATGTTTCAGCTAAGTGCTTACAAGTAGGATGGCCTTCAACAAATCAGCTGACACAAATGAGCTGGACTGGAGCATTTCAACAAACAAAGTGGTTTCATGTAAAAGCATTCAAAACTAATGTATAAGCTCAATACACTCTGTTTTGATTCAACTTTTCAGACATTCCCATCTGACATATTTACGTATGCCTGGCTCACACTACAGGAGTTTTAGGCAGATTTATGCCCAATTTTCCCCTCACGAGAATCGGAGAAAAAAATCTTGTTGATTACCTCGATCGGTTCCGATGTTCGGCGCAGATTATCTGGTAGTATGAGGCTTTCACAGATCGAATCTTGCACCTCCCAATCTGCTCTCACACAAATCGGGTTTGCCCCGATCATGTTTGATATTTATCAGGATGAGCAAGATTGTGATAACCCTCAGTACTGTCTAGCCAATAAGAAACAAGTAGGGATTTCGTTGCGAAGGAATTTCCAATGTTGTAATTTTGAGTGACTCAACAGCGCGGTATGCAGTATTATCTTCATTATCTGTTGCAAAATAAGTAAGTGTTGTGCTGTGGTCAGCAGGCACGAAGACGAGTATGTTTAGTAATAAAAATCGAAACTAAAAAGCGCATTGAAATGAAGTGGATTAAACTGAAGATACAATGTCAAAATAAGGACAAAATGTCAAAATGATAACAGAACATAAACCTGAAAATAAACTTTTGCCATTGTTATATAACAATTAGTTTCGATCCTCAAATATCACTTTACCAAAGGCTTTGCTCGTCTCTGCGTGTTATAGACAGGCTGTCGCTCAGTCCGGTTACATTGTTACACCACTAGGAGTGAGTCATTAGACTGTTCATTCAACTTGCGGAAATGTAAAAAAAAAAAGTGGATTTATTCAAATATACAGTAGATCTAATGAAACAAGCTGTTATTTATTTTAATATCTATTGTTTTAACTTTGAGCTCCACTTTACAAGGCTCAGCAGCAATGCGGCGCATGGGCAACGCAAAGCTGATGCTTCACTAGAAAGAGATCAATGCGCTCTCTGCACGGCGCTATTTCCGGTGAAGGTCTTAGGGTGCTCCTATGCTATCTCACTACCAATTCGAACGAATTCGTACGAGTGATTCAAAAGTGGCTAATCGTACTAATTCATACGACCTCACTCGTACGAATTTGTACGATTTGTCTAAACCCACGTGACGGTTATGTTTAGGGGCGGGGTCAGGGGTAGGTCATTCGTATGAATTCATACGAATTGGCTAATTCGTAAAATATGTACATTTAGCAAAATCGTACTAATTCGTACGAGTGAGGTCGTACGAATTGTTACGAATTAGCCACCTCGTAAAATTCGTATGAATTCCCATGAGATCGGGTTGGATGCTCGATAACTTCCGCCGATCATAGAGTTCAATGCAATCTATATTGGTTTTTTACTCTATGACTATTCTAAAGAAACGTTAGTCATGAAAACAGACAAAACAGACACCCCTCATTTTGTTTATGCTTCTTTTTTTAATTTTATTAAATAAGCATAACTATATATAAAATGACATCTAAACGTATTAAAGTTCTGTTTCAAAGACGGGAGGACAGTAAATTTTGAAGACTCTGCCATAATCCCGTTTACCTCGGTTTTCCTCCACTTTAAATCTCCCCAACCGGAAACTGAAGAGTATCCTTGCGTCAAATGCAGAACTTATGTGTGCATATAGCCTATAGCATTTTTGCATTGTATTGACCAGAGCTGACGCCATTCATTAGAAATAGCCTAACCTTAAATGTTAAAAGGATAATTAAAAAAAAAATCTCTTTCCTTGGTCACGGCAACCTTTTCATGAATATGACTTGATATGAGGGACAGATATTTTGTTTACATCCACTTTTCTGCTTCCGGTCTGCTGCGTAAGATCACGTGATGCACTGCGATTTTCAAATCTTGTAGTGTGAGCATGTTTAAGATTTGAGGGAAGAAAATCTGAAATGATTCTCTTGAAGCGTAAGCTGCAACCAGATTTCAAAATTGGTTAGGATTTTAAAACTCCTAAAGTGTGAGCCAGACATTAGACATACTATCAGTATTTTTACCTAGCATTCATACTGTTACTGCTCTTGAGACATACATGTCTTCAGGGGAAATGTATTTGAAAACTTGTCCTTATTAGTTCTGTGAAACTTTTCCATGTTTTAGAGAGTTAGCATTTATTTAACAGGGAACATAAACATGATTGCATGGGCCACAATTTGAATAACTAACCCAACAGCAACATTTTAAAACATAAATGCAATGTGACACTGGTCTATAAGCAAATTACCCCATGAAATTGTATAATAATTACATTATATTATAGTTTTAGAATTAGTATAGCTTGTCAATTAGCTAATTTGTCAATTTCCCAATTCCCACCTATTATTCTGTAGTGAAATGTACTAGGGCTAACTTTCAAAGGACCTTATTTTCTAGATGGTAGAAAAAGAGTTGTATAACCGCATTTGCATTCTCCATAGATAAAACATTTCCTATGTGACGTCTAGACGAAAGTTTTGCTTCATTGAATCGCGAAATTCATAGCTGCACATGATATCCCCACCAATGATGTTTGCATTTTCTCAAATATGTCCATGCTGAGTCCTGAGTAATGAAAATGGAATGTTCTTAAATCCAATTTCATCTATTTCCACTCATAACCTCATCAGGCATTAACGCAAAACATAAAGGATGATGAGGAATTATTATCATTATCGTTGTCATCAAACATCATCACTGACAACCAAATGCAGGGATTTGTAATAATGATAAATATCTCAACTTGCACAAACACAATCTAGTTTTTATTAAAAAAGTCGGACTTTTTTAATACTAGTGCACATTATTCGATCTCATGTTTAGTAATATTTTTTTTGTTGTTGATTATTATTAAGTATGCACTGCCACTCCTGCCTCTTTCAGAGAAATTGTCCCTGCTCTATATCCTCTCCATAACGAAGCATCTCTGCATGCAGGTCTTTCTGTCATTACCCACAATCATGAATTTTTATTGGCTGCAGGGTCTCTTTCCGCCTGCCCTATCTCTGTGCTTTTGCTCGCTTCCGACAGCCGCATTCACGATGAGTCACTCAAAAGTGTTACCATTCCCATCATCTTTCACACAGCAACCCTGTGAAATATGTGTATAACAAGCTCAATGTAGCTTGGAGAGAGAGAGAGTCCACCCGCTCATCTTCACCCTATATCTGCTAAATATTTTGTCCAGAATCCTTCTTTTGCATATTTTTCACAGCTCAACTGAGAGGGCCACAAAAAACAGGAAGGGTGCTGCTGATAAAGATGAATTGTAGTGCAACTCGCAAAATGATCTTCTTCTGAATGGTCTGCATAATAACTCAGTGAACCGTGCATTGCTGCTTCTCCACACGCTGCTGCGGGTAACTGGACGTTTGTAACAAAACAGCCTAAAAGCTGTGGGAAAAAGAAACATGTACTGTACGTATATTGCTGACCAGTGGTGGATGAAACGCACAAATGCCAACACTATCCCACGACCAATTTGTACAAATTCGTACGAGTGATTAAAAGGTAGCTAATTCGTACAACCTCACTCGTACGAATTCGTATGATTTGTCTAAACCCACGTGATGGTTAGATTATGGCGCGGGTCAGGGGTAGGTCATTCGTATGAATTCATACGAGAAAATACAGACGTTATTGTATGCCAGCTAGATGGCCCCGCTGCAGTCAAAGTGAAATCTGATTGGCTGATTAAATCTGACGGATTATCTGATTGGTTAAAGAAATGGTTTCATTGCCATTCATTTTATACTACAGGCGCCCGCACTGTCGATTCTGAAGGCCTACGGGCAGATTTATTTACCCGGCAACGCATGATGGCTGAAATATGATTGGATACAAGCTCTAACATAAAAACATACTACTGGAAGCAGCACAACCAAGAGAAAAGCTATGAAATTAAGAGAACAAACTATTTGGAATAATTAAATACTTTAAAAAGTAAAAAAATATATTAAAGTGCAAGTCAGTTATTCTGATAGTGTTTAGGCCAGCAGAGAAGGCCTTGCTGGCCCTGACGGCCAACCATATATACAGTATATATATATATATATATATATGTGTGTGTGTGTGTGTGTGGGTGTGTGTGTGTGTGTGTGTGTGTGTGTGTGTGTGTGTGTGTGTGTGAAATGTTAAACAAAAAAATCAACCAATCAATTAATGCTAGTAAAGCTTAAAATGTGAAGAAAAAAAATGAAGCTAAAAGATTAACAAATGAAAGAAAAAAATCGTCTTCTAAACAAAATACAAGTTAACTAACTAAAGGAAGAAAAAGAAATGTGTGATAAACAAAACTGCAACAAGTAAACTTTAATCAAACTTTTATTTAAAACTAAACAAAAGATGTAAAAACATCAGAACATTTGAACATTTAGTTCTCTTATCCACTTTCTGTCCAGGGCTCATTGGTATGAAAAACATTGATGATATTAATAAGTTGACATAACATTAGCCTAGTACTTTTGCTCTGCTAAAAATCAGTCCAGTGGACGCTTGCAAGAGTGGGACAACTTCCTGTGTGTTTGTTTAGTCTTACAGGTGGTTAGTGGTCTTTCAGTGAGACACTAGCCTGTCAAACGCCGGCTTGGCCACTAGCTTCAGATCAAAAGCATCTGCACAAATGCATAAATGCCACACTGTGAAACATGATAGACCACCTTAAAACATCTAAGCACACCACCTTAGCCTGGTTCAAGCTATTCACACATTTCACCTTATCTCGGCATGTCCAATAACAGCAAATGATTAAAAGGACAGGCCTACAGAGAGAGCACTCATTCATTTCTCTCTCATGATATTTTCTTCAATTAGAATGTAATCTTGTGACACGCACATTGATTGGGAGGCTTATCAAAGACTTCCTCCAGAGAACAGATGCGTCATGCTTGTAAAGTGTCAGTAATCTGCAAAGTGTCGGTGAGGATTTTAACCCCTCTTGAGTTTCTTATTCCTTTGAATAAATTTATTGCAACAAGGTCAAATTATGAGTTTTAACAGTCAAGTCACCAACCTCTCAACGTGTATTTATTTACCTGGATTTGGCATTAGTTTAAATGCACTATGGCTGGTCATCAGTGAATTAGAGATTTGAGTGATCAGTCATCGTCTGACAAACCTTCCCCTCTGTTATTCCTCCTCTGAGTCTCAAACCCTTCTGACTGACAGCAGGACCCATTACATACAATGAGGCAATTCAAGTCTCAGGAAACCAGGGCTTTCCCTCTGTGACACGGTATTGGCAGGTCGTTGATTGGGAAGCTTATCAACAACTTCCCTGTGTCATGCTCTGAAAAATGTCAGTAGCCATAAGATGTCCATGAGGATTTCAACCCCTGATATTCTTTATCTCATTCTATTTAATGTTGTGTCTTTTTAATAGAATTACTTAAATGTGATCATAGTATGATCGAAAGATAAAGTATATAACTTCTGCTCCACCTAAAGCTATAGCTACATGGAGCATTATCACGTTCTCAAGTTAAAGGTTTCTGCAAAATCAACCTACCAATGTCTTACTGTTATTTGCCACTTTAAGCTGGAATAAGAAAATAATGCACATATTATTATTTGGCTGACAACACTAGACAAATGAGAACAATTATGAGATACTGTGAAAAAGACCAAAACATGAACCTCAATCTCAAATCAATTTAGGCAGTCAGAACAATTTGGAGGAATTATGACTGTTGGGATATTTAACAATTAGTTTTTGTTGTTATTTTTTTTTTTTTTATATGAGTACTGACTTGAGCTTCTGACACTTTCTTCTGAGACTAAAGCATCAACATCACAAAAAAAACAGCAAGTGTTATTAAAAAAATTAAAAATATTGTTAGTGTTATTAAAATATTAAACATGAGACTATGCAGATCAGACAGTGGCAACCTAGTTTTCTTCATCTCAAGTGCATTAAAAACATCCCCTACACCATTAGACCACCACCACCAGCCTGAACAGTGGTAACAAGGCATGATGAATCCATGTTCTTATTCTGTTTATGCCAAATTCTGACTCTACCATCTGAATTTCTCAACAGATGTCAAGACTCATCAGACCAGGCAACATTTTTCCAGTCTTCAACTGTCCAATTTTGGTGAGCTCTTGCAAATTGTAGCCTCTTTTTCCTATTTGTAGTGGAGATGAGTGGTACCCGGTGGGGCCTTCTGCTGTTGTAGCCCATCCACCTCAAGGTTGTGCGTGCTGTGGCTTCACAAATGCTTTGCTGCATACCTTGGTGTCTGTGTCCATAGGCCGTAGCACGCAGCGAGAGTACAGGCAACAGCAATCCGGTCCTCGACCGCGACAGTCTCAGCTGCTCTAAACTATACTGCGACTCGTAAAGATAGCCACGAACATCGGATTCGAGTAGCAGAATTTCAAAATCCTCTTCTTCCATATCATGTTTAGTTTCTTCCGTCATTGTCATAACTTACTATCTCCACAGCGCTTGTTAGCTTAGCTTCCAAACAAGATGGCGGATATTGATTTTAGTTTCTGCAAGTGAAGTCCCACCCACTGATCTGTAATAGGCTTGTAGGGTGAGTGGGTCCAACACCCTGGAATAATAATGAGCTAGTGTATGTAGCTCTAAAGATTTTAATGAAATGTGACTTCCTGCTTATCGTGACACAAAATGACGATTTTTACGCCACGATAAGCAGGAAGTAAAACACTTAAATCCTTATTTCTCCCATCTCAGGAGAAAATAAGGGAATAAACCATGACCATTCAAAAATATGACTGGGTTTCTAAAGATACAAAGCTTAATGCAAATGGGTGAAGTGACCCTTTAACATTGCTCTCGCTATTGGATGATGGCAGAGCCGATAGAGGAATGACCAGCGCTCTAAAAGGTGTGCCAATCACTTGTGTCTAGTGTTTAGTTTTAAGGATGATTAAACAGTGTCTAGTTTTAAGGATGACTTTCAAGTTCGTGCTCATCACAGTCTGTGTGTCGGCATTTGTTTGCAGGTGTGCATGTTATATAACAGGTTCCTTGCTGCAATTTTGACATTTCTAGCCACACAAACTAAGAGGAGCTAAGAAATGTTTGAGAAATGGAGGTAGGTCCGGACTAAAACACTAGCGTCCCCATTCATAGCGTCCCCATTCATAAACTATGGCATTGCGGCTTGTGAGCGGCAGCTGCGTGTCTGTGAGGGGAGGTGGAGAAGGAGAGAGCGAAGCTCTAGGGAGGGAGTACAGCGAGCCCGTCGCGGCCTTTGAGAACGGCGCTTCTTTTGTGCGGTCCTGTTAAGGGCGGAGTGACAGCTTGAGGATTGAACACTCCGAGCCAAGCCCGCAGGGTCGACATCGGAAGTGTTTCGCAGAGCTCAAAACCCCCTGCGAGAGGGTGAGAGGTGCGTGTTCCTGGCCCAGGCAGAGATCCATCACATGGGATCACAAGAGATGAAAATCAGAGAAACAGCCTGCGAGCCCTGCCTATATTTGCTAAGCCATGCCCATACTGGTGGGCTATAACGCTGTGAAAGCGCGAGCATCCTTCATTGGATGTGATGTCACGTTGGGCTCAGTGGTAGACTGCTGCAGTGCCCGCAGGCTAGACTGCCTGCTCTAGGTTTGCTAGCTGCTGCACTGCGTTGACAATGAATTCAAAATTAAGGATAATAATCGAAAAGATTTATCTTTCCCGTAGCGTAAGCTAACTTATGCAATACGAGAGAACCTCTCGTAAGAGAACCCATGTTTCAGGAAGTAAATGAAATTTGCTAGTATACAATAAAATTACATCAAAAATAACAATAAAAAACAGAAATAAAATAAATGTGGCAGCATGTGACTGTAATATGCTTGTGTTCATAGCCAGGCACTTCAGATAAAATATCTTTAAATAAATGTTTGTATTCCTATGTGGAATACTGCCACTTCTCATCATTAAACATTTTATCCAGTAATATGATGATGCAATGCTTCCGTGCAAACATTCCATTATGTGGTGAATCTTGCATGCCGACTACATGCAACATTTAAATCTCAGATGCTTTAACTTCCGTCTTCTACCTCTTATACCTCTGTGGCCAGCAAAAATCATTTCCCATCCAGCCTCTCATGAACCATCAGGAGAGCATGAATAAGCAATGCTATGATATGAAGGAAAGATCTGTCCCCGGTAATCTTGAACACAGATCTGCTTCTGGACTCAATGTATGTGCCATCTGGTATGTGCATGTGTGTAAGACTGCATGCACAACAAAGGCTATTTTAACCAGCAAGCACAACAACAACCTACCAACATCTTTAATTGTTACAATACGTACTGTACCAAACAAGCAGCCACAATAAAGCAATCATTAACCATTTTACAGTGACCTCTATTAAATTAAAACATTGCAACCAGGTGAAGGGTTGCTGGCTCGGGACGGGGTGTTCAAGGGGGTAGGGATTTTTAATATTAGGAGCAAAGAGTTTAATTGCATTACTAAGGACACACTTGGGAAAAGAGCTAACCCACTTTTTGCTCAATGCTGAGCATGTGTAATTAAAGAATGTCTACAATAACTTTATTCATAGCAAGAAATTACTTTTTTTCCAAATGTCACAGGACCTCCAATAAAAAGTATGTGTTAAACTAATGCTACACTCTAAAAAATGCTGGGTTGTTTTAACCCAATTTTGGGTAAAATATGGACAAACCCAGCCATTGGGTTACATTTTTAAATTACATTTTTAACCCAATGCCTGGGTTTGTCCATATTTTACCCAAAATTGGGTTAAAACAACCCAGCATTTTTTAGAGTGTAATACATTTTTGCACTTATTGTGTAGACAAGCGTCATGATGGTCTATTGGTAAATTAGTAAGGTTGATTGTTTTATCTGTGTATATGTTAGTAATTAATAATTAATTATCATAATTAATGGCTTTAAGTATTTGCATGTTTTAATTAACATGCTGACATCATCAATCTGTGGTTGTAGTCTGTACAGTAAAACCTTCTCTGAAAGGTTACAACTTTAAATTCACTCCTTTAAAGCATTGCAACTATGTAGCCATACACACTTACATCATAAAAAATTGTGTGTTGAACCCTTAAACCAGCCTCATTTTACAGGGTATAATTGAACTAAACAGCCTTAAGATCAGTTACTAAACTACTGAAGGTAGTGAGTCAATGCCATACTTATGAGTCTAATGCCATAATTATCAGTTACTGAGATTACCTTTCATAACTTTTAAGATTTCCATTACACGAGAGTAGATGTTAAAACTTCATGCTGATTTATACTTGGCTTTTGCCAAGGTAAGCTAAGATGTAGCTTTAAAGTAAACTATGCTTCTCCATCCATTTACGCGCCAACCCGTTTGATAATGGCTGTCGAGCCCCACTGGTGCTTTATAAAGCAGTTTCAGTGGCAAACGGTTCCGTATGGCATACTACCTACCGCAAACCACAATATCTGGCCAACCACAGTCATTCAAACAATATACACAGGAACGTAATGACTGTAAATTTCAGCGCAACCCATACAAACAGACTCTTCAAGAATTCTACGAAACCTTAGCGTGGCGGCCTGTACATAGCCAGCTAGAATCTTTCCGTCTCAACCACAGCCAGTTACTGCTCGTTCCTGCTGCTTCAGATAAGTTCTTTACTGTGCGACGCAACTCTTGGCCACTGAATCCGAGGAACCGGGTTGTAGAGTGTGCCACAAAACCTCAACCACCCACTTCCACTGGATAAACTTGGACTCTCCATCCTCGCTGCTCTGCCTCAGTGGCCAGATGAGCATACCGCAATTTCTTCCTCTCATATGCTTCATCTACCGCATCCTCCCATGGCACTGTTTGCTCTATCAGCTGAACAATGCGTGCTGATCCAGACCACAAAAAAATATCTGGTCGTAAGTTAGTGGTAGCAATCTCAGGTGGAAAAATAAGCCGTTGATCAAGATCAGCCAGCATCTTCCAGTCCCTAGCAGTTTCCACTTGTCCTGGGGCGAGAATTGGTGTTAACACCTTTCCTTGGTGGTTGCTCGCCTGGGCGGAGGAATATTGTCTTCTGCGGGTAACGTTTTGCAGGCGGCAACTTATTGGTCATACTACGCCTGCCCTCCAATGCTAAAGCCAAACATTGCAGTACTTGGTCATGGCACCAAGTAAACTGACCTTGGCTAAGAGCCACCTTACATGCTGTCAGAATGTGCCTTAATGTGGCAGGTGATGAACACAAAGGACAAGTGGGATCCTCTCCTACCCAGAGGTTTAGGTTCTGCGGTGATGGGAGGACATCAAAGGTCTTGCCAGCCCAACTTGCATTGTTCCACACTCTCCAATCTCATCCACTCTCCCTGCTTGGCCTGGGAAATGGCCTTTATACACCTCATCCTCTCCTCCTGCTTTCGCACCTCGTTGACCACCAGCTTCCTCCTTTAAGCCGGGCCTGCCTTGTGCCATTTAGGAGGAGCTACACTAAGCCCAAAACCCCCTCTTCCATGCTGTACCTGTCCCACAATATCCCCAATTTGAAGGGCAGCCTTTGCCTCTACTACCGATTTCTTTGCTGACCACTTCCTACCAGTTTTTAACACAGGGGCTGCCCCCCTTACACATTTTTCATGTGACTCTACTAAGGTCATTTCCAGCCTGACCTTGGCACACTTAAACTCCTCGGTTAAAGCAGAGACTGGCAGCTGCAGTATTCCTTTACTATAAAGTCCCAGTCTGCTGAGGCAGCGTGGAACTTCCAACCATTTCCTGATGTATGAACTTATTAACGCTTCCAGCTTGTCGACTGTTGTCAAAGAAACCTCGTACACAGTCAGTGGCCACAGCAACCTCGGCAGCAGACCAAACTGAAAGCACCAGAGTTTTAGTTTGCCTGGTAGAGCACAGCTGTTTATGCTCTTCAACCCTTCCACTGCTTGCCGTCTAACTTCTACGACTCGAACTGTGTCCCTTAGATCCCCATCATACTATTTCCCAAGACTCTTCACTGGCTTCTCAGAAACTGTTGGTATTGCCTCACCATTAATGAAGAATGTTTTATCTACTACCTTTCCTTTAACTATCGAGATACTCCTTGATTTAGAGGGCTTAAATTCCATTCGTTCCCATTCAATATTATCTGTCAACTTCCCCAATAACAGATTAGTGCAGGCTACTGTTGTAGTCATGGTTGTCATGTCATCCATGTATGCTCTGATTGGAGGTAGTCGCAGCCCAGAAGCCAAGCGCTCTCCTCCTACTACCCATTTTGATGCCCTAATGATTACTTCCATTGCGACAGTAAAAGCCAGTGGAGAAATGGTGCATCCTGCCATTATTCCGACCTCTAAGCGTTGCCATGCAGTGCTGAATTTTGGAGTTGACTTTTGAATTTTGAAAGTAGGCTTTCACTAAATTTGTTATTGACATTGGTACTCTGAAAAAATCGAATGCTGCCCACAGAAGCTCATGTGGCACTGAACCATATGCTTTAGCCAAATCCAGGAATGTCACATGGAGCTCCTTCCTCTCCTTTTTTGCTGACTGAATTTAAAATTGATATGTTCTAAGCATCCTGAGAACCTGGAATGCCCGCTTTTTGAATTGAGGTGTCAATGAAGCAATTCTTTACTAGGTAGGTGGACAATCTCTGGGCAATAATGCTGAAGAAAATCTTACCTTCAACATTTAATAGTGAAATAGGATGAAACTGACTGATGCTTGTAGCATCTTTTTCTTTAGGTATAAAGACTCCTCCTGCTCTGCGCCATGCTCTGGGCATAACCTGTTTTTCCCGTATATATCATATATCAATGTATCATTTAATAATGATATATAAATTTTTGACATTTACATGTGTGTGTAAATCGATATTTTTGTTGCATGTATGTTTGTTGCAATACGATGATTTTGACATAGGTATTTATTTATTTATTTATTTTATTTAACCTTTATTTAACTAGGTAAGCACGTAGAGGACGCTTTCTCAGTTGAAACGAGTATTAGGAGAGGAGGACAAAGTAATTGCTTATAAAGAATGTTAACTGTTTATTATGAATGTATGAGGCCTGTTTTAATGTAAGGCCTCAGATAACTAGTGAGTACCCCTCCTTCCATTGTCCTTTTTATCTATTTTCTGTCTCTCTCTCATGCTGCAAATTTAATCCACAAATGCAATGTGTAATTAATTATGTAAATGATTAATTACCCAGTGCAAATTACAGAGCAGGTTTAACACAGAGTCAAATTGTAGACCAATAAACGTGTAAGGTAATCTTTTAGGTCTGTTAGTCCAACTTAAGTGATTTCAGTCAGACTAAAGCAGCCATAAAATTTAAAAGTGAAAAAATAATTGCTTTGCTTGAACTGAAATTGAGATGCAAGTAAGATATCACAAGTAACACAAGGGGATCATTGCATATGTATCATTTTCACCTCTCAGTAAATGGAGAAGGGACCCAGCCGTCTGTGTGTATCACACTATGTACAGGGCCTTCCCAAGGGCAGCCCTGAGACAGAAACCAGTTTGTCATCTGGTGTCCTTGTCCTAAAAACCACCCTGTTTCTGCCCACAGCCTCAAAGGAGCCCAGAGAACGCCGCTCCTCTCACCAAGGGTAAAAAGCTGATGATGACCTGGAAGTGAGCAACACTCACAGTGGAACATGTTCCCATTTTCACCCTGACACGTTGGCAAACACACATCATCGCCTCGCAAGCATTTGCTGAGTGCAAGCCCCACTGCCATCCCTCCATTTCCCACTGCTGCGGCACACTTTCAAACACTTAAAATGTGTCCTATTTGAGTTAAAGCACAGTCGTAGGTTTAAACTACAGTAAGAAATGTTTCTGCATTAAAAGCACTCCTCAGATTAACGTTTTATTGGCCAGAGGTTCATCTATCAGACCTCAGGAGACATAATGGAGCTCTCAGTTATGCATCATTTAGGTATCAACTTCAGATGTTTCTCTTAAAGCACTGAGGAAGATACTTATAAACTGGACAAGCTAGAATATACTTGTATAGTAAAGTACTTAAATTAATATGCTAGACTACAAGACACTAACTTCAGCAACTCTGATGCCATCATTTAAAAAGACACTTAAAGAGTAGAGTATTAAATCAAAATGCAGGAGAGTCAAACTATCACGGAAATAAAGAACTAACTCAAACTGAGGGCTTATACAAACTAAGGAGCTGATTAACAAGGCACACCTGAACTAAGGAACCTAATCAAATCAGTGGCAATACGCTGATTTCACACAGCCATTATTTTGGAATTGAAAGCAATGATCCGATGGGAAGAAAACCAGGGGCCCGTTCTTCGTACGTTGCTTAAAACATCCGAGATCAAATGAGACATCCATGATAATATCATCGTGCTCATCATGATCCGGCTAATTGGGTTCTTCGAACACTCCTGCCGGTTATGATTACTATAGCTGGATTGAGTCATCTGAGATAACTGCGCATTCTCGCGTTGATTTAAAAGGGGATATGTATCGATAGCAGAAACAGTGATCAGCAACACTGCTATTGGCTCAGCATGGCCAAAGAACATGCCCAGTTTTTCTCCCAAGCAGAACAAGAGCTTTTAATGGAAGGTTATGCCGAATTTCAGTCTTTAATTAAAACGCCAGGAACTCACTGGACATTTCACCCATTGAGCATGTTTGGGATGTTCTGGATCGACATATATGACAGCCTGTTCCAGTTCCTGTCAATATCCAGCAACTTCGCACAGCCACTGAAGAGGAGTGGACCAACATTCCACAGGCCAAAATCAACAACCTGATCAACTCTATGTGAAGGAGATGTGTTGCACTGCATGAGGCAAATGGTGGTAACACCAGATACTGACTGGATTTCGGACCTTTTCCTTACAGACCCAAAATTATTATCCATGTTATACATGTATAGTATTGTACAAAATAAAGTACTTTTTTTTCTAATTTCACTCTGAAACATTAAATGAAGAGTAAATGGAGCATTTTATTTCAGTAACCTCAATGTCTAAGAGAAACAATTAACCTTAAAGAGATTTAATGCTTATTTGTGATTTTTCTTTCCCTTGGTGCTCAACTATTTTCTAATTAGACAGATGATGCCATAATAGGTCAAGGTAATCATTTAACACACCACAATCCTTTCATATAATCAAAGCCAAATGGCATCTTGTAGGTGTAATTTAACTTCATTATATGGTTTATATTAAAAGGATTATTTTTGTGGCTCACAAGGCAAAATTAGATAAACGGTTTAAGCTTGCTCTACTGGGCTACATCCATTTACATCCAGTTTAATCAGGTGTCCTGAATGAGGCAAAGGCTCCACATGAGGCAGGCTAGTACTGTACAGCTACAAATCAATGAGCACCGTTCCGCCGTAATTGCTCCTCAGGTTCTTCCCACAATGCACAACTCTGAGGAAGCACGGAGAAAGCCATAACAATACCTTTATAGCTAATTCACAGTGATAGATAACGTTTCATTAAAATTTCATGAAGACAAAAGATCTGAGAGAACCATCATTCGGAAAGTGATGTTTTGGTGTCTGGCTGAATTTCTGTGTAATTCAGAGTGCGTTATGGGATATGTAAATATCCACCACCATGTTGCCAGGGTTTTCTGGGTGGTTGCTACAGTAGGTGGTTATTTACTGGCCCAAGACAAAAGAGTCCATTCCCAAGTCTATAGCAATAACCTTGTTCAGACTGTCAGTCCAAATCTAAATTTTGTGCATATCCGACTGAAATTTGATTAGATTTCCCTTGTGCAAAATAATTATACCCTATTTATTTTATTCTAAGTATACTACACTTTTACATATGAAGAGTTCAGAAGCAAAAGCCTCTAAATGCCATTTGAAATTTTCTTCTTTAATGATGATTTTTATCAAACTTGTATATTTAAGTTCAGTGATTTCACTTAAATGGCAATGATAATTACCTATTAAGTGTTATTTAAAGGTATAGCGGAGGATCTTTCTGAATTTTAGAGAAGACCCGCCCTCTCCAATTTTTTAAAAAAATGCACATGCACAAACACAACACTCTTGCTCCCGAGAGGGAACGTCTATTACGCCTTGCACAATTATGTTGCAAATTCTAAACTAACTCAAAAATATTCATAAAAAAGACAACATGTCAAATGCCCTTCCGTGTTTTATTTACTTATTATACTGATCGATTGAGTGACCGAGGACTCAAGACATGATATGTCCAACCCTGTATCACACAAAATACGTTCTGAGGAAACTATTTTGCAAATCGCAATTACGTTACATAGCAACATATAAGCAGTGCTATTACGTTGGTCCTTAACCTAATATCTCTTATTGTTAATACGTTATTTTTTATACATAGTTGCATATGGAGAAGTAGCTTGTTGCATGTGTAATAATAAACACTCAAGGTTTTAGAATATGAACACACAAGATTTTAGAATATTTCAGCGTGATACAAAAGGCTACTTTAGACAAATTGAGATGTTTACCGTGTCTATGCGGTGCATGACTCGTGCCAGGGCTAGCATTGTAGCTTGCATTAACTTTTACTAGTGATTTTAAATGGATTTCTCCAAATAGCGTGACAAACTTTACCTGTCTGGTAGAATCTTCGCGACTGCGGCATCAGTGAGAAGCCCAACCTGTGCTTTTAGCGCACGCCAGCGTGTGATATTCATCCAAAATCTCTCTGGTCTTGTTTCTATATTCTGCGGCCTTTCTCTTCTTATCATACACTTCGTAAACATTTTTTCTCTTTCGACCCTCAGCCATTTTCAAAGGAATGGCTGAAACCGTAACTCCGACATAATACACCTGAAAGTGAAAACTACATAGGGATGAGCACGTAGCCTACGACGGCCTTACCTAAACATATCACCAGAATGATTTACACTTAGGTGGACCAATAGTATAGACTACCCACCCGGAAAAAGAAAATCCTCCGCTATACCTTTAAGTGAAATTACTGAACTTAAAAATACAAGTTTGATAAAAATCATCATTAAAGAAGAAAATTTCAAATGGCATTTAGAGGCTTTTGTATCTGAACTCTTCATATATATACTTAAAATAAATACCCTGCAATTGTACTGTTAGTATTCTAAATTGCTATACCTAAAGTCTGCTAAATTGGAACAACTAATTTTGTACTTCATTTACTTTAGTTGTCTGGAAGAAGTGCTGAGCTCCAACTAAAGATATTCTGTGGAACTAATACAAATATATACTTTAGATACACTTTACATATCTTGCATTCAAAAAGTGATATTTTACAGTGATCATGCTATCCTTAATAATAGTGATATTAAAACACATTTTAGGCTTAACATTAAGAAATGTGCATTGTGTAATAAAGTCCTCCAAACAAATTTTAATTATATAATTTATACTAGTAATTATGGCAGGTTGTGGAAATGGGGGTGTGTCATTAATATTATGACTGATGTTGTTTATTGTAAGTGTGTTGCCTTTTTGGACTCCTTTATCTGATGGGCCTAACCTTTTCGTCATCCTCTCTGGGCCAGCATTCGCTAACCTGGCCTTTTTAGGGGGCTTTCCTCTCAGGACAGATGAGAGGATGCTTAATTGCTTTTTAACTCACTTCTTTGAAAGAAACATGCAAGATATATGGCCATGGCCAAGATATAATTATAAAATATGACATGGTTTTAAAAGTCAACTATAACATGAACTATGCAATACACTTTAATTTATTTAGTGCTCATAAAATTATTAAGCTTATATGGAGAAAGAGATGTTTATAATGTGACAATAAGTCAGCCATCGTAAGATAAGGAAAATATGACTAGACCTAGACTACTTGTCCTGAGCAGGTGTTGTCAGTGAACAGGCTGTAAACTGATACTAATTATTTGGGAATCATTCTCTAACAGTAGTCAAGTTGTGTAAGTCATTGTTTGAGTAACATTTTGTAATCGATTTGGTGTAACATTAAAACAGGAGATCATGGCTTAATCTGTACTCCAAGTGATGCTTGAAGCTCCAGTGCTTTCCTCTGTGGGTAAACTAAACTTTCGGAAGATGTTGTAGCAGAATCACATGAACAATTCCAGGATATGCTTTTTTTGTCATTGGTTGTTGCGCTAAATCTTACCCAGATACAACAGTGCTCTTTTCTGATTGGCTATTGTGAAGTATTATTTTTTATTTTATTTTATTTTATTATTTTATATTTTTGATTGAGCAGGCTCGACTAAGCACTAAGAACTCCAGGGGACATGTGCTTGATTCCTGCCGGTTCCATAGTGAGAGTGGCAGCCAGATAAATTTTAGGCGCTGCAGGCATATTAAAGGTGCTCTAAGCGATGTCGCTTAATAACAATTTTATTTGACTATTCCTTTTCTTCCTTGTTGGCCTGAAACGAGACTTCCATAGATTTCCATGACGCATGCGCAGAAGAAAGAAATGGAATAGTCGAATAAAATCGTTATTTTTGTTTGTTTTTCCGCACAAAAAGTATTCTCGTCACTTGATAAACTTATAGTTGAGCCACTGTAGTCACATGGAATATTTAAACATTTTCTTCATTGACTTTCTGGGCCGTCAAGTGTCATTCCCTTAGGAGCCTATGTGGTAGTTATACAGCTCTCAAATTTAATCAAAAATACCTTCATTTGTGTTCCGAAGATGAACGAAGGTCTTACGGGGTTGGTACAGCATGGGGGTGAGTAATTAATGACTTAATTTTCATTTTTGGGTGAACTAACCCTTTAAAACTGAGTTACAAGGGCCAAGGGGTTGAAATATTCCCCTACGAAATGCAACAACCCTTCATGAACCCGATACGTCATCAGTCGTCGGCGATGGCTCTGCCGTTACAGAGTTTGTACAGGATTTCTCCATGACAACAACTGACAATCAGCGCAGCTGCTTTTAACTTTGAATAAACATGATGATTATAACATCCCTTCCTCGAAATGTATGTCTTTTCTGATTGGAAAGGTAATTTATTACACCATTTCTTAATTTAAATGACTATAGTGTTATTATAAGAGTAAATAAATTGTGTGGTGGAATCATCTGGCGCTAAATTTAAATGTTTAACCGTTTGCGATCCATCTCGCCGGTGATTTCCGATGCATTCCGTGAACTTTTTTCTTAGCCCTCCGTTTGGAGTGTGCCTCTGAGAAATCTCTGTTTTCCGAGGGCTATGTAGCCCTACCCCTTCGCCCTACCCCTCGATCTCAACAAGAATCGGGACACCCTACCCCTAGACGTGAACACGCAAAATGGAGGGGTAGGGCCAAGGGGTGAATTGGGATTGAGCCTAAATCTCCAGTACCCACGCAATCGAGACGCCATTTTTAAAGTTTTGAGAAGTTTGTATTCAACACTTGTCGCCCCGGGTGACACAGACGCCAGTTAAGAACGATGTAAGATGACGTAAACGAGTGGTGTATCATTTCATAGTGGTATGTTTGCACTAGCGCTTACCACTCGGTTTCGAGGGACAAGGGCTAGGGGTAAGGGTAAGGGGTAAGGGGAAGGGGAAGGGGAAGGGGCAAGACAGTGAATTGGTATTCAGCCGATCTGAAACAGATTCATTAAGTTATTACTCCAACACATCCACGACATCATTAACCAACGTGGTTGAATGACCAATTTGAGACAATGCAGGGTAACACTTTATTTGAAGGGGTGTGCATAAGACTGACATGACACTGTCATAAACATGACATTAACACCTGTCATGAACATGAAGGAGTCTTTATGAATGTTTATGAATGTAAATTATGACACTTTTAATGCAAAGTTGACATTGTTTAAAATGTCTTTGTTATGACAACTTGACATTAACAAAGACAAAAACTGTATTTGTTATGACATGTTTTGGTGCTGAAGACCCTGCACAATGACATGGGCCATGTTGGTGCAGAGAAAGTATCTCATCTCGCCCACGAGAGGTTTTATTGGCCAAATATGCAGCAGGATATAGATGACTATGTAAATAAAAGTTGTAGCTGCATTAAACAGAAACGC
Organism: Pimephales promelas; assembly: GCF_016745375.1. The sequence goes on from NW_024121099.1 coordinate 26,708,699, forward strand.
CCCAATCTTCCACAGATAGCAGCCATGGGACACATATCCACGAGCAGTCTATTTGAGTTAGTATGCATCGACTATCTCTACCTGGGGCAAAGTCAGGGTGTGAGTACACCCTGGTCCTTGTTGATCACTTCAAACGCTTTGGGGATATATTGGGAAAAATAGCAGCTGATAAGATATTTCAAGACTTCATAACTTGCTATGGTTATCCTGAGAAGCTCCACCATGATCAGGGTAAGGACTTTGAGAACAGTTTGTTCAAAAGGTTACAGCAGTTGGCTAGTATTGGTCATTCAAGATCCACACCATACCATCCACAGGGAAATCCTGTGGAGAGACTGAACCGCACACCTCTGCAGATGATGCGTACCCTGGAAGGGGAAAAAAGATCACCTACCCTATGTTGTACACACCTACAACTGTACAAGGCATGAGGCCACCGTCTTTTCCCCATTCTTCTTGACTTACTGTTCCCACCTAAAACAGAGCCTGAGTCACCTGATTGACAGGGTTATGCATAGAAATGGGCAAAGAGAATGTGTTCTGCATATGAAATTGCTCCAAATAACAGTGAAAAAATCTTCAGCCAAAGGCAAGTGTCAGTATGACAGACCAGTCAGAGGTGTTGTTCTTTAGCCAGGCGACCGAGTGCTGGTAAAAACCTGTCAGAGAGAGGCGGGTCTGGAAAGTTGAGGGCTTACTGGGAGCAGACAGTACATAAACTCCATGTGTTGTGGAGAGAGTTGATAATAGACCAGTTTATAAAGTGCAACCAGAACTGACACTGAAGGAAACACTTCCTGCACCTGGAAAAAAGAAAAACAAAGTAAAAAAACAAAACAAAACAAAAAACAGAAACAAACCATTGAAAATACTCGGGAAGAAAACACAGACAGCTCTCTGATGAGGAATACAACAGGCTGAGCATCATCAAGCAGTGCACCATCCTCAGACTGAACAAAGACTAAGGGCTAAAGCTTGTGAGTTCCACCGTACTGTTAGAGAGGATACGGACACCCAAGATCATGTTCAGGATACATCACACACACAGGACGGAGCTCTTCAGGATTTCACAGTGGAGGATGAACATCAAGTGGAGGAAGAGCAACAGGTCTGTCCTGGCCTGGCCTGTTTAAATATATATATATATATAAATTTGCCTCAATCTGAGAGGGCACATGCCCCGCGGTTTGAATAGGCACCTCTGATCGGCACCTCTAATCATTTCATAATGTTTTCCTCACCTTTCTCACCTAGCCATGTTAAAAAAGGCTAGTGCCACATAACTTTATCTGAACTTCTTTTAAAAATTGAACAGTCGTCAGACCATGAACACCTCTTCATTTTACAGTTCCAGGATGAGAAACACAAAAAAGTAATAATAAGGCTACTAATTTTATTGTTGTTCAATATGAATTTAAACCGTCTTCTGCTTTTAATTATTAATTATCACATTATACAATGTTTTAATCATTCCACTATTGTTGACAGAAATCGTTTGGATGAAAACAGACCCCCTATCGAGACAGCATTTTTTTTTTTTTAATAAACAGATTCTGCTATTGCTGCTGTTTTGCACAATGTCGCAAGCGACTTTAATGCGACTGGTTTATTTTTGCCGCGGTTGGCATGCTTAAACACAAATGCTGCCGAGTAACATGGTTTAGTAGCCTAACTGCAAGCCCTGAAAATGTTTTAATTTTATGATCATTTGGTTTAATTTATTACACTTATGTTTCAGTTAATAAATAACAAATTAAATCAACACAAAGCAAAAGACAAGTAACCTATTGACATAGACTTTCTAAATTATAGAAAAACTGAGCACACAGTGTACCTACTTTGCTTAAATTTGATGGAATAATAGAGGCCTATTTTTATTTCACGTTTATTTCATTTGAATTTACTTTTTTTCAGTATTTTGATTATGAATTCGTTTAACTACAATGTTAACCTTATTAATTATTAATCTGCGACATTGAGAGCTGAGAATTAATTAATCATTGATTAATCTGCGACCTCAGCTCTCAATGAGCAGTGGCAAATTATGTCGGACACTTTAAATAAATAAACCGATAATAAACTCGCTAATAAACAGCTACCTATTTAAGCTTCAAGAACGGTAAAACATAAAAGCTGTAGGCCAACAGCATGTAATGAGGTTCGATCTCGGGTCGTTTGGAGGTCCCTGAAGTCTAGGATGATGCGTTAACCACAGAGCTGGTATACCGTTACCGTTATATTACCATTATCGTCTTATACGCTTGTAATGCCTCATTGATGTAGCCTAATATGTTTCTACTGCAATGTTTTACGTTTTCATTATTTATTCAATTTACTTTCAGTATTGTGATTAATTAATTAATTTAACACGTTTCACTTGAATTAATCTGCCACCAACTTTCAATCGCTCTGAATGAGCCACGCAGCGTGGCTGCAGGAGATTACACAAAACACGGACACTTTTCAAAGTCTGTGATTGTAGCGCCTCTTAACGGCAAAAAGCAGTAAATACACCCCAAATTTTTACCGCCGCGCATTCTGGTTGTCTACCTACTGTACCAAATTCCAAAACATGCCTTGCCCGTTCGGGTTGTGTTGCCTCCTCCTGGGCTCTGGATTACAGGAAGAAGAATCGGAAATTACGCATATTGCGTCTTAAGGTTGTCCGTACGTGCAGGCGCTAACCGCGCATCACCGTTTACATCGGGATATTGCCAATAGATTACAAATTCCATGTATACCAGAATAACTCTTTCTGCTCACGCATGTAAACGGGTTATTCCGAATGTTTCAGAAACCCAAATAGTGACCGTAACCCGACCATAACCTGAATATTGACAGCTTGTAAACGTAGTCAGTGTTATCTAATGTTCTCACTGAATGGGTCTTGCGGAACTGTGGCCGGGACTCCCCGCATAAGCTTCTGCCCCTAACAGGCTTATGCAGGGCACTAGAAAGGCAACGAAGTGGCGTTTTGGTAGGAATCCCGTTGTTGTCAGTTCCCTCCAGCGTAGGAGTGACCAACTGAAAGGGAACGTCTCGGTTACATATGCTGACCATACCTGTCAACACTCCCGTTTTTCCCGGGTTTCTCCCTTTTTTAGCCCTAATGTAGTCAGGTATTTTATTGTGTCTGAACAAATGCAAATTCAATCTAGAAGAAAAGTAATAGCTTGCCTCTCCTTAATAAAACAGACAGTTTGAGGTATCATTCATATCTGAAGCACAAACGGTGCAGAACAAGTTATGAGGCAAAGTTTAATACTTAGTTTCAGAGGTCTGTTCAAATCACTAACGCTTAGTATGAGCAATAATAACAGAAATACGTCCCTTAGAAAGCACCACTAACCATGTTAATGATGCCCGACCGGGACTGGAATAACAAAATGAAGATGGGATGAACTCTGTGTGTATGCATGAGTGATGGAAGTGGCCTTCCACCTCCTCAGCAATAACTGCCTCTTATCAGCCCTGTCGCGGAGGAGAAATGTGGATTTCATTATTTGTTGCAGTTAATGTTTGGTTCTGGTTGTTGACAGGCACAGCTGGCTGAGAGGAGATACTCAGCCAATGTCATCCCCATTAATATCACTTATTCAAGCACACAGTTAAAAGAGAGAGAGGCGAGGAGTTGGGGAATAGTGAATGAGGAGCAGAGAAGAGAGTAAAGGGGAGGAAGAGAGAGGGCTGCCCACACTGAAACCTTGACTGATGCTTTTGACACCAACCGAGAAAATGCCTCAGAGTTAACAGCACCGTCAGCGTGTGACATTGAGGCTCGACAGCATTTCCTGTTTCCAAAGCACTGCAGGCCATGAACTAACATAGGCAGCTATGAAGTAACATCAATGAGAAATAAATACACTCGGGGTGGAGCCGAATCCGAATACGGTATTCGGAAAGGCACAAATAATGTGTTTTTTACGAATACTTATTCCGAACAAATATTTAAAAAAATATTTGTATTCGGGAACAAGAAATACTTTATATCAAAGTGCGCGAGTTGAGTGAGTGACGTTCAGGAAGAGGTGACTGACACAGGCTGCTCCACACAGCAACAGAGAGGGCTCGGCTGAGCGGAAAAAAAACACTTAACTGCATCACTATTTTTGTTGGATAGATGTTTGTACCTTAACTAGGTTCCGGAGGCAGTTTATAACTTTCGGGAAGCGGAGTTTGATCGGGAGTATATTCCATTATTGACGTCTGCAGACGGGTGCTCTCATGTTCGCTCTGTTAGCTCGGTAACGGTAATTATTTGTTTCTTATATGGCTTGGTTGAATTCTAATGTAGAATGCGGTCTGTTATTATAACAGGCCGCTGCTTATAATTATAACACACCGTTGCCATGAAAAACAGAGCGTTGCCATGGATTCTAAACGTAGAGACAGAACGGACTATTTTTCTTTTTTTAGCGGAAGCGATACAATCGTTTTTTAAATCAATAAACTCCTTTTTATATCCATATTTTGAGTCAAATTATTGATTTATTTGGGCTTCGGGCTTCGCGTTGGGCTCATCAACCTCCTCGCTATACATTATCCCTAACTTATTCTGTCTGTTTAGCGTCCTCCACCGTGGTGTTGGGGTTCATAATGTTCACAATTTTATTTCATTAGTTGTTGGTTTAACCATGGTTCATGAGGTAATGGCTGACTATTTTCTTTTCAATGACTTTTCTTGTTACATGTTCATTGCTGGATTTATAGAAAAACATCAACCAATATTGCATATCCATAATTATTATAATGGATATAATTAAAGAATCCATACACTATAAAGTAAATTAAAGATTTTATGCCTATTTTGAATTTTACTCGAATACAAATACAAATACAAATACTTTTCCCCCCTGAACAAATACAAATACAGATACAAATACCGGCTGCTTTGCACACCCCTAAAATACACAATGGTTAGGTATGAAGAACACAAGTTTACACCATTCATAATACTCCTAATTTTGTTCTTCCTATTCCTGTTTAATATACCGTTAACGGAACTGTTTTGTTTTTTCAAAGATTCAAGATAAGAACCCTATTACCACTGAGGTCACGGAACAAACACACACCAATCGATCACGTTAAATGCAAAAATCAGCTTGGCTGACTCATTTGCTCAAAGGAGGTTAATAGAGAAAGGGTGCTGGAGGGGAAAACGAGTGGCTGATTGTCTTGTCACAGGTGACGGTAACAGTACAATCTCACAGACAAAGCCGTGCAGCTCCCAGAGAGTGAGAGCGCTGGAAGAGGAGTGAGCTCTCACACCACTCATGGGGAAATACACACTGTCAGCTGGCCAGCTCTTCCTCACATCTGTCTCACAACCAAAAGTGTTCACACATTAACATGAACACCTGAGGCATTATTCAATTACCTGCTCCTCAGACCTGCACAGATTCTGAAACCAAACCTGTATAATTTTCTGTATCATCTTATTTGAGAACCAATGGTGTTTGAAGTCACCGTCAGAAGATTCTCATGGAATAATGACTACAATGTTTGTTTGTTACCAGCTATTCATAAAGACTTTATAAGAAGTTTTTCAAATTATATATTAATCACCAAGTATCATCTTAATTGTTATACTATAAATCTATATTAAAGTTTAATGGAATCTCATTCAACGCTTTTAGAATCTTGACTTTTTTTAAAAATCCTTTTGTTTCTGTACTTTTAAAATTAGCATATTTTAATGGCAGTATGTTTATTGAACAAAAATGAATAATTGTACTTATCAAAATAAACTGAAAATAGTAAAAACTTTGCTAAAGTGATTGTTTTGAATAGTATTTTATTTTTATTTAAAAAACAGTATTTTAGCTAAAGTATTTGTATAAATAATGTGTGCATTTTACTCCATCCTGGTGAGCCTTTTACCCTTACCTTGTCATCTCATACATTTATAAGATTTTTAAACAAAACAAACCACTTTTAAGATTTATTTTCAAAAATTTTGCTCTATCAATGTTCAATAAATACATGTTTGTTCTGCTATACACACTGTGGGAGTTGTGAAAAGTTTTTTTTTTTTTTAAGGGGTGCCTTTAGCTCCATTGTAACCTATATTTTTAGTTTGACTTTACAGTACTTGCACTTACGTGTACTTACAGTGTACTTGCATAAAAAAGTACTGGGTAATAAAAGGTACCTTGTTATAACCCAGTTAATAACTATAATAAGTACAGTATATATGGGAAACAGGACTGAAAAACAAAGTACAAAGTACAACCTACATTGTATTTATTTCATGATACATATAACATATATTACAATAAATAAAAATGTAATAAATTTAAATATCATTCTTTATTTTTTACATGATGGAGTAGATACGTCAAAAATTGCATTCTTTTCATTCTTTTTGTCAAAAACACCAGCACACCGGCATCCAAAACACACGTGGATGAGCAACGTTTCAGCAGCGTGCGCACACACTGTCCCGAGGACTTGAAAATGATCTCTGAATATTCTCCTGAAAATACTGAACTGCCCTCACAGCAAGTCTGTGAGCAGAAATACAATCATTTATAATGCAATTTAAGTCATTTATGCAGCATTCCAAAAACAACTGAATTAGTTTCCGCGACAGATGAGCATCTTAACTTACTGTGTCAGCTAAAACACACACATGCGCTCACACAAGTCCATGACAGCTGGTGTAAAGTAGTTTACCTGGGCCTAGAGGGCAACAGACTAATCACAACTTCTCTGTTTAGATTATTTGTGCAGGTAATACCTCCCGGAATATTCTATGGCACAGCCCGCTGTTGTAAGGACATTGTTTCAATGAGATATTACGGTGAGGCTCAAGGTCGCTGAGGCACGGCCCCCCGCAGGGGCATTTCATGGAACTGTGGGTAATATGTTTAGTGACGAGAATTTGATCATCAGACTACAGGTTACTTGCCTTGTTAGAGGAAACCCTGATGGGAAAAAAGTATACTTTATTGCATTTCAAATATATTTCCTTTTCAATAGTACATTGCAAATATACCAAAAAAAAAGTACCATCTTTAAAAAGAATGCTTTGACCTATTATCACAATACAACTTTTTACACACTTTTACACAAAAATTGTAATTTAGAAAAAAATACTTAAAATGAAAGTTCCTTGTAATGTTTTAAAGTGAATTTATTTGAATGTTACTTTAAAATATACTTTAAAAAGTATATTTTAAACTGTATGCTCAAAATTGGCATTGTAACAATGCACTGTAACAAAGTACATTTAAACAATACATTATTTAATATCCTGAAGTTTTAGTAGACTTAAAGTTAAATTTGAGTATAATTTTTAATTTTACTTATTCAGGCGTGGAATTTGCTTCATTACTTTATTGCATTTTTTTTTTCAGAAAGTGTTAAAATGCATGACTAGTGCATTAAAAGACGATTTTTAAATATATGCAATGTACAATTGGCTACTGTTTTTTGTGATTTACAGTAGATGTAAAAAATTTTAAAAAGTTTACATTGGCAGAGAAGAATAATGTTACAAACATGCACACAAATCTATATTAAACAACACACCAACAGCACTTATACTCACTCACACACACTCACAATACAGGTACATGATAGAAAATTTGAGTTGATTGGTAGGTTGAGGCTTATCGTAATTCAAATGTCTCCTAAACTTGGTCTGTGACCAATCAGTTTTTGTTGCTCACTGCCTGCAGCAAATCAGAGGCAGAGCTGCTGACAGTACTTGTCTGATTCCACCTCGCTCACTCGTTCGCTCGCTGAAGGTTTGCAGATGAAGTACAATGCCACCATACATTATTAATGAAAAATTGAAAGCCGAAAGTATCGTGCATTCTTGGGAATTTGAACCAGTTCAATCAAGTGTCATCTCAGCCTGACCTTAATGGCGACTAAAACTGGCTTGGAATAAAATGATATAGAACCAGAGAAAAAGTCCTGCTATTTGGAGGTAAGTTGTAGTCTACTAGTTATTGTATTATTCTTTTCAATCTCACAAACAAAAAACTGGCAATGTTTTGTTGTGCTTGAACAAACGGAAAACCAGGTTTAGGCCTATGGCACATGTAGGCAGCACTAAAACGTCCCATTCATCTGATTGGTCAAACTGTCCTGTTTTCTGTACGATATTAATTCATAAAAAAGTGTTGTATAGAGGGTTTTCAAGACGCATCATCAATCTGGAAGTTGTCCATTTTGGAGGCACTGAACATAAACAATGCCACTCGGAAAAATGGTCGAGTTTTGGTCTGTACTAATCGGTCGTATCGGGAAAAAACATTTCGAGCTCTATAGACTCCCAAAGGTTAAAGAGAAGAGTGCAAAAAACTGATGAAAGAAGGCGTTTGTGGTTGAGAGAGGCACAGCATGAACTCATCGACCATGTGTAAATGAAGCATTGAATATGGCTAAAGTGTTAACGTATTTAACTATGGTAACATTCACACTGTCAGTCCAAATATGATTATCCTTGTATTCGATTGTAATCTGAGCTAAAATGGCCACAACTGTGTATTACATGTGGCATGAGAGTCACATACCACCTGAAATCTGATCGTTCAGACTAAGGCAGATATCCTGATATGTGAATAGGATTTCGAACCACATATGAATGTAGCTTGAAACTAATTTCATGTGCTTTTTTGGACTGACAATCTGAACGTAGCCTATGTCGGTATAAAAAATAGAAGGAAGAATTGCAGTACGGGCTAGAGAAGCTAGCTCGTTCGGACCTTTACCACATATTAACTTTAGTTTGTCAGTGCAATCCGTGGTGTGGTTAACATCCGAGTGCCTCCATAATGTCCGCAAATCCAGAACGTGACGTCAGTGAAAACCCTCTATACTGTGTTTGTTTGATTATGTACTGGAAACAATATTGAAATACTGTGGTTCCCTACTGCTAGTCCTCATTTACTGTTCAAAAATAGTATTGGTTCAATACAGGATTTAGATAGTCTAATGTAAATGTGAATAAAAAGTTACAATCAAGCATGTAAATACACATACACTAAGTATATGTATACTTGAAGTTGTTCCAATTGAGCACATTAAAGTACACTAATATGCTTTACTACAATTTAATTACAACTAAAATATACTTTCTGCACTCTTAAAAATAAAGGTTCTTCAAAGGTGCTTTGTTGGGTCATATGGTTCCATGAAGAACCTTTAACATCCAAGGAACCTTTCCATTGCACTAAAGGTTCTTTGTAGCACCAAGAGGTTCTTCAGATTATAAAATGGTTCTTCACAATCTCATGTGACCTCATATTGTTGGAGTAAATTTGTGTTTCCCACATTTATTTATGGCAACGTATTTTCACATTTTGCATAGTTGATTACAGCATTTTTTTTTTTACTAGATCTGAATGAAATGAGTTTGTAAACTTGTTTTTCCGCCTAAATAAAAGCTTGACTGCAGTTTCCGTCGAAATGCAATAATTATGTACATGCTCACGTGCATATAGAAATTTGGACAAATGTAATTTAATTTTTCGGTGCATTTTTTTTTTTTTTTTTACAATATAGGGCTATCACTTACACAAATAATAATAATAATAATTAGTATAGTATTAAGACTGAGACAATTTAAAATGGGTTCGAGTCCCCATTACAGTTCAGGTAGGCCAACAAGTCAGTGCACTGATTTTTTTTCTATACACAGACTTTTTCTTTGTTCAGTTTGTACACCGAATAGCCAGGAGCTCTTCATTTTGAACTCTCAAAGTGTTGATCAGATTGATTAATCTGGTTATAGGTTCTTTAAAGAACCTTTGAGAAGGGTTCTTTGCAGTACTGAAAAAGGTTCTTTGTGGCACTAAGAAAAAAATAGGTTCTTCAAGGAACCTTTCAGTGAAAGGTTCTTTGGGGAACCAAAAAAGGTTCTTCTATGGCATCACTGCGAAACCCCCTTTTTGGTTCTTCCTGGCACCTTTATTTTTTAGAGTGTGTAGTACAAAATCAGTTGTTCCAAAATAGCACACTAACTAATCACAAACTTGAAGTATACTAATAATTATTCTGGCTTCAAGTAAGTATACTTGGGTTGTTTTTTTTTGTTTGTTTGTTTGTTTGTTTTTTACCAGGGAAGGGTAAACTAGCACCAAAGCTGTTTAGCAGAATTTTTTTTTTTTTTTTTCAGATTTATTCAGAGGGAGACCCGCTGATATTTTGAACTAGAACTAAAAATACAGTACCAGCTTTCCTGCAAACAATCACACACATCATTACTTTTTGTTGTAATGAACTTGTTTTTAATAAAAAAAAGATTTTATTTCATCAGGGGTAACATTTAATACTTGAACTCAAGAATATCTTTGAACCATTGCAATTAATTGAGCTGGTCAAGCATTTCAGCCCTCTTTTTTATTTATTTCATTTTTTTTTTTTTTGACCCAATTCAACTATTTTTCAGATGTATACCCTCCTGTGATTTGATCCCTGGATCTTTCCTCATTTTCCACTGTTATATTTCCCATGTTAATTGTTTCTTTTTATGTAATTAGTTTCCCATTGAATTCACAATGGGAGTCAGGCTGTGTAAAAAAAAAAAAAAAAAAAAAAAAAAAAACAGTCTATATATTTATGACAAATGCGAGAAGTGCATTACAGGACCTCCAAAAGTGTAGGCAAAATAATGAGGACTCAAATCTATTGATATTTATCTGGTCTGTAGTCAGAGCTTCAGGGGAGCTCACAGGGAGCCAACCGAATGCTCCTGATATAGTCAACAAGACAACAATTTCTGGCATCTCGGATATGCAGTAAGAGGGGTCTGCGCAGTGTCAAACTGTGTATCGATTCAAAGACTGAGGAGAAGCCAACTAACTGCTATCCACCTGAAAACACAAAACAGAGGTTGTTCAAGCAAACTCTTCTACCAAACATATTGAGTGAGCTGCCTTACGGCTAGTATACTGCCTAAAGAGGCAGCTGCGTTCTGCATCCGAAAGGTCATATAATCTCATAAATTTTGATAAAACTTTTTTTTTTTAACTCAAATAAAAATTCTGCACAAGAGATTTGATTCCCAATTGATTTCTAACTTACTTAATGCTGTTATTTATTTTATTTTTTTACATCAACCCTAACAAGCATAAAAACTAGCTCACACACAAATACTTATTTTAAAATTTCTATTCATAATCAACAGTTCTCTAACTGCATCCTCCAACTGTCACAATGCACTCTGGAATTTCTCAGCAAATGATGCATGCACATTTGGGCCAAAATTAGTTTTTTTAGGCTCTTACAAAAGAGGTTCAGCTCAAAATCTGTACTTGGTAAAATCAATTAAATCATTCACAAATTACAATTTACATTAAAGTATTTTAAAATGGATGAGCCATAAATTTAAGCTAATTGCATTTAGATTGTATTTAAAATTTTTCTTTTTATCTGAAGTTCAGGCTGTCCATATTTATAATTGGCTTGAACAACAGAATTGAGTTCACTGATAGTTTCATGTCAAAGAAACCTGCTTTTGCTACTCTGAAAATGTTAATATTTTTATTGGCCTTATTTAGTATGCCCATTGTGTAGTCCCAGAAATAAAATGTAATGTTAAATAAGCTTTACCAGCATAATAAAACAGAGAAATGTTGTTGTTGAGACAATTGTAGCTGTTATACTTCTTGTTTTTTTTTTTTAAATGCAATTACAAGATGAAGTTGCTGTTCCTTCATGATCTCTAAAATTAATATTTTCTGTAAAATGTCTAATGAAATCTGCTTCTCTTACTTTGCTCATGGGCCTTTGTGCATTCTAGCAAGAAAACACAATCTCAGGTCCAAATTTAACCAACGGCATATGCACATTATTTGTGGTAATATTAGTTCCCAGTGGGTTATGCACTGACAACAGATCAAATAAAGTTTAGCAAATTCGCAGAAACGATTAGGACAAAATAAAGCAATCACAAAAATGATGCTGTAGGGAATTAGAACAAATGTGCACTGGCGTTTTGGAAATATTCTGCAGTGCAGCTTAGCCTACAGCCAAGCTTGTTAATGCACATTACAGACAATGTTTGTGACAAGATAAATGTTAAATAACCATTGTGTCTTTATGGTGTGGAAAACACACATTTTAATATACATGCCAACAAGAGACATTTCCAAAATTAGACTGTCCCTGGCTGAACTGGAGGATTGGATGAGTGTCAAAACAAATGAGACATCCTCTCAGAGCTGCAGTTGGCCAGTTCCCAAGACCTTTAACTGCACCTTTCCATCAGAGCTGACAACGCCGATTCAGTCTAGCAGACGGGCTTCTATAGATCACATTCCTCAAGTGCTGTCACTTTCATGTCTGACTAGACCACAGGAGAGAAGGTAAAATTTGTATAAAGGGTTTGTCCTGCTCGTCAAACAGGATGTGACATCATACTCTACATCAAACCTCTTAGACAAGAAACTAGTTGTGAAGATCTAGCCAGAGTTTGCACTGTGATTTTAAAATTACTTTGGCAGAATCACAATGTTGCGTCGGGTTGCTGTAATGAGCCCACAAAGATAAGTATAAACTAAACAGTCTTTAAAGTTGCAATGTGTAAAAAGGTTGAGTATCTATAAAAAGAAATGCAATATGACATCCATAACTATGCTTTCAATGGTGTATAAAGAACTTACTTAATAAACCGTAATGCTTTTATTACCTTAGAATTAGACATTTATATCTCCATTACCGCGGGAATCCCCTTCTATGAAGGTCGCCATATTGTGACATCATGTTGTCGAACACGAACAAACAGCGCTACAGAGTGCGTTTCATCACTACCTTGAAAGAGACGCAGCAGAAAGCTGGAAGCTAGCCTTACACTCCGTGAGTAGTGACTTTTCCCTTGTCAGTGGGGTAAAATATGTAGTTGGGATTGTTTCAAGTAACTTAGTTCTCCCTTGCTGTGTTATGGGTTTGTTATGTGGGGATAAATGTGCTGTTACATTCGTGAGACAGTTGAGAGTTTTCAAAATCAAAGAAAAAAGCCTATTATGTGTAGTAAATGGTGTCTATGGGATTTGGACTCATGCGGACGCGTCGAGAATAAACAAGGCTACGCTTTAACCAGTTCAGTACTGTCCAACAGCTCATATTAACCAGCTAAACTTTTACTACCCTTTTAGAAAAAATATATAGCTGCATAGTTTCATGTGTTAATACAACCCCGATTCCAGAAAAGTTGGGACATTTTGTAAAATGTAATAAAATAAAGAGTCTGTGATTTGTTGATTCCCTTGAACCTTTATTTAAATGACAAAAGTACAAAGAAAAGATTTCCAATATTTTCACTGGCCAATTTAAAGGTGCATTTCGCAAGTCTCTGAGTTTTTGCAGAACTATGCTCCCTCTGGCGACAAGCGAAACTGCAACTAGAGGTGTGCATGGACAACACGCACGCTTGCACGAGCTGTTCATAACCAAGCATCAGCCGCGCAAATCTTTTGTTACAGTCATAATGTCTTCAGAGGTAATTAAGATATAAATCTGCAAGTCATTTTAAATATATTAAAGGAAAGGCATTTGAGTAAATTACACACTTATGTGTAAGAGGAAAACGGGGGTAGTAGAAAACTTTTCATTTTCAACTTTTCATAGATGGTTTTTGGTTCCATCTATCTCCTTGTTGAACTGTTTTATGTGCTTACAGTATCCACTTATGATTGTATTATTATGTAAACACGTTCATGATGATATGCACACAAACAGGGTTTGTTGAGGCACAAAACAGAAAACAACAATCCACAAGGGGGCAAAACAGAACTGAAGGGCAGTATACCAAGACTAAGGCAAGAAAATAACTAGGACTAAATACTGACTTGATGACTAGAAGAAAAGAAAACAAACAGCTACAAACTCACAATTCTTAGTACTAAGTACTTCACAGAGAGTAACATACAGTGATTGACAATGTACCGACAAAGGACAGCAAACACAAGGGGATTAAATAGGGAGAAACTAATGAGGGGGACAGGTGACACAGACTAGGTAATAATGACAAGACGAGGATAACAAGGGGGCGTGGTATCAAACGAGAAAACACAAGCACATGGCCCAAACAACAGGCCATGCGCTTGTACACAAAACATGGTTTCTTTGTCTTAGGTGGAATTTGCGTTGGGGTTAGGAATGAACTACAAGCCGGTCTCTTTGAATCCATCTTTTGTTAAAAGTTGACTAAAGTTTTGTCGCTCGAGTTGTCTTCGATATGGAGAATGGCGGTGAATACACAAACCTGCCAGACATAGCCAGGTGAGCATGATGTCACGCCCAGCCTCAAATTCTGTCCGGAATCCCCTAATTTATTTTACTGTACATGATTATAGAGGCAATCGCAGTGATCCGAGAAGGGCTCATTCAGCCCATCTGGCATGTATGGATTAGAAAAAAGGGGTATTTTTAACATGAAATGTTGCGCAATGCAACTTTAATTGTATTTTGTAAATTTTAACACATTTTGATTTTGATGGCTTCAACACACTCCAAGAAAGGTGGGACATGAAAGTGAAAAGATTACAGAAAATCTAATATCTGTTTCTTAAAGTGTTTTGACACATTCAACAATAAGCAGGTGAATTGATAGAAAAATTGGGTGTAAAAGGAGCTTTTAAAGCATTGCAAGCTAAGTAGGGTCATGGCTCACCACTTTGTGCCAAATTCCATGAGAGAATTTTCAAACAATTAAAAAATGCAAGATTTAAAGATCAAAGTATTTAGATCTTTCATGATCTACCATACAACATATTGTGAAAAGATTCCGGGAATCCAGAGAAATCTCTGTCCGTGTAGGGCAAGGCAGGACACCTCTATTAAATATGCGTGACCCTCAGAAGGCATTGCATGAGAAACCGTCATGCTACTCAGTTAAATATAGCCACATGGGTTTTGGAGTACTTTGGAAAACCTTTGTCACTTCACACAGTGAAATGCTGCACGAAATACAACTCGAATCGCTGTTATGCAAGGAGAAAGCTATACAACTGTTCAATGCAGAGATGGCACCAAGTTCTCTGGGCCCGAGCTCATCTCAGATGGTCCAGAAGACAGTGGAAATGTTCAAATTCAGCTTGTTTTGAAAAAAAAAAAAAAAAAAAAAACGACATTGGGTTCTCCCAAAGACGAAAAATCTGTCATGGTATGGGGGGTGCATCAGTGCAAACGACATGGGTGACTCGCATGTGTGTGAAGGACATGGAGGCGTATATTGGGATTATACAGTGGCATACCGTCATCAAGATGACACAAGACAATGTCAGGCCTCATTCAGTGTGTGCTACAACAGAGATGTGCCTGACTGCTTGCCTGCAGTCCAGATCTGTCTTTTATTGAAAATGCATCGCCCATCATGATAAGGAGATGGACTGTTGAGCAGCTGTCTTGTATTGGGGAA
The DNA here is from genome assembly GCF_016745375.1 of Pimephales promelas. The sequence goes on from NW_024121099.1 coordinate 26,724,072, forward strand.
AAAATTCAAAACTGCAAATATTACAGCCCATTCTCACCCCCAAGGCGTCACCTAACTGACGCCTTGGGAAGCATTTGGACATGCTTCAATATCTGACGCTTTAGGCGGCCTTTAGCGTCAGTTAGATGACGCCCTAGGATCGCGTGTACCCTACCCCCACCCCACACCTAAACCTAACCGCGTCCTCTAACTGACGCTTTCCTTTAGCGTCAGTTAGATGACGCCGTAGGATTGCGTCATGTAAGTGACGCTAAAGGGCGCCTAAAACGTCAAATATTGAAGCATGGTCAAAGGTGACGCCTTGGGGTGAGAATGCGTTGAATATTAGTATCCTCAACTCCTAAACTATTAAAAGTGTAATTAAAAAGGAAAGGTGAAAGAACACAGTGAAAACTAAACCAAACGGTACTGTAATACACACACATATATATAAATTGTGATTGCTAAATATGAAAAAATAAATAAATGTCAACACCAATAAATTAATGTCATGGAGAAGCAAAGTAATAACTGGATCTCTCACATTCCATTAACGCACATCTCTCACCTCTGAAGCTGAAACATTATCAGTAGCACCCAGACTGTTTATTAGTCAAGTACTATGGTGTCTCTTAAAACTTAATTGACATTTTACTAACTTAATGGTTAAGTTATGACACAAATTATGTGACTCCTATATTAAAGTGTAATTTATTCCCTTAATGACAAAACTGAATTTTCAGCAGCCACATTGTCACATGACCCTTAAGAAATCATCCAAACAGCACTTATTTGAAATAAAATTATTGGTTACACTTTACATGTGTGTGTGTTACAGTGTAATTACACATGTAAGTACTGAGTAAGAATAATTAACTACATGTACATACTTTAAGGTTAGGGTTAGGAATAGGTGTTAACTTGAATGCAATCAATGCATAATTGATTGTTATTACAGTAACTACATGTAATATTATAAAGGTCTGTCACTTTACTGTCATTTTGATCAATTTAATACATCCTTGCAGAATAAAAAATTATAAATGTCCTTATTATGTTTTCTTTATTATAGAATTGTGCTGAAAATCAGCACTTTTGCCTGGGATATTGCTTAAGTGTCCACATTTCCAATTGCCTGTTGTGAGTTTTGAAATGCATGCCGCTAATGAGAGACATGGCAAATCACCACTAGAAATATAATCATAATTCTGTTCTAGGTGAAATGGCTGTTAATGCATGAGTATCTAAAGAAGCTCCCTGCAGAGGCAGCCGGCACCAGCTGTGCAGTGTTGAACACTGACTCTATTATGGCATTTTAATGATTAAATGCACTGCTTTAAATCCATCCAGCCATGCATAGCAAATAAGCAGAAAATACAATTAGTTTGGTATGCTTTTCTTTGATCTACGCTGCTCCTTCATGAACATCTGATTGTATCACTTAAAGGTCAAATGGGTCTTTGTTTGAAAACATTCTGCACTTTTGCAATATTCAGTAGTTTTATTTCACATTAACTCCAAGACTAGGGGACAAGAAAACCAAAGGGGAAATCCAAAGCCATCATCAAGATAAACCCAATCACCCAAGACCCCGGGGGTCCCAATCTTAATTTGAATTGTTAGCTTACTGCACCTTATTCAGACATTTTGAAACATCTAAGAAGATAATGGCCAAATCTGCAGGATTTTTTACAATTGCTGCCCTGATCTGAAGGAAAATATGAAATAATTTATGAACATATTTAACAAAATAAGCTCTTTTGAAGCAAACTAACAGTGACAAGGCACATTAAAACACTTAATTTTCCGCAACCTAGAAGACTGAGACTGAGGGTGCACAAACAAAACTGTGGGGGGCAAACTAAATAGCAATTAAATCATTATAAAAGTGATAAAATCCTCAAAATGAGGTAAACATGGCGTTGAATCAAACAGAAAAAGAACAAACCTTATATAATGTCAAATCGTATGTCAGTGAACATTAATGACATTGATTAATAAAATGAATAAAAAACACCGACAAACTGAATTTAATGTTTTTAACCTAAACAGATATTTTCCTATAGGATGTTCATACATAAAAATGTAAAATATATTAAAAAAAAAAAAAAAAAAAAAAAAAAACATACATACATTTTAGAGGTTGTCAATGTGTTAATAATGTACGTTTTAGTGTTCGTGCAAATATGGAAATGTAAGTGAGCTTAGAACCCCATTTCGCATGCAGAACGTGTAAAACAGGATTTAGGGTTTAATGGTCTGTTTTTCTATGATCTTTTAGCCTTTCTCTTTCATCTAAAAGTCCAAAGAAGATCCTCAGGATACCTCTTGTGTGTCCTTTCTCAGATCTATCCTGCTCTGTGGCACTTAAAAAAAAGCCAAAAAGAGAAACACAAGCACGCTCTTCAAATTTTTACAGAAAGACTACCTCACACTGTTCCACTTAATTCCTGTTTGGTGTTGTAGATACACAAATGCATTAGTCTGATGTGTGCTATTTTCCCAGAAAACCGGCCAAACCTAACACTCTCAGCATGAGGAAAACAGTCATGCTGAGCAATGAGCTTTTTAAGAACAAAAAAAAATATATATAACATTTTTCAAAAGTTAAATAAGTTCCCCAGTCACTACGATTACACTTCCCCTGAATCCAAGTATTAGGCTAAATTGTCCAATTAATGGTGAATAATGAATTTTTTGGAACTTCGAAGAATCAAATCAAAGAGCATTTTTCATGGAGCACATTTCAAAATGAGGTTTTTAATTTCTAATAAAACTCTTCTAAAATAAAATGTGTTGATACTATTCTTTTTTTACAATATAATTTCAGTGTGTGCCGTCAAGTTCAGAAGGAGTCAGTAAAACACAGCTGTACATTTCTACCAATTTAACCTTGCACATTGCTTACAGTGCGCTTCAAACTTTCTCCCACAGATGTGAGGCTTGTCAGACTGTCTCAGTAACGCTCAGGGCGGGTTTCACTTCTGAGGCTAAACGTCACATGGGATATTCTTCAGACACCATTATGCCACAGCTATGGGAATCGTTCCATTCAAAAGTCTGTTACTATCTGCGTGTTATCAAAAATTGAACACGTGCGTGATGTAAGCCTCTGTCTCCTGCACGCCAGCACCCAGGGCCGTCTTTGATCAAGTATTCGAGATTCGCTAGATCCCCTTTGAATGCGGATGAGTGTGTTTGCCGGCAGCACAATGTTAACATTGTTTAATTAGCCTACTGAATTGTTTGTGTGAGAGGCACGCTCGCTGGTGCATTTGTGTACCAAAGCGGTGTTTACACAGCTTCACCTCTGCAAAACAATTTACTAGCGAGTCATTCATCACTGATTATTTGAATGAAGTTTCTTAATGGCTTCTCATAAGGATTAGCTGCAGGATCTGCACTAAACACATTAGATGTTTTTCCTGCCTGTTAAAAGACAAATTTGTGAAAGGACAAGGACATTTTCTTTGAGGATGACAAAAAGAAGTAATCCCAAAATGCATGCATTTTCATAATATGGATTGGTTGATACAATGTCCCAGTCATGGTAAAAAACATTATAAAACGGTTAGTTCCAATCCTTGATTCTGATTGGTCAATAGCTGTGCTTTCTTCATGATAAAAAACGGCTATGACCGCTTCACCCAACGGTTCGATTTATCACTTCACAACAGTGTGGTTCCTATGTTGTTTGTATGTATTATTTATGTATATATTATTATGTATGTATGTATCCTATGTATTATTTGAGCTCTCATGCATATTACACATTGGAACGTTGTTGCTGTTCACGGCCAGGGACTATTTTTCCTAGCGGAAGGAAGGCTTATAGTGGTTATCTCAATTCTGCACGGTCTAACCATGCCTGGAAGTCACTGCTGTATTAAAAAACTGCTCCAGTACCTCACACGATACAAATGGGTTTACCAGGCACTCTCACTACCATCACTACTCAGTGATCCCAGTCCCCGGAGTATTAACCATCATCACATTTCACCCATTACTCACTTCATCAAGCACATCATGCACATGCCTCAATTCAGTCAGCGTCTAGCCTAGAACAAGGAAAACAGACTCACCTTACTATCTTCGAACTATTCCAGTTCTCCTACGACTATCCCCAATAAGTGCAGCTGTGTGATTTCTCCTCGTGTTTCCTAGTCTGCATCTTGAAGATCCCCTTGACATCCCTAATTGTTACCAATACCTGTCTATAAATGTGTGCATCATCAGTCAGTTATACCACCTTTGCCTAGTTCACCAGTAAGAATAAAGACTTTGCAGTTACCATTTCTCTATCTACATTCATCTACTTTAATCACTCACATGCTCTCTCCTTGCCTTCTTTGTGTTTCCAATAAAGTTTTGTTTTATTCCCGTAATTGCTGTCCAGTGTATATATCCAGAGATGCTATTGGCTGACATCATCTTTTTAGCTCCTAATAAAAGGCTATGTCCCTATTTTCTTCCATGGCATCTAGCCAGCGCACACAGTATTGATCCAACAGGTGGAGTTGGCTCATAGAGAGATAACGTCTATCACATCTCAGGGGTCACTTATTACATTTAATAGTACTTTGCAGCATCCATTTATTGTAGCACTACACCAGTCAAATAGTGACCAAATTTCAGTGAATCAATGAACCATTTGCATCCATTCCCAGCTTAATAGTTAGTAGAGGAAAATATTATCATAATGACTAACCAGTAAATGATTGTTCGTTCATCAAGAAAAGCTTTTCGTAAGACACTGAAAATAGCCCACAAGTCATATGGACTACATTTATGGTATCAAGCTTTTAAAATTATATTGCATGTAAATTCAGTCCAAAGTGTTGTTAATGTAATTTTCTTTTCTTTTTTTCTTCTTTTTTTTCTTATTTATTAAAGTCAATAATTCAGGAATAATATTGAATCAAATTCATTTCTCTGTTGACCTTCTCCATTTGACTCACATTGTACACTCTCAACCCCTTATGAATAATTAATTTTAGCTTGAACAAACGGTCAAATCACTTTTGAATCATAATGTGAGAGCTGCAGGTGATGGACAGAAAGACTTCTGGTGCTAAAACACAGGTGGAATCAACGGTGCTAAAACTTTTGGTAAAAAAAAAAATTATATATTACCAAATATATTTTGATGTGATTGGTGGATGGATGGATGGATATAATTCTACATATATTTTGCTTAGAATGCAATATATGTTTCCTACCTGTAAACTTAATCTGAAAATGAGACAAAATATGATATAATTCTCACCCAATTAAACCCCTATAGTGCTTAAAAATTATATAAACAGTGTCCATTGGGTAATGTGATATTCACTGTTAATGCCCTCTGCTCCAATTTTCGCAAACAACAGATCAGGCCTATGCAACAAATTACTGAATCACACCCCTAAAGCCTCTCCTCTCCCACCTAAGAGCCCAGTTGAGGCGGTTCGTTCAGCCCCCCGGGAAGTTTCAAACAGTGTATCAAGGTTGTTTTCTCCTTAATTTGAGAAGAAACACAGTAATTCGGTGAGATAATGGACAAACCAAAGGCTCTGAAGTAAATTCTGCTGCATTAGCGCATCAGCGCTGCACAAATTGTTGCATTTAACTCTGAAGTTCTGTTCTACACAACCTGAATCTGTCCATTCATATTTAAACTCCCGCAGTGCATCACTCAATGATTGAGTTGTTGTGCTCGCAGAGGAGGCAGAATGGGAGGAGCTGAATAGATTACTGTAGACCTTGCTCAACCAAAAGTGTGCTCATTTCAAAGAACGTCTCATTTAAAATTTGTCAGATTGTCATCTACGGTGGCATGAGAGAGACAGAGGAGATGAGGACGATACCTGCTGGGGCCTAGATTAAAAGCATGACAGATAACCATGTGTTTAAACAGAGCTCACACTGAGAGATGTGCTGCATTCTGGTTCATCAGGTCAGTGCAAGTACAGTGGCAATCTCTCTAACAAGACCAAAACACTTCTTTGCCAGATTAATTATTGATGTGTCTCCCAGACCGAGGCCACAGTCCAGTCACTAACTGCTCGCAAAACAGTCATTTGGGGGGAAATCGAGTGGCTCGTTTTCGAAATGATGGTCTCCAACCTGTGAAATTTTAATTTAGGGATGAGATTTATTGACAGCAATAAATCATAAAAACTTCTAAATGTTTCAGATTGATCAAAATTCTGTATACCTTAAACAAATGGCACTATTTTTATTCTGTGAATAGTGACATTTTCAACTGTACACATCTAATTCATCAACACTGTAGTTCCCTTTCGAGGGAACTCACGCTGCATTGGGAATCGACACATTGGGGAACATCTTTAGAGTGACACATCTGAAGCCTGTATGGAACTAGTCCAAACTTAATTGGTGTTGCGTCATGACGTCAGCCGTGATGTCGCATGTGACAGTGAGTGGAAGCTATAAAAGGACACCGGAACACAACAGCTTCAGTTTTCTGTTCTTCAGCAAACGTTATATGTGAAACTCTGTGTCTTATATGGTGTTGTTTGTTCGGTAAAACAAAGGTATACGATGGAAAAGTGTAAAGAGAACCAATTCAGACAGTTTGCGACCCCTTGTCCGCATTATTTGAGCGAGATTGACACACACATGCTCTCTGTTGTTTGTCTTGGAGTGGAGCATGCACGCTATTGCTTACTCAACAATCATCAGCAAGTTCTTGCGGTCCCACTCGCGAGGTGGATGTGGGAACAGTTGTCTCCCACTCGTGTAGACACCATCTTGACCACAGTAACGAGTCTCAAATGAGGCCAGGCCATCACTGTCAAACACTTCCAAAGGGTTCTGGGTCATATGGCAGTAGCGTCCAACGTGATCCCATTTTGGCCTGCTGTACATGAGGGCCCTGCAGTAATGGCTCAGGACCAGAGGGTTTTCCCCACAGGGCAACCGTTTTTCCACGATCAAAATAACACGCAGATGCCTGGTCATGTGGAAGAAACCAGGGTTCCCGTCCTTTGGCCCTGTATTGGGGGCACCATCAGAGAAAAATTCTAACCACGGATGGTTTCCTCACAGGAAGGCGTTCCCCAATGTGTCGATTCTTGACGCTACGTCAGTTAAAGTCGTAACCCGAGATGTTTTTTGGCATTCGGTTTCAGGAACTTTCAGGAATTCTTGCGACCCCACGTTTGTAACAGATTTGAGCTACACAATTTAGGATTAACAACATTTAAATCTTATCCTGATTCACTATGGAAAGCCTGTTATTAGTATAAGTATTTATTATTATACCTGTTATAAGTATTTATATTTTAGACCTGACAGGTTGGTTTTCGTGGGTAATTACATAACATACGTCACTTACCCATATGTGTCTTGTTATATCTGTAAATAGAGAAAAGTTACTCCAGCTATTTTGAAGCATGTGGTATGGGAGTGGCATAGATTAGATGTCACAACGAGCAAGAAAGATTGACATAGAGCTCACTACATCGCAAAACTCCTGTTTTAAAAAAAAATGTAGAGGGGACAGAGGAGAGTCTGCTGGCAAAAAGAGAGAATCCACACTGGCTTGTCTTTTTTGGAGATGGCGAGAACTGGTGGATTTTAAATGTTTTAAAAGTGACATTAAAAACATTACTGAATTTACTATAAATTTAGCAATTTTACCAAAAACTCATCTATATTCTTTGTTAGCCATCTAGACATTATTTTAGTGATAAATCAGTAGAATTTGCAACCATGTTAAATAAAAAATAACGTAAAAACAAGTGTTTAAGTTTTCAAGGTATAAAACGGATGTACAAGCACAATTATTGTAAAAATTTTCAGTAAATGAATGAATGAAGTAGGCGTTTATATAGCGCTATCATATGTACTAACTACTGTACACCCAAAGCACTTTACAATCATATCAGGGGTTCTCTACTCAAACCACCACCAGTGTGCGGCATCCACATGGATGATGCGATGGCAGCCACAGTACAACGGCGCAAGTGCGCTCACCACACACCAGCTACAGGTGGAGAGCTAAAGTGGTAATGCAGCATTTGCCTTGAAGCTCTCACATTTTGAACTCTGCACATTAGGTCAAAATTATTGTTAAACACTAGGGCTGGGTAATAAATATCGATTTCTCAATATTAATCGATTCTCATTTTTACAAACCGTTATCGATTCTTAAATCTCAAGAATCGATTGGTCATCCTGTTTCATTTGAATGAATGGGACATTGTATCGTGGCTGTGCGCATCCAAAAAATTTTAATAATCTTTGTCCTTTGTTCCTATTGATATGAAACAAAGTATCAATTTTCAAATTCCGTCCATTTTCTTTAGAAATTCAAAAACATAAATAGTGTTTTGGCGCTGTGGCATGAGATCGCTCTGGCGCAGCTCAAGAGAAGCAGCAGCGCTGATCTCTCTTCCGGCTTAATAATACCAGTGACAGCGCCAAATAAACATGAATGAGCATCTGAAAGTGTGTTAAAGATAGAGTACAACTTATCGAAATGCGTATCATGTCACATTGATTCGCTCAATCAGCGTTTCAACCGTGGAAAGACGTCAGTTAAACAGCTTGTAATCAATGTCATGTATCGTCATATTTACCTCAGAAAACCCACATCAACTCGTTAGTCAACTAGAAAAAATAACTCTAGAGAGGTTTTGCTAAATATATACACCATATTACATGCATTACAATCTTAATGTTCTTCAATATTTAATGCTTATTTGAATAAATGGCAAGTTTTTATGACAGCCACCATTTAAATGTTTATATTTCATATAATCTTCTTATTATAAAAATAAATAAAAGTGTTATTTAAGTGTTTGTACTGTATAGCTACAAAACAGTTCATTATTACCTTGATGAAGCCTATAGGCTACAACTAGACTCCCATAGTTTACAGCATTAGTTCAGAGATTTGATTCCCTTTGAGAAAATTTGCCATTTATTGTAACTGATATCCAAAATAAACAATATTGAATCGAATCGAATCGGAATTGAAATCGAATCGAATTGCAAGCTTGTGAATCGAAATCGAATCAATTTGTGAAATTTGTGTCAATACCCAGCCCTAAACACTGTATAAAAGAATGTTCCAGGCTAAAAAAAATATTTATATTATATATGCTTCAGTCTCTAATTAATAATAAATTAAGTATTTCATATCAACAAAGAAGCCATAGACTTCTTTCAAACGAACCTTATGGTTTCCGTTGGGAACATTTTAGTGCTTCAAAAATTTGAAGTAAGTGACAGAAGCTTTTCTGAGTGCAGTTTTGAATAATGTGTCTTTAGACCCCTGTGTTTTGTGCCATTCTGTTGCACTCAGTCTAGCTATTAATATAATCAAAAGCTTGCATCTTATCTCCACTGTTATATCTTAATGCAAACTGCCTCTTGCACTAAAGTTCCCCTTTGTGTCCATTGTAGACATGTCACATAATATTTTAAATATGCAGCACAAGAGAAACTGGGGGCCCTATTTTAACGATCTGAAACGCAAGTGTAAAAGCACAAAGCGCAAGTAGTGGGCAGGTTCCGGCACTGTTGCTATTTTACAGGCGGTATAAATGCCTCTTGTGTTTATCAGAGCGCCATCCAACATACCTTTTAAGAGCAGGTGCGCATGTTGCATGACGGATTGTTATTATAACGGCGGGTTATAACCAGGCACGTGCCAGGAGCGTTCACAGCCGATGAGACCGACGTTCTTGTCAGGGCAGTGAAAGACAGAGAAGTGACATTGTATGGGGATGGGAGAAACCCTTGCACATCATCGTCGGTTAAACATTATATACGTATGTTTCTTGGCACTATCAAACAGGTCTGATCCTTCAGTACTACAATTAGCCTTAAAAAATGGGTAATAGGGTTTTTTTCATCTTAATGTAAACCACAATGACTTCCCTCATATGTTCATATTTTCCCTTGTTATAATGTATGATTTGCAAAAATAAAACTGCTGCATCTGTGTTGATGAGAGAATCAAAGTGCATGCTCGTTGCACCCGGTACATTATGGCCAAGCATGCGCTCTTAAAATAGCATTATGAACAACGCGCAATGCGCCACTGACTTTAGACCAGGTTTTTTCTGGTCAGTGGTGCAAATGTTTTCTGGAAGTGTAAAATAGCACCAGGGAATGTTTGCGCCGAAACACGCCTCCTTCTTGCGCCGATCCACCCAGGGAGCGCAAGTTCATTTCCTAGTTTGCCGACGTGCGTCATTTGAGGGAAAAAATCCCGCTTTGCGCACGTGCAAAATAGGAATGACATATGCGTTTGTGTATAAAGTCATTTGCGCCAGGTGCAAGATAGAGCCCAGGATGTTTAATACATAGGTCTAACCAGGTGATGATCTCAAGCCCCCCTATAGGTGATCTGAATGGTGATTATGTAACTGAGCATTTGTCCAGGGTTTTTCTATACACTTATGAATAAGCTAAAAATAAACGAGAACCGTCTTAACTGTTCTCGACTTTACCCCTTTTGTTCAATGCACACGTCTGCAGTGCATTGTTGCTCCGACAAGATTTTATTCTGTCCCCCATGCGGTGCTAACTCACACCATGAGCATTTCAGTAGCAAAGCGATGGATGCGCAAGGCCGTGATTTGCCTGTCCGATGTGGTTTTTCTTGATTTGGGGGTTTCTACCTTACAGTCTATGATTTCTACCAAGGATAAATTGGTGTGCAATTCAGTGGGCTATATGCACGCATAAGTTCCGCATTTGACGTAAGGATGCTCGTCCATTTCCGGTTGTGTAGATTAAAGCGGAGGAAAACCGGAGAAAACGGGATTATGGCAGAGTCTTCAATATTTACTGTCCTCCCGTCTTTGAAACGAAACGTACATACGTTTAGATGTAATTTTATATATAGTTATGTTTATTTAATATAATTTTAAAAAGAAGCATAAACACAACGAGGGGTGTCTGTTTTATCTGTTTTTGTGACTAACGTTTCATTATTATAACCATGGAGTATAAAATTCAATATAAATTCTCGGTATTGCATTGGACTCTATGATCGGCGGAAGTTATCAAGCATCCTTAATCCTTCACCGGAAATAACGCCGTGCATAGAGCCCATTAGGAGTCCTTACAGGTTGTTTATTTAAAAATGTACAGTTTTTTACTTTTATTTCGTATTTCCGGTGCGGCTTGAACGCGCCTGTCGAAAATAGACTTGGCACCTATCTTTAGTGAAGCGGTGCGTAGAGCCACTTCTAGGATGCTTCTAAAACGCCATGTCGCGGTTGGTGTTAACACGTAAGCATTGACTAGAGTGGGCGTGATGAGCTCTGGTAGCCGTGTCGCAGTTTAGTTTAACACTAAATAATTCAAATTTTTTCTCACCCAACCCCCCTGCAAGCCCCCCTAACAATTGTAATCAGCAAATAATAATCTAGCATTTCGAGATTAAAGTTGAAATGTTTTGAGATTAAAGTCGAAATGTTTTGGGATTAAAGTTAGTCGAAATGTTTCGGGATTAAAGTCGAAATGTTTCGAGATTAAAGTCAAAATATTTCATAATTAAAGATGAAACATTTCGATAATACAGTCTTCCATAAACGTGTGTGCATTCATAACAGTGCGCATCCACTGGCTCAGAGTGTGCACGTGTGTGTGTGTGTGTTTGTGTAAAGAAATGCACTTGTGAAGTCGAACTGCCATGGATTAACCCAAAATAGTAGCTTTTTACTTTTATTTGGGCTTTCAAAAAAATTCTACACACGTGCTAGTGGCAGTGTTTCTGAGGTGTTTTTGTGCTCGTCTAGTCAACACTATCTGGGTCAAGAACACAACAGTAACCGTTCTGTCTCTTCACCGTAAATATGTTCTGGATACATTTTAAGTGCATCATTCTGTATCCAATCATTTTGCCAGATCCTGTGATTTCCTAAGATGTAATAACCACTAATGGTTGAGGAGAGATTTTCTGATATGACTGTAAAGCACTTTGAGTGTAGACCTAGTAGACATATGAAAGCGCCATATAAATGCCCCATTCATTCATTCATTCATTCATTCATTCATTCATTCATAAAGCTGCATTTCTATTCCAGCACAGTATATTTTATAAAGTTAATACTGGTAGATCGCTATTGGCCATTATGAATGCGTGTGTGCAGCAATATGGGACAATGGCAAGCACACACGCGCAGCTTCTATGGAAGACTGTATTCTCATACTCTCGTCTCTCGAAATATTTCGACTTTAATTTCGAAATGTTTCGACTTTAATCTCGAAAAGTTTCGACTTTAATCTTGAAATTTTTCGACTTTAATCTCGTAATGCTAGATTTTTTATTTTTAGGTTGTGGTTCAGGGCTTCCGTATAAAAGTGACCTTTATCCGATTTTTGAATTTACACTATGCACTGCTGAAACTACCAAATGTACTGTAGATGTTCTGACTGGGAAAATTAAGTAAAACAGCATAAAATGCACTGGATGCAGATGCGAATAAAATTATCCAGTGTTTTTCTTTCCACAATATTTTGAAAAGTCATTAAAACTTTGGTCTTGTACGGACAACAAGGGTCTGGAAAGACACAGACACACAAAGGACTATGTAATTCTGCACATTAATATATATATATATTTTTAAATTCACCCAGAGTACTAAAATAGGGGTCACAGAGCAAGATGTGGGCGAGTGACAGGATAGTAAAGGTTTGCATAAGTCTTAAAACAAAAGCACTTCCTCACTTCCAAGCATTTACAAAGATCGCTGTACACTAGTGGAGGCCATTTGCCTTTTAGCTTATGTTCAGATACACAATATGACAGAATCATGATTTCTTTAAAAAAGAAAAAAAAAGTTGCTTGACGAGTATGCTTGTGGAAGAAAAAAGAAACATGGCTAGAGACGCACTTATTGTCAAAACAATTCTTGAGTATGTCAGATCTGATAATAGTCAAAAACAATTTGTGCCTATTGGGAGGCTGTTTCTTCGGCTCAGCATCTGTGCATGACAAAAAAAAAAAAAATGCCAAGAACAGGGCGTTTTCCAGGAGCGCCTGAAAAATGAGGATGAGAAAATAATCAACAGTACAAAAGTAAAACGAACATTACAAGATAGGAGAATGAATAATGTGGAGCAACAGCGGCACCGACAGCGGATCAAATTTTGTCCATTTTTACATTACCAGTATATGTGAAGGCAAATGAGCATATCATAAGTAGCAGTTTTTTCTTGACTTCAAGTTCACTGCACAATTAATTTGTTTTAATGAATTTAATATTCAGCTTCCCCATAAGAGTAACGCCTTCTGTACTGCTTAGCAAGAGCCAATCCATCATTTAAAGCTGCTAAAAAGTTGGACTGTCAGCTTCATTCGACATGCAGTCAAAACTCATTCTTTATTCTGTGGAGCAGAATGCCTCTTCCTGTATTTTTTTTTTCTTTACTAGCTTTTTTAGAGTTGTATTAGAGCTTGCTTCTGTGTGATTAACTACCCAGCAGGCCAGCTCCATTAGAACATACAGCCTTTTGAAGTGTCGTGGGCTCTTAACTGCTCACGTTAAATGCAAATACTGCTCATCAATGGACTGGGAGATAATCAATTTGAATCTCTAGGGAAGGACTAAAATTACCTGCTACCTTTGCCATGTGGAGTTATAGGTGCATGGGAGGGGGATTTTGAGCAAAAGAAAAGAAAAATAGAATGGAAGAGCATTTGAATAATCATTCAAAACTGGACAATTCAAAGTCGTTAATTAAATCTGTGTAATTGGAAAAGACCATGACTCGTAAAGCAGAAAAGCTACACCAATGTCTTGCGTTTTTCATCAGCCACCTGCAGACTCACAAATAGAAACCCATATATAAATTATAAAATGTTGTAGGCTCCTGGAAATATTTACTATACAAAAAAGTGGCAATATAGTAAATTAGCAATCAACTGAGTGGATGCAAGATAATAAGATGTAAAAATGTACAATTTAATAAAATAGACAGTCACAATTCCAAGTCAATTATTCTAATAAATTTAGATACTCAAATTACTGAATATTTTATATAAACTATAAATACAATATTTCATTTAGTTTGAGATCAGTACTTTTTTTATTCAATCAAAATGCATTAAACTGCTCAAAATTCTAAAGAATGGCAGCACGGCACAGTTTCTCTTTTCCTTCTCAGGGAACCGGGGTTGCTTACATAAAGACGATCCCTTTTGAGGGAACTTCTATGCTGCGTCAGCTTCTGACTCTATGGGGACGCCATACTAACTACATCATGCTTACCAATGCCTGCTTGTGCTTCTAAAACTATCAACCTAATCACTAAGCTCGAGCCATTAAATTGTCAGCGGACGAGCAGTATCCTTGCAACACATTATTGCTCTCATAACAGTTTTAGAAAGGTCCTGAAGCTTGTATGTTAAAAAAAAAATGAATCTAAACTGGTCCAGGACATGCTCCAGGTGAGTCTAGACCATAGCTGTTACCCACAAACTTTAAAGTTTAATAAAGCACTAATCATTAAAAGTCTAAAGAGTTTATAACTAGCCCACATATGTTTGAGAGAGAAAGAGACAGTGTGTCATTTAAAGGGCACCTGTTATGTCCCTTTTTACAAGATGTAATATTGGTCTCAGGTGTCCCCAGAATGTATTTGTGAAGTTTCAGCTCAAAATACCCTACAGTTAATTTATTATAACCATTTGAAAATGTCATTTTTGGGGCCTGTTTAAAAATGAGCTGTTTTGGTATATAAGACCTTAAATGCAAATGAGCTGCATATCCCCGCCCTGCCTTTGGATGAGGGCGTCACTTGCATACCTATCGGAATATATAAATAGTCTCTGATCAGACCCAGATGACGAAGAGACTTCGGAAGAATAAGCACAAATGAGAATGGACCAGGACGTCTCGGTATGGTTATTTGATACATTTATGTACTTATAGAGTTGTAATCACATCCCCTTTGAAATTATGGATGTGCAACACACACACAGTCACACACACACAAACACTAACGTTGGTGCAATTTTTTGAAACTACATACACATACTGTGATAAAGTTTGCTACGTACAAGCAAAATTACATTTATGTGAGGGACCTGTTGCGTCATGTTTACATTACTTGTCATACAGGTGCTTATGTGGCAAAAGTGAGAAGATGGCAAGAACATATATGCAGTTTTTAATACAATATCTTTAAACATATATATGTTTATAAACATGTGGTTACACGCTATACAAACAAGGTTTAAATTATATACACAGACATCCTACGACAACAAATTTAGACGCATTTGTTGTTGAATTGGCTGACATCGACTGAAATTACTATTTGCTCAAAATCATAAAATACAATTACTGTTACTGGAGGTGTCGTTGGATCACAAACAGTGCACGACGATCCACACTTGAGGGTTAACTTTAAAGCAATTAAGACCTGCTTTCAATTGACCCTCGTTCACAAAACAGTCAGTCAGAAAATGATTCGCTCAAACATAAACTTATTTACGAAGGAAAGGTGCCACTTAAACTTCCAAAATACATTACATCCACTGTGTTTTCAGTGGTTCTGATGTCGGAAATAAGTGAAAAATTCTATGTATGTCATTATTACATTCCATCCCACAACAGAACACTTATGTTTCCAAGAGACATTACTGTCGTTGAAACCATGGAGGATGGTGTACAGATCACCGAGGGTGGGGTCTATGCCACAACCACACTGTCAATCAAACCCCTTGTTCAATTCTACGTCACAAAGAGCTGAATCTTAGAACAGCTCGTTCTGAGACAGTGCATATGATTTATTGAGATTTTAAAAAAAATCACTGGGTGGATTTTTATCATTCTAGGGTGATTTTGCTCACACACTGCCAACACACATTTATGTTGAAACACCATCTAAAAGTGAATTTTCCATAAAAGGTGCCCTTTAAAAAAAAATCTACATTTGGATTAGCGGTGTGTTGCTCTTGCCTTTACGACAAAAATTTCAACTGTTATCACATATCTTCCAAAATCCACAAAAAAGTAGGCTGTCTGTTTATTTCAATAACATTTACACATTTTGTGTAGCTTTAAAGAGCCTATATTTAGACTGATGGTGGACCGTCACTCTGAAGACACTATGTTGTTATTGTAGCTTATCCTGAATTTATGTCAAAACCTAGACTTTCAAACATCAAAATGTGATTTATTCATATGCATTCGTGTACAAAATTACATATAAATATCTTTTCCTATTTTTTATTTATTTATTTTGCCTGACATGCTTGCATGTCGCGTGAAAAATAGGCGTCAGTTCTATTTCTATCATGCACGTTTTTTTACAGGCAGTGTGCAAGCTCTAATCTGTTTACATGGGAGCCGAAATAAAAACGGACACGCCACGAGATGAGATGCTGAGATGTTTACGCAACGCAGCCAGTGTGTCTACGGCCTAACAGCGGCACCGCATCTGAGGATGAACGACTTTAAGCCGAATCTGTCCGAGCTTGAACGTTTCACACAATCAGAGCGTAAAAATACGGGAAATTTTATCGAAAAATACTAAAACGGGAGGGTTGACAGCGGGAAAAGAGCTAAAATACGCGAGAAACCTGGAAAAAACGGGAGGGTTGACAGCTAGGGTCTAGACCCCTTAAACCAGAGCCACCAGACCAAGCCTCACCTAGGCCCAATGAGACATTTTGATTGTTTATTAAAAAAACAGTGTTTTCTGAGTCTGTGTCAGCTACAAAGATAAAGTTGAGGATGCTGACCTGCCATCTCCGCAGTATACTGGATACTCCTTTAGAGAGAAATGCACCTTTCATTTGGATTACATAATCAGAAAGTATTTGTTTTTGATTGTAATTGGTTCGTTTAAAACTAGACATTAAAGGCCAACAGAGAATGGTGTGCTCATCCGGGCATGTATCCAGCTCTACATTCACTGCACGACATCCACACCAGGCGATGCAGAGCCAGGGCTTTCGAGTTCCACAAGAACTCCACACACCCTGAAAATTCACTGATCAACCTGCTGCAATCAGATAGATGCTCAAAAAGAAGCTTCTCCTCTCAAGCCATCAGACTCCTTAACATGGACATGAAACACACTGCACTTTAAGCTTACCTTTTATATAAAGTATTTTGTATATTTTTATTGCACAGTCCATAGAGTATGCCATCAACATTTCAACGCATGATGTACATTTACACAACTAAACTAAACTCAATTTTTAATAGTTTGATTCTTGAATTTTTGAGGATGTCAGTGGGGAAAGATAATTTCCTAAATTCCTTTCCATCCGAGGTATCCATTCGTAACCCTTCTCATGCAGCACTTCTACATTTGCAAGTAGAGTATGTATGTCCAGGTGAGCAGAGTACTGATGTCTCCATGCATATGACAACTCAGTAAGCAGGTCTGAGACAAAAGGAAGGCTCACCGGAGCTGCACACATAGAGCTCAGCAGATATCATTTATCTAAACGACCTTCTGCAGTCTCACATTTCGAGGAGGACCAGTTCAAGCTTAGTACGGCTATAGCACAAGTAATAAGCTTCACTAGCTCATAATATTCAGAATGAAGGAGGAAACAGATCCATTAGATATATCTGTCTCTACTGATACCATGTCTAATTCATCATATTACAGCCCGATCTCATGAAAGTTTGTATCTATGGCACGAATGTCATTTCTCGTGGCATTTATACGCCAAAAACAGTTTTTGCGTGTATACGCACTTTTTTGCGTATAATACGCACACGAACTCCCCACCCCCTTCCCCCCTAAACCTAACCCAGGGTTTTTTAGTGCGTACCATATACACGAAAAAAAACACTTTTGGCGTATAAATGCCACGAGAAATGACACTTGTGGTATAGATACGCATCTTCATGAGACTGTGTTGCATATTATAGGCAAGCAATGAGTCTTTATTTTCCGCAGAAGAAGCCACTGAGTGGGATTCCGCTTCTGGCATAAGGACAATGGAGCCGACAGGGGAGGCGAGGGGAACTCCCTCTACTAGCTCCATCTGATATTTCCATGATCACAGCCTGCTTGCTGCCTCAAGAAACACAGGGCTAGAGCCACGGGGCTCCATGAAGAGGGCCAGTCAGGAGCGATTCTTCTTCAATGGGAAATCATCGCAATGAATGCATCCAGCCATCTGCTCCCTCATGTTTTGTCTGGAGCCCCTAATGTGAACATTACATAATGACTGGCGAAACCCTACAGTAAAGTTTCCTGTTGTGGATGTGTCTAAAGAGTCATGGGTTAAAAGAGTCAGTGTATTTCTGATGTTCATGAGAGCTCTGACCCTGTGGCTCCTTGTACCAGCATGCTGATGAGTTTCACAGCTCCTTAACTCTGATCTCTGGGAACAAAGACACCACAGTAACTGAAACAAGGAGTCTTTGAATTATACCAGCAACCCATGCATGTACAGTACAAAACAAACTTACTTGGGGACATTTGTTGCTCATATAATATTTGCTTTTCTACTTTTACCTAGCTTTTATTTACCATTGTACAATATCCAAACAGAAGGCAGATGTACAATTATTCAGCACTCAGCAAGCAATAGCCGTCATTTCACTGTCTAGTTTAACTACAGACCCGATATGACCCGGCTATGAGTAACCCACTTCTAGTAAAAATAACTTTGAATTTGGTTACATGTTGTTTTTGCCAAAATAACTTGTGAGATGTATGATATTTCATCATGTAAGCAAAGTGAACAGCGAACCCAAATTTTGCCTTGTTTAAGCCTAGACGTTAAGGCTGTGTTTGGACGGCTATTAGAAGTCTATTAAATGCAAAATTGCTTGCAATTAAGGGTTCGTTTCATTGACCTTCCCTGAAACACCTTTCTTCGGTGACACAGCAGGACTGCAAATGATTGCTTTTTGCTCAGATCAGAAGCATTATAATTATTACACACATTTTCCCCACACATATTCCCATATAAAGCTCCCACTAAATGTATTCAGTTTCCTATTTATCTGCTTAATTCAGGTTGGTTGGTGTTATTTTGATAATCAGAGGCATCACTAGGCCCATTTTAGAAGTGATTCAGCCCCCATTTCCACCCAGTCCCCCTAAATAATTTTGAATACTGTGAAATCTGTTTACTAATTCATCACCTCAGTCCCCTTTACTCATATTACTCAAACTCGCATGAAAAAGGTGGCAGACTTTCGCTCTTCCCTGTTAAGAATGTTATTCAATCCGCAGTGGCACAGCAGCAATGTCAAGGTGTGTGATTTTATTGATAGATTATCATGACATCTAAATATGTGCAGTTCTTTGTCATAAATAATGGGAGCAGTACAAGATGGTTTTTCATCCAATGTAATACATTTTCGTTGCGTTCCCCCTTGTCAAACTACAATTGTTTCCCTCCAGAGAAAATTAAGCACTTCACATGAAGGCAGAAACAATAATGAAATGGTCATATAATGAAACAGGTGACTTTTACAGTTTGATAAGGTGATTTTAAAGTAATTTTTTGTAAGATTTAAACATTCTATCAGGCAAATAATTTAAGTGTTAATACATTCCACTGCACCAAATGGAATTAATGCATTTTATGCACTGTGATCAAAAATTACGGTAACGCTTTAGATAAATCCCTAAATTGCTCCCACATGTAAAATTATTGCATCATAATAGTAGAATAAGTACCCCTTAGTTCTGTATACAGTATCTTACAGTATAAATACTTTTTAAATTCTCCTGGTTACCAGTTTATTCCCCAAAATTTGTTCTCTTATACTTACATGTAAGTACTTTATAGGTACATGTGGCGAGCAGGACGAGGTCGAGGGACGTGAGAGATACGAGACTGCTGCTTCTCACATTAATCACGCCACCGGCCTCGCACCCATCTTCTTACGTCCCTCAACCTCGTCCTGCTCGCCTCAGTACACTATAATTACCAAAAGTTATGCTGTAAATTTGTCTTAATTACGCAGTACTTTCCTGGATGTAATCTAAAGTGTTACCACAATTACTTATTTGACACTTTTTGAAGGAGAATTTAATGCTGATTATTTAAATGCATAGTATCCATTTTTTAGTTATCACATATTGATATAGGGTGGCAGTGGCTCAGTGGTTCATGTTGGTTGTCTACAAACCGTAAGGTTGGTGCTTCAATCCCCGTTTCCACCAGACCAAGTGTCGAGGTGTCCATGAACAAGACACCTAACCCCAGCTGCTCCCGATGAGCTGGATGGTGCCTTGCATGGCTGACACCGCCGTTGGTGTGTGAATGGGTGAATGTGAGGCAAAATGTAAAGCATTTTGGTGGCCATTGGGTCTGTGAAAACACTATATAAATGCAGCCCATTTGTGTTTGTGGCCACATAAAAAAAAGAAAAAAACTTGTTTTGGTAAACAAGTCATCCTGTTAAATACATGTGGCACGCATTTGGTAGAATGACCCATAAAATGATCCTTCAGTGAGAGAACACTATCAACAACAGTTGTTGCTAATAAATCCAACATAGTCCCCTCTAAAAGATTTATATGCAGGTCATAAACACCTATTTAAAATATATTCCTTCATCATAAAACACCTAACAGGCATTTATGAGGTCTGACTTCTCTACAGCCATAAATCAGCCCTTTCTCGATACCAAAGTGTCTTACATTAAACCACACTTCGAAACAATTATGCAAACATGTGTTTTAGTGTCTTGAGTAGACTCACCAGTCAAACTTTCCGGACTCAAGCTATCGTAGCTTTGGGTCAGGAGAAACAGGAAGTCCTACGGCTGTTCACTGATTAATGAGGATATCAGCAGAGGTCACACAAAACATGTGGCAGTATAATTGGTACAATAAAGCCGAGGTCTTGCTTACCTGAAACCGGCAGTTGAATTTTTGCATAATGTCCTTATACTTGGCAAGTGATGTGAATTAATTACTCATGAGGGTATCAATAAAAAGAAGGGAGGAATTACCTGCCTGTGTGAGTCTGTCTACTGAGAGCTTCTCACTCAATCAATCCTCTAAACCAACAGGGATAGTTGCTGAAGGGATAGTTCAACCAAAAACTTAAATAATAATTATTTACTCACCATCATATCATTCCAAACTCATCTGCTGAATTTCAAAATGCTGTTTTCCAGTGTTTTGAACATGGTTGTCAAATGTAAAAAAAAAAACAAAAAAAACTATGAACAGTAGATAATTCATAGTTGTTTGTGGATCAAAATTATGAAGTCCAACAAATGTAGTCTGATTAAAAAAGACAAATGACTCTTGTGAACCGATTCTGTTTAGTGAATCAAAATCATACAGAGCACCCAGAGGATTTAGAGTCACAAACAAATGACTCTTAAGAATCGGCCATGTTTAGTGAATCAAAAACAAAGTACAACCATTATGCTCTCATTCACAAAATAAACGAATATTTCACACCAGTACTTCAATGAATCATTACAAATAATTTTCCATTAGTTCCCATTTGAATCATGTTGATGAATACTTCATTGAATTAAGTTACTGAACCAGTCAGGGGTGCGTTTCCTGTACAACGACGTAGTTCGCTGCTTCACTACCATAGTCCGATGCATCGTTAGAGAAATCAACTAGCTAGTCGCGGCACCACGTTGGTTTCTCACGTGGTGGAGTAATAACTACTTTTAATGAAACCAATTCAACCAAAATTCAAATTCAACCTAAGATCCAATTAATACTAGATTTTTAATATAAATTACAAACATGTAATCTGAAGACTATTTCTAAATATTCTTAGTTATTTTGCTTTATTACCAGACTCAATATTTGGCTCGTTCTTACATAGGCTAGGGCACGTTCGCACATGCGCACTCTTCAAAATCGGTACTTAAAATCTTTTGACAAACTAAAAGACGTAAATTCCATTTGTATTTATTCTAAATAAAAGGCACCGGTTGTACTTAATGTCAGCTTGCTTATTTTGCTCAGGATAAGGATTTATTACAATATGTGTCATGTCATGCAATATAGAAATGTCATGCAATATAGAAACGATGCCTCTAACCACAGGTCGAGAGCTGTCGTTTAAACCACCCAACTTTGGGATGCTGTTTGCAAATGTTCATTGGAACGATTGTTTCGGGAAACACCCACTCGTTGAACTATGCTGATAACGATGGAACTTGCGACCATAGTTGGCTAACAATGCTTTCGGGAAACGCACCCCAACGACGTAGTTCACTGCTTTACTACCATAGTACGATGCATCGTTGGAGAAATCAACTAGCTAGTCGCGACTGTTTCCCGAAACCCACTGTCGCAAATCCACCGTCGCTATCGTTCAACCACGTTGGTTTCGCACCTGGTGGAGTAAGAACTACTTTTATTGAAACTGTTTGAGATCTAATTAACACTAGAATTGTTTTATATAACTTACCGACATGTCATCTGAGGACTATTTCTAATTGCTCTCAGTTGTTTTGCTTTATTACCAGACTCAATATTTGGCTCGTTCTTCCATAGTAGAGCACGTTCACACATGCGCACTCTTCAAACACGGTACTTCAAAACTTTTGAAAAACTAAAAGACGCAAATTACACTTGTATGTATTCTAAATAAATGGCACCGGTTGTACTGAATGTCAGCTTGCTTATTTTGCTCAAGATAAGGATTTATTACGTCCAAATGTGATGCAACATAGAAACGATGCCTCTAACCACAGGTCGAGAGCTGTTGTTCAAACCATACAACTTTGCGATGTTCATTGGAATGATGGTTTCGGGAAAGACTGACTCGTTGAACTATGCTGATAATGACGGAACTTGCAACCATAGTTGGCTAACGATACTTTCAGGAAATGCATCCCAGTACTATATCAACATCAAGTTATCATTATTTCAATCGATTATTTTGATCAAAAATGTAAAATGATCACAGGCTTGAGGTATATAATTTTTTACACGATGCTG
This sequence comes from Pimephales promelas, assembly GCF_016745375.1. The sequence continues at coordinate 26,746,935 of NW_024121099.1, forward strand.
TAGCTGAAACAGAATTTATCTGAAACAAGAGCTTGTGAATTTAAATCTCGTCAAACTAAGAAATGGGCATCTTCAACAAACCCTATTTAAGAAGGAATATAATTTAAGTAGTTTTGAAAGCCTGAAATGTATTTAAGACTGTGTTGTTTATTGGGAAAAAATGTTGTATTCAGAACATTCTAAGACAATTCTCAGGGAAAATAAAAGCATAAAGGCTTTAGAAGGATTGGGGGGCAAGTAAATCCAATCAGAAGGCTTCTAGTGTTACATTTTTGCTGATGTTCATCGTTCATGAAAAGAGCAATATAATAAAGGCTGAACGTGGTTAAGTGGCGCCCACATTTCATCTGGTGATTGACTTTCACAAAGCAGCATTCCTTGTAATGAAGAACATGTCTCTCTCAACGTTTTCATGCAAGCATGAATCTGAAAATGAAAAACAATGTGAAAATGTTACAGAGCTGAATCACATAATACAAGTCCAGGATTATATTGGATAACATTAGGTGCTACAAAGTCCTGCACCTAATTTTCTCCCATGCTGCTGTGGTGGAGAAATGGAAACGCTCTCATCTTTGAATTATGTGGATGAGAGTTGTTCACTTCTCTCATGAAAAGGTATGCACACTTCAGCTCAAAGTTATCATATTTACGCGCTGAAGTGATTCTCAGGACAGAAAAGCTTGGTAATTATAGCGACTGGCTGAGTGGTGATTGCTTTCTCATTTACAGTGAATGCTGACTGCAATATCACACTTCACAACAGCTTATGGATATAACAGACAGATATTAAGTATGACTGAGTATGCAAAATAAATTTGACATTATGAATAACAAGGTTCTCTTTGCTCTTAAAATAATACAAGCTTGATATGATGCTTTAACGCTTACAACTCTTACAACACAGGCTTCCTTTGCCTAGAGTAACAAAGCTACAATAAAGGTATCATTTTGGTTTCCAAAAAAAAATATTGATGATAATAATAAGAAGTATTTATTGAGCACCAAACCAGCATATTAAAATTATTTCTGAAGGATCACATGTCACAGAAAACTTCAGCAATGATGCTGAAAATTCAGATTTGCCATCATAGGAAATTGCGTTTTAAAATATGTTGAAATTGTTCTTTTATATTGTAATAATATTAAAAAAAGATACTTTTTACTGTATTTCTGAAGTAAATGAAAATCAAACACCAAACTTTTCAACTGTAGTGTATAAATCAACACAAACTGTCCCTACCTGAAATCATGAACTATGCTGTTTTAGATACAGACTAATGACATTTATTTGATGCGATAACAAAAAAATAAAAACAATGCAAACATTACAAAAGTGTAGAATAAGCCAGTGTTACTCTTTTCAACTAAGGCCCCGTTTACACAAAGGTAAAACAGATATTTCCCTGCGGTTTGGCCTCTAATTTACAGGAAAACCCAGTTTTTATCACAGAAAACGATTATTTCTAAAATCTCCGGCCAAAGTGGAGATTTCTGAAAACACCGGTTATGTGTTGTCGTGTCAACTGGGAGAAACAGCGTTTTAGGTTCTCTCTTGTCGATTCTGAGGATTCTGATTGGCATGCATGGCTTTATCCTTCTCCCTACACTGCTGCCCATAGGTTTGGCATAGATATGATGGCGCTCGACGGCGTATTTATGCGGGAGTGTGCACGATGTTATTATTGAAAACGGAGAGGGGGGAAATATTCGTTTCTCTAAATACCCGGCTTTGTGTAAACGTGGCCTAAAACTCAAATAAAACTTAAAAAATTATCCTTTGGCGTCTAGATGAAATTTACTACTATACAATTATTCAACACATTTTCATCCCAAGAAGTCATCTAACTGACGCTTTTGACCATACGTTAATATCCAACATTTTAGGGTACCCTTAAACGTCAGTTAGATGACGATCCTAGGGCGTCATCCAACTGATGCTTTACCTTTAAAGTCAGTTAGATGACGCGGGAAGGTTTAGGTCTGGGGTAGGGTTAGGATTAGATAGCGTCATCTAACTGACGTTAAGTGGTACCCTAAAACGTCGGATGTTGACGTATGGTCAAAAGCGTCAGTTAAATGACGTCTTGGGATGAGAACGGGCTGAATTATTAAAGCTATATAGAAAGGTATAGCTTTATAGTAATATATAAGAAAAAAACTAATAATAATGACAAAGTAATATAACAAAGTTACAACAAAAAAAGAACAGTAAAAAAAATAATAATGTAATATTACATAATACTGACATAAGAGATAATAATGTTTGTCAAGTTGTTAGTACATTGTTATTCAGTTGCTATATAGGGCATTCTGGCATTCTTGTTGCTTCGTGGTACTTTCCTTCCCATGTCAAAAGGGCAACTTCTATGCAAAAAATACAGACTGATCTCATGAAGTAGCGTGTGTATGACACGCCAATTCGTATTTCCATCTTTGGCGTGCTATCAAGACGCATAATCGCCTTTCAGCGTGTTTATGAACGCCATTGACTTAACGTTATATAAATATATGACTTACCTCAACCCCGTCCCTAAACCTAACCGTCACTGGGGTTAATGGCATTTATGACTGTTCCCTTACCATCCTAGGTAAAAAAAAAAGATATGACTTACCTCAACCCCATCCCTAAACTTAACCGTCACTGGGGTTAATGGCATTTATGACTGGAGATTTGACTCCGTGTACAGACACGCGGAATGACGCGGACGTTAATGGCGTAGACATATACGCATACACGTGGATACACGCGGATAGCTCAAAATGCGTAGAGATAACACGCCACCTGACTCGAAAGTGGCGTATATGTTTACGCAAAAGTCATGATGTCATGTTGAAAAATAAGTAAATTGTAGTATCATTAATATCTTTAGTAAAACATGTAGGGTGAGGTACTCACCAAATATAATATTTGAAATAACTTCAATAAATAGTTTTAGAAGCATCCCTTATACATTTAAGTCTCTATTTGGCATTAATGAAATGCAAGAAAGAAACTGTCGTGTAGACCATTTATGATTCAGCTTTACAAAAAAAATAATAATAATAATAAACATTCACACCACACATCGATCTTGTCCTTTCAATCTCTCTCGCACACAAACAAGTGCCTACAAGCCCACCCGCCCTTAATTTATGTGTCTACCCTACTGTCTCAGATGACGCAGTGAGCGGTTTGTCTTGTGCTTGTGTGAGTAGAGGAGTTGTCTGAAATGCTGATCGCTGGCCTATGAGAGTGGCACAGAGGGACCAGTGAAAGGCACAGTCAGTGGCCCCTAAAAAGAAGCACACAAAGGCTTGTGAAAAGTTACCTACAGACAAGGCTCTGTAGGGTCTGCAATCTTCATCTCGCATGCAATCGGTCAGGCAGCAGGGAAAAGACAAGACTGCCTAACCTCCCCGACTTCAAGCTGTTCTTTAACTGTCAATCATCTAGGTGTGGAGTTTAGTTGGTGAATGAATAAAGCTGTCCTGTTATATTGATGTCGGTTTACAGCGGACTGCATTGATTTCTGTTGTGCATTTGTTGCTGGTTTTATTTCTGCTTGTGATTTGACATGTTGGCAGTTTATTACAGCATGACATCTCCATCATTTTGTAGTTCAGCCTCTGTGACAGTTTGAGCACTCATAAATGAGTAAAACAGGGCCGATTTTAAGAAATGATATGAGGTGAAATATGATATTTACATCGTGTGAGTGTGATAAGGTGTCACTCTCATGCGCTTTACCTCTTTCCCACAGGGATTCTATTCGTGATGGATTCTATTCCCTGACAAATTCAGTCATCCTTGAATTCTATTTTGCTGCATTAGAAATCCTACAAAATCGTAAACAAATAATTATTTAAATTGTTGTCACACTTGGCTGTATTGAAACTCGAATGACGGAGGAGTAGAAAACAGTATGTATTATAATCCGCAAACTAAAACTGAGGAGATCGCAGGAGATAACAGAAACACAACCACGATAACATTCATGAGACTAGGCAATTGAACATGGGAAACTGAGTTACTAGAATGTTAATAATGCATTACTTATTTGTTTCTGTGTAGTTACTCATTATTGATGGAACAGTATTTTAGTGCCAAAATATTTATTTTAAATAGATAGATATTAGGGGTGTAACGGTACATGTATTCGTATTGAACCGTTTCGGTTCGAGGCTTCCGGTTCGGTACGCATACAAACCGAACGATTGCTTGGACCATTTTTCCTGCCGGCAAAATTCGTGCTGACGCGGCCAACACAACGTTGCGCAACATCAAATGGCAAGCGTAATGAAAGCAGAACGAAACTGCGCTCATCGTTATGTGCTTCACGGATCGTTTATCAGTTCGGACCAGCAACATCTGTGCAGCGCGAGCCGATCTCCATCAAGCAACACTGTTACCACACCGCGCTAAGAGATCCGGTAAAGAAAACATTTGAATTCGCCACTGAGGTAATAACATCGCTGCGAGATCTAGTGAGAAGCGTTCACATTAACCTGTTATTAACCGTAGATCTCTATTAGATCAAACAGAGCTGTCGTGGAAACCAGGAGAAACATTGTGCCGTGAATGAACTAGTAATACTTTCGTCCACAGACCAGCAACATTCACCATGGATTTAATATAGTAACACTAACTGGAACCAGTTTGGCTGGAATGGTGAAATGCTTTCAAGTACTTCACACATCTTTTACCAGCACTTCAAAATTCAAACATTATATAAATAAATATATATTTAAATGTTATTTTTAATGTGATGACCAAAACATTATTTGTTCATCCTTCAAAGATGACCCCTATTTATAAACCTGAAAGTTTCAAGATCTAGGAAAACTCACACTTATTTAAAAATATTTTTTCTTTAAACAAATAGGAAATTTCTCTGGCATTTCTTTCTTTTTGCTGTATCGAAAATGTACCGAACCGTGACTTTAAAACCGAGGTACGTACCGAACCGTGATTTTTGTGTACCGTTACACCCCTAATAGATATAGATAGAACTCAAGAAATATTATAAATATCTCAATATCCTTTTATATTCTGGTTCTTAAACTTTTCTTTTGGAACGTTCATGTTTAAGGTCATGGATGGTCACCTTTAAGCTAGCTATGATAAAACTGCTTGTTAAAAAACGGCAACTTGATCCTACAGAATTAGTTAATTACAGGCCAATCTCGAACCTGCCTTTTCTGTCAAAGAGACTGGAAAAAGCAGTATCCTTACAACTGTGTTCCTTTCTTGAAAAAAATGATATCTGCGAGGACTTTCAATCAGATTTTAGACCACATCATAGTACAGAGACAGCTCTCATTAGAGTCACAAATGATCTGCTCTTATCGTCCGATCGTGGTTGTATCTCTCTATTAGTGTTACTCGATCTTAGTGCTGCATTTGACACAAGTGACAACAATATTCTTTTAAATAGACTAGAAAAAAATTTTGGTATTTATGGAACTGCATTAGCATGGTTTAAATCATACTTATCTGACCGTTATCAGTTTGTAGCAGTAAATGAAGAGATGTCTTATCGATCACAAGTTCAGTATGGCGTACCACAAGGCTCAGTACTAGGACTGCTGCTATTCACTCTGTATATGCTACCATTAGGAGACATCATTAGGAAACATGGAATTAGCTTTCACTGTTATGCTGATGATACCCAGCTGTATATTTATTCAAAACTTAACAAAACTTACCAACTCACAAAATTAACAGAACGCATTGCTGATATAAAAAAAAAATGGATGACTAGTGATTTCCTACAACTAAATTCTGAAAAAACAGAGATTCTAATAATTGGACAAAAAACTTCCACACGTAACAGCCTAGAATACTCCCTAACACTTGATGGCTGCTCTGTTAAGTCTTCGTCGTCGATTAAGAACCTGGGTGTGCTCTTTGAGAGGGCATCTCTCATTTGAAAGTCATGTGTCTAGTATCTGTAGAACCGCATTTTTCCATCTTAAAAATATATCTAAATTACGCCATATGCTCTCATTGACAAATGCGGAACAATTAGTTCATGCGTTCATGACATCAAGGCTAGATTATTGTAATGCTCTACTGGGTGGTTGCCCTGCACGCTTAATAAACAAACTTCAGATAGTCCAAAACGCAGCCACTGGAGTTCTTACCAGAACCAGGAAGTATGACCATATTAGCCCAGTTCTGTCAACCCTGCATTGACTGCCTATTAAACATCGTATACACTCTAAAAAATGCTGGGTTGTTTTAACCCAATTTTGGGTCAAATATGGACAAACCCGAAATGTTGGGTTAAAAATGTAATGTAAAAATTTAACCCAACGGCTGGGTTAGTCCATATTTGACCCAAAGTTGGGTTAAAACAACCCAGCATTTTTTAGAGTGAACATTTTAAAATAATGCTGATTACTTATAAAGCACTAAATGGTTTAGCTCTGCAGTACTTGAGCGAGCTCTAACCCCTCGAATCCACTGGATCCGTCTACAGCGCGGAACATCAGCGCCACGTTTTTGATGTGTCCCTAGCTCAGCGTCAAAGTCTACTGGCAAGTTTCAGCAGCGGATCGAAGCGTTGGTGACTTCTTCATTTTTCCTTTGTGCTGAATCGGAGCGTTGTTTATTTGTTGTTCATTTGTCGTCTTTTGGCTCAGGAGCGGACAGAATTGTACCGTATTGATTTTTTTTTTCAATTTTCCTCTTTGTGCTTCTACAATGGGTAAGTGGATTACTTAAGTGAATTCTTTCTATTTGTTTTTTTCTGTTGTTATTTCCTACTTGGTAGGTATAACATACATTTTACACAATTAAAAAGTAAAAAAAATTACACTTAAGTCGTTCCACATTTTAACAAGATAACACCTGGTATTGATAGAACAACAAATTATTTCTGTCTGTAAGGGTGTCTTTTATTTTGAAAACCGACCAGATCCTGTCTGCCGTTCTGTGTCTGACTTCCTGCCAGGTGTACTTACTGGTTATGCGCATGTACAGACTGTGCTGCTTGACGCGGCAAGCGGCGAAAATAGACCTGCTTCGTATTCTCTGCGGAGCGGAGAGACGCTTCTGAGACGTGCCGCGTCCGCAGCTGGTGGACTTAAGAGCATTGACTATAATGGCCGCGATTAGTTCCGGCATCCGCGGCGCTGACGTTCCGCTGGTGGTAGATCCTTTTCCTATTTAGCACCAAAACTCTGGAAAAATCTTCCAAACATTGTCCGGGAAGCAGACACAATCTGTCAGTTCAAATCTAGACTAAAAACACATCTCTTTGGTTTAGCATAGACATTACACTCTATAGACTTCCTAAATTCAAATTAGGCTGCATAGTTTAGATCAGCCAGTACTGGGAACACGTCCTGTAAATCCTGATGTACTTGGTACATCAAAAGAAGGATGGCGTCTATGCTAATATCAGTTTCTCTGTTTATCCCGAGGGACCCTCTATGGTGGACCTGTGCCTGGACCCATCCCTACTCATCCTTAAGTGCCGGCCTCTTCGACACGACAGCCATCAGCAATGATCCTCAACATCTCGTCTCCAAACCGGCGTGATTACTTCGACTTCCAAACAAATGGAAATGGACAATTCTCTTAATGTTTCGATACAATTTGTTTTGGAATCACTGTTCCTTCGTTGGCCAGAGGAGAACTAGCCCCCGACTGAGCCTGGGTTCTCCCAAGGTTTTTTTCTCCATTCAATCACCTCATGGAGTTTTGGTTCCTTGCCACTGTTGCCTTGCTTTTGGCTTGCTTAGTTAGGGACATTTAATATTCAACAATATTATTGATCTGTGTTGTATTACTTTCATGTTATCACTGTGAAGCTGCTTTGATACAATCTGTATTGTAAAAAGCGCTATATAAATAAAAGTGACTTGACTATGGTTTATTCCCAGAGAAATGGAGATCTCCATATGGCTCTGTGTGCAGTTTTTTTTTCCAATGGACGAAAACCAAATTTGGATACAGCTACTGCACTGAAAGAGGAATGTCAAGAAGAAAGAAAGAAGAAAGGTCCGTTAAGAATCAAAATCTATATTAGGATGTCTTTACTAAAACCAGCCATAATGTAAGACCATTCTTTTCTACTCTTAAGAGTTAAATTGTTTGAAATATCTTTATTTTGTGATGATTGCTACCACTAAAATAAGGGTATGGTCACCGAATACTGTATAACCGTTGATTATAAATGTGCAGTTATGCTTTGAATGTTTTGGATAGATTAGTGAGGGATATTTTTTTAAAAACATTAATGCCTGTATATTAAATTCTGTGGAAAGTTCTTTTTTTTTTGGTACTCAGACTGGTATGTTCTATACCAGTTCTATATTTTGGAGGGAACATAGTTTTTTTAGATTGAGCCGGTTTACGGTCCCACTGGACCTCAAGCCTGCAGGGACGTACTCTGCGGGGGTAGTGCTATACCAGTAATGCCCAGCGGGGCCCCCACAGACCACGCTTCACGTGCGCTGTCTGCTACCATTACCCTTAATGACGCTCTCAGTGACTTTTTATACTCTCAGCAGTATAATTAACTTACTGCTTCACTCGCCTCATCCGAGTGAAGACTCTCCCACTCTCCTTCAAAATCTCTTCCAGTCAGAGCAGTATTAAAGCAATTAAAGCAGTACCGTAAAAACAGTCTGACTAACAGTGGCACAGTACTCATTCAGTAAATGCATAGCTAAACAGAAGTGTTTTGAGTCTGGATTTGAATGTGACCACTGTAGGAGGACACCTGATCTCTTCTTGAAGCTGGTTCCAGCTGCGGCTGGCATAATAGCTAAAAGCAGACTCTCCATGCTTAGAGTGAATCCTTGGTATTTCTAGCTGATGCGATCCTAATGATCTGAGTGCTCTGTTTGTATTCAGTGAGCATATCTGCAATATATTGAGGTAACTCATTGAATGATTAATATACCAGTAATAATACTTTAAAATCAATCCTAAGTGTAACAGGGCCAGTGTAAAGACCTGAGGACAGGTCAGAATCCTGGTAGCAGCGTTCTGTGTGAGCTGCAACTGTCTTGTGGTCTTTTTAAGAAGGCCAGTGAGGAGGCTATTACAATAATCCACCCTGCTGGTGATAAAAGCATGAGCAAGTTTCTCTAAGTCTTGACTGGAAACAAATTATATAATTATTGAAATATTTTTCAGATGATACTGTAGTATGCTGATTTGGTTATTGCTTTGACATGACTATTGAAACTAAGGTTTGACTCTAGAGACAGACCAAGATTCCTGACTTGATTTTTAGTTGTTAGACCCCAAATGTCAAGGTATGTATTTACCTTAAGAACTTCATCTTTGTTTCCAAATGAAATGACTTCAGTTTTGTCTTTGTTTAACTGCAGAAAGTTTTGACACATCCAACTGTTTACTTCATCAATGTATTGGCACAATGAGTCAAAGGGGCTGCAGTCGTTAGGCGATAGGGCTAAGTAGAGCTGTGTGTCGTCTGCATACTGTAGCTGTGATAAGCAATTTTGTTCTTTCTCATTATTTGGCTCATTGGGAAGCATATACAGGTTGAATAGGATTGGAGCAAGAATTGAGCCTTGAGGGACTCCGACCGCAAGTCATGGATGTCCACTCAGACTTATGGTCTCCTATACTTACATAACAACCTCTCTCTTCTAACACGGTGTCCCAACTACACGCAACGCGAAGCCGCAACACATGATAAAAGGCATCTTTTCCATGTTAATCAGAGTTTTTGTCCTAACCAGACGCGACGGCGACACGTGAAGTTTCTAATTTAGAAACGGTTCCTATTTCTGCGATGTCATGGCTGACAGATCCGCCCACACAGATATCTCATTGGATGGAAGTTCAAACTTCCATTCCTTCCGTCGTCCATATCCAACATGGACGACGAGGAACTGATTGTCGAAGTTTAAAGGCATTAGGTCACTGTGCCACAAGCGATAATGGATAATTTACCTCAGATTTTGAAATATAGCGTTCAAAATGAATTCTATATAAACATACAACTGTACTTCATAGCAAAATTAGTTAGTGAGTATATTTTGTTAATGTTTTGATTTTTAATAATGTTATTTCTTGATTTGATTATGTCCTTACCCATTTCCAACGCGAGTGCGGGCCAGCAGTGCGCTTTCACAGAGAGACTCCACCCACACGCTGTTCTGAATAGCTGTGAATTTTGATTGACATGTGGCGTCTCACAGTCTCGTCGCTTCTAGTGTGGACAAACACACTTGCTGTCGCTGGAATTTTATCGTTTCGCGTGCAGTTAGGACCCGGTGTAAGTATGACCTGAACCATTTTAGGACTTTTCCAGAAAGCCCCACCCAGATAGCAAACTGACATTGAATCAACGTGGAAATATGACATCGAAACAACGTTGATCTTGCTCATCGAATTAACGTTGAACCAACGTCAGACGCGTCATTCTTTCAAAACTAACGGAAAATCAACTTGAAATCAACGCGTTGTTTCAACGTTATGAAAGCAAACCAATTTTCGATTTTCATTTAGCTTTGAAGAATGCCGCGTCTGACGTTGGTTCAACGTTAATTCGATGAGCAAAATCAACGTTGTTTCTATGTCATGAGAGACGTCGTTTCCACGTTGATTCAATGTCTTGCTGTCTGGGCACCCAGTTTTCCAGCCTGTCAAGAAGTATCTTGTGATTGATAGTGTCAAATGCAGCACTTAGGTCGAGTAGTACTAGTACTAATAATTTGCCTGTATCAGTATTTAAGCGAATATCGTTTATTATCTTTATGAGTGCTCTCTCTGTGCTGTGATGCGATCGGAAACCAGATTGAAAATTGTCTTAAGTATCCATTCAAGCTTAAGGATTTGTTCAGCTGATAGAACACTCAAACCACTATTCCCACCGATATGCTGACTTGAGTGTCAAGAACTTTTCTTGGTGAGAATCTTATACTAACCCCACAACCCAAAACATTTCTGAACTGGTCATCAATTTTGGAAATAGCACAATGTCAGAGGAAAGGGAGCTTTGGAAATCATGTGTTTTTGTCACTTGATCTGTCTTTCATTTTTCAACACAGACATGGAGGCATCAGAACGAAGTGATGCCATTGTTTATTTGTTAGATTTCCTTAGATTTATAGACAGAGCAGCTGAATGGAAAGTTAAATTTAAGTTAAGTTTCTCCCCACATGACTGTCTGAGACGGCCACACTAGTTCAAAAATGCCATCGGTCATTATAGGATCTGGTGATATCTGTAATTCTGCTCAAATATGTAAAGATACAAAAAACAGAAAAAACTGTGATATCAAAAAGAAATCAAACATTATCGGTTAAATTGTTTTATTCGACTGAACTGTTTTTTTTTTTCTTTTTTAGTAATTTTAAAGTGAATTTTAAAGTAATATCAACATATTAAATTATTAAACTGTGAATATTACACATTTGATCCAAAATTCTAAGGCCACTACTAGTAAAATACTTATGTTGTCTATATTTTTCACATTTTTCAAAAAAAAAAAAAAATGCCAATGCTATTTGTATTATCAGAATAACAATGCAAGTGACAAATCTCAGTATTTGGTTTGTCTCTTTTTTCTTTAATGACAGCAGAACTAGAACGAACATGAATAAAAACCTGTTTATTTCAATCTTAAAGTTAAAAAAAAAAGATTTTCTATGTGTTCTCAGAGCTATGGACTCCACTGTATCATAATCTAACATTGCCACAGTGTCATTCATTGCAGGTGAGATATATAATACAAGAAGGTCTTAAACCTATGTCTAAAATTAAAATGAAAAGTGACTAAAAGCTGATTTTTTTCAGATTTGAAGATGAAATCTAAACAAATTTTATTACTAGAGATTTTTTTTCTGGTGGTAAATTGCTGATCTGAAATTTCTTTTGACACAAAAAAGTGAGCTACCAGTTATTTGCAGAGTTATTAAATGCAGACTCTTTGCTGAAGGATATCATAAATCAGATATGAAATAAGTTGAACGAGGTTAATTAGGTGTCCAACCTGAACATCAGATTTCATATTTTAAAGTAAACTCTCATGGCTAGTTTAAAGGTGCACTCAAAAGTTATTTTTACCTTATTAAAACTGTTTTAGTATACAAAATACAAAAAATGAATAGCACTATTGAAAAATGTTACACATTCACATGAATGCCCAAATGCGTATGATCTACTGACGATGCTCAGATCAGCAGCAGAATCATTTCCATAATGGCCAACGCAATCTTCAAGTGCAGGGAAAATTAGCATCTGGTTTAAGATATGCTGTTAATAATACCCCTAACTAAATGCAGTCCTATAGCAAAAAAAAAAACAGCTTTTATTTTCCTCAACATAAATAAATCATACAAAAAACACCATTAAAGTTGGTTTACCACACCACTAATATCCTTTAAACATACACTATAGGCCGAGACTGACTCATTTATCTACCAAATACAGCTGTACTCTGCAATTTATATGTTGTCTCCCAGAAATGTCTGCATTAGATATCACCTCCTAATAACCTTGTTCCATCCTGTTTCCACCACATATCTCCAAATTTCTCATAACACATTGTGAAGGTTAGCAGGTTGTTGGAATGGCAGACAGGCTAATAGAGAATTTGGGCCATTACAAATTGAGCTTTACGGATGTTAGGCTCATTACAGCCTGGTGAAAGACAGACATTCAGGACGTTAAATGCCTTTAGGTAGAATGTCACCATTTTCCACAAGTTCTCATTACCAGTCATGCGAATCTATTCCTATCACAAATTTCCCATGCAACGATCATGTCCCACCTGTGTGCGTGTTTACAGTCCTTTCTCTAAAGATGGCGTTATTAGCTTTGTATGATATATTTCCGCTATCTGTCAGTAATTTTATTCATATAGACAGACAGGTGCCATATTAATACAAGCTTTTACTAATAATTTTACAGCTAATTTGTGTGTGCATTTTGTATGTAATTTGACCCAGAAAGCCACTCTACTCTGTTTACCCCAGGTTTTGTTACTGGCTCCATAAAGAGCATGAACTTCGTAAGTTACTGAACTGCGCTTTAAGGTCCCGTACTGTTCCTCCTCAATTTTCTACAGGTATCTCATATTTTTTTCAAAGGCGTAGAGGTTATCAATTGCTCGTACTTCATGTTAGATTGTTGGTAAAAACTCCTGGGGAAAAACTGATGATGCCAGAGGCTCTCAGAAGTAGATGTCACTGGTGGTCTCAGGGGACAAGTAATCAGCCTGGAAGCGATTAGAGGCCTCATGTGAACAGGGCAGTAGGTGAGAGCAATCATCTGCTAGGTTACAGGCTGCCTGAACACTTCTAGAGACCAGCACTGAATCACTTTTACCTGACAGGTATGAGGTTTGGGTAGAGTTATTAATGTTGTAAATAAGACCATTTAACTGGAAGGCAGAACTTTTAAAAGTTCACATCAGTAAAACGAGGAAAATAAAACTTTCTGGTTCGTAAATGCAATAAAGGGTCTATATTCTTAACTTTTGGAGAAAAAAAAAAAAATCCCCAAAGTCCACTCATAGGTTTCTTGCACTAGAAATATCCATGATTTAGTTTTGCACTTCTATTTTCCACCTTCTCTTTGACCCTTAAACAAGCTTGCACCTTTAAGTTGTTTGCTGCTGTAAAGGGTAGAGACTTTTTTTCAGATTGATACTGGTTGCCATTCACTGCCATTATATGATTTTTTTTTTTTTAATTTTCCTTCTGTGGCTTATAAAAAAAGGCATACGACAATAGAACAACACCAGGGTGAGTACCCTAAGGGCCCTTTCACACCTACCTTGTTTGGTCCGGACTTTCAAACTTTTCAGTTTGTTCTGAATCAAAATGATAGTTTTCTTACGAGAGGTTCTCTCGTAGTGTGTAGGCTAGCTTACGCTACAGGAAAGATTAATCTTTTCTGAGATATTGAAGACAAAAAATTATCCTTAATTTTGTAGCCATTGTCAACGCAGTGCAGTGGCTGCCAGATCTAGAGCGGGCTATCTAGCGAGCTCACTGGCTGCTCTGCAGCAACTGCAGCAGCCTATCGATGAACCTGTGTGAACTTGCGTTCAATGAGAGGCGCTCGCCCTTTCTGGATCATAGCCCTCCGGAAAGGGCGTGGCTAGAGTGTATATAAGCGAGGTTCGGAGGCTGATTCCTTGATTTTTATCTCTTCAACGAAGCTCTTCGCATCGTTGGACTTCAGATGCCGCGTAGCCGTCAAGAGGGGAAACTAGCAAGCTCAGGACAGGGCTTGAAGAAGCCAGCTGCCTTCGCCACCTTCAGCAATCCTTGCGAGATATGCCATACGGCAACGTATCCTTTTTCGCATTGTGTTGGGATCTTTACTAGGTGTAAACGCAATCTGGTTGTTGAAACCACATATGTATATTTTACTCCTCCCAAAAATGCTAAAAAAATAAACGAGGGAGAGCGTATTATATAGGCTATATCTCATGTTATAGAGATACGCCATACGGCAACATATCCTTTTTTCTAGCACGTTCGCACAAACTATAACAAAAGAGCATCGAACGTCTTTTTAAAGATGCCTCGCACCACCTGCGGCTCATGCCGAGCCCCTCTAAGCGCCAGAAACCGCCACCTGATCTGTGCTCTCTGGACAAGAACACACAGCGCTCGCTCTTGCCGACGGCGGATGCGACCTCTGGGAGGACCTTCCCATGTCGACTCTGCAGGATCGACTGGAAGTCTTCTACTCCGAAGCCACTGTGCCGTCATTTTTTACACCGCACAATAAGAAGCGCCGTTCACAAAGGCCGCTGGAACCCGCTATGGAAGTGACTGTGTCACCGGAGCCTCTCCCTTGAGCCTCGCCTTCACCTTACCCGCCCCCTCCGGCCACGCAGTTGCCGCAGAGTGGACGCATTGCCGCCCTGTTGGGCGACAAGGTGGAGGATAATGCTTGCTGTTCTCTTCTGGCTTCGGACAGCGAGTAGTGGTCAGGCTCCCACACCTCCTCCTCGGCTCAGGAATCCAACAAGATCTGCGCTGGAGTCGAAGACGAGCTTATGCGCCTCCTCACACAGGCCGTCGACCTTGGGCTCGAGTGGTCACCGCCTGCTGAGTCAGCACCTAACAGACTCGACGGCTGCTTCCTTCAGAGCCGCCGCCGCCCAACGCCCACGGCCCGGGCCGCTCCCTTCCTGCCGGAACTCCACGCGGAGCTTTCTAAGTCGTGGAAAGCGCCTCTTTTGGCCAGGATCCGGTCCCATGTCTCCGCTTCGCTCTCCACTGTGGACAGCGCCACCCAGAAGGGCTATGCCTCCACCCCCCCTATCAAGGACTCGGTAGCAGCACACCTTTGTCCGCCCTCTGCAAGATGGTGGTCGAAGCCTGTGCTCCCTTCTAAGGCCTGCAGAAATACCTCCGCTTGCCAAGCTCCTTCCGCTTTGCACTCTATGGCCGTCCCCACGAGCCTGTGCGCACGCCTTCTCTCTGCCCGCTCTGTCACACGGCCAGTAACCTCTCTGTATGTAAGTCCCATGCACCCCTCCGAGCGCGCACGCTTACTGATAAACGCTTCTCTCAAAGCGTTGCCTATACTTCACAAGGCCATCACTGCACACTCCCCACTCCCCATCTATGAAGATCGGGTCGTCACACACACAAACGTAAATTTAGTGTCCACTCCCAAGCGCTCACGTTTACAGAAAGGCACTCCGCCCATGACGATGCTCACGCACCACAACACAGACATAATAAGTTCCCCATTCACCGCAATCGGAACGTCATTAAAAGAGTAGCCTGTCACTGCTGTCTGCGAGCCGCCGTGCACAAATCCCATAAGCGCGCACATCGCGCACACACCTCTACAGCCTGTGGAGCAAATCAGACCAATTCTAGATCTCAGATTTTTGAACAGAGAGCTTGTGAAAAGACCATTCAAAATGTTAACAATCAGGAAACTCCTCACACACATGCGCCCGGTCTGAAAGATGCCTAATTTCAGATTCAGATAAAAAGGGCTCCAGACTAACTTTTTTTTACTAGGAGCGCTGTTGCCCCTGACTGAAAGGAGCGCAAGCAGAAAATTTAGGGGCACACCTTAAATCAGCTCGCAATGCAATTATTCAAATTTCACCCAAAATAACTGTAATACTGACAAATTCTTTAATAATAAAGAGACTTAACATTATGATATGCTGTTTTATTTTAAGTTCACAGGGCTCCAGACTCAAATTTGAGGGCAACACCACCTCAAATTGAGTTCCACCACCTCGGAACTCACACTGAGTTATACAAAAAACAAAACAAAACAAAAAAACTGGTAGCACTGGGGCTGACAATAAATCACTTAGATTAATTTAGCCTATTCAGCAGAGCGGAAGTCGACCTCTTTGCGTCAGAGGAGAACCCTCACTGCCCAGTATTTTTCTCGAAAAGCGAGGACACACTGGCCCAGCCGCCCACTTTGCACCTTCCCTCCTGTCTCGCTATTACTTCAGCTAATACAGAGAATCAGCGAAACGCACCACTCGGTGCTCCTCAAAGCCCCACGTTGGGAGAATCAGACTTGGTTCCCGGAGCTTACGCAACTGTCACTGACAGCCCCGTGGTCTATTCCAGTGAGAAAAGATCTCCTCTCTCAGGCTCGCGGCTCAATCTGGCATCCCCACCTAGAGCGCTGGTCGCTACATGTGTGGGTAATCAACGACTACCCTTTGCTTTGCCATAAGGAGTGATAAACACTACTGTGCATGCTAGAGCTCCTTCCACGAGAAGCCATCCAAATGGTCTGTGTTCTCTAAATGGTGCACCTGGACCCACAGAAAATGCAGGGTGTCGTCACTGCTCGTGTTTCTACAAGAGCTATTGGATAAGGGCAGGTCGCCATCCACGCTCAAAGTATATGTGGCGGCCTTCGCGGCGTTCATGGAACCCCTGCACGTCCAGTCACTGGGAAAAAACAAGCTGGTCATCCGCTTCTTAAGAGGAGCTAGAAGGATGAACCCTCCACGCCCACATCGGTTCCTATATGGGATCTTTCTATAGTCCTTGAGTCCCTGAAAGCTCCCCCTTTTGAACCACATCAATCCGTGGATTTGAAGTACCTTTCACTCAAAACCGTTTTTCTGACAGCCTTGTTTAACCCCCAGTTAAACATGTGGGAGACGTCCACGTGTGGGAGACCTCCACTGTCTGTCAGTGCCACGTGTCTTGAGTTTGGACCAAATGACTTCAAGGTCATTCTAAAACCTAAACACAGTTATGTTCCAAAAGTGAGTGGTACTCCCTTCAGAGCACAGGTCATCTCTCTTTATCGGCTCTGCCAGCATACGATAGCGAATGTGACGCCAATCTCCTCTGCCCAGTTAGACCACTGGGATTTTACACTGCACGCTCCGCCTCTTTCAGTTGCACAGAGCAGCTTTTTGTTTCGTTCGGAGGGTGCGCTAAAGGTCTCGCCGCCTCAAAACAGACACTGTCCAGATGGATAGTGGACGCTATTGCAACCGTGTACGCATCTATAGACCTGCAATGCCTGTTGGGTGTTAGGGCTCACTCCACTAGAAGCATGGCCTGATCTTGGGCGTGGTCCGGTCAGATTTCCATTCATGACATATGTGTGGCAGCGGGCTGGGCTTCCCCCTCCACCTTTGTCAGATTTTACAATCTGGAAGTGCCCGCCCTGCAGGCAAAACTGTTAGTGGGATAATGTGTAACACTACAGCCCTCCTGATTGAGCTGTACTGCTGGGTTATATTCCACACAGACTGGCACTGTTTTTTCCCATAAAGTGCTTATGTACATACACTGGCCTGCACTTCTGCCAGCCACTTATCATTCCCCACTTATAAGGGCTTCCCAGCCACGCCCTCTCTGGCGGGCTATGATGCCATGAGGGTGCGGGCGTCTCTAATTGGATGCGAGTTCACACCGGTTCATCGATAGGCTGCTGAAGTTGCCGCAGAGCAGCCAACGAGCTCGCTAGATAGCCTGCTCTAGGTCTGGCAGCTGCTGCACTGCGTTGATAATGGTTACAAAATTAAGGATAATTTTTTGTCTTCAATATCTCAGAAAAGATTAATCTTTCCTGTAGCGTAAGCTAGCTTACGCAGTACTCATTCCCTCCTCTAGAGAGAACCAAGGTTGCGTTAGGTAACCGATAAGTTTTTTAACCTCCACCGGACCACGGTCCAGACCAAACAGATGAAATTTAGTCTTGACTAAATGAGGTAGTCTTGGTCCGGATCAAACTGAACAAAGGTTTGGTTCGTTTCTAGTGTGAAAGCATTTCTGTATGGTTCGGACTTTCAGACCTTTTACAGGAAATTTTGGTGGTTCCCGCATAGCCAAAAAACAGAGGTGGCAGGAAAAATTAACCGTGGTCGCACATGGTTTAATCTAATGACATAAGTCAACTGGAAATACAAATATTTTTTTCGGTTGAGACGATTCGTTGCTATGATACAGAATATCCACAGCACAGTTTACTTGTAACTTGTTCGCAGATAATTTGTTTCATACTAAAAATGTATTGGTTAGCTTTGCTGGTTGATATTGTTGTACAGAAAGAATGTTGTGAAGTTTGGTCGGTGTGGTATTAGTCCCGCCCCTCCTCCACTGTGATTGTACAGTTGGGTAAAAAGTGACAGTGATGAGTGCTATGTTTTATCCAAAGTTGAACATTTTCACACACACCTAACTCTCGCAACCAGTAAAAAACGCTGGCTTGTTACGCTCATGACTTTTAAAAACCGCAGCGCTCGTATTGAAAACTATTGAAAGCATACACCAGGCACGTGGAAAAACGCTTTGATGGACAGACGGCCTAAGACTTAATTTTCATTTTAGGTGAACTGTCCCTGTGTAAATCACAGGTTACATTTTCACGAAGATAATGCAATGTGCTCACTAAACATAAAGATAAGAATCGCCCACAATTGTTTTTTATATTTTTTATACCAAAATGCTGCATATGATATAAAAAGTTGGTACGTTTTACGGTGGTTTTAAGAACGCCCTTCCACTTGGCTGGGCGTGATGTCATAAAAAAGGCTCCAAGCTTTTACTGTATATGCCTGGTCTATGCTCCAAGCCTAGAGTTACCATTAGTCTAAATGGCAAGTAGGCTAGCATTTATATTGGAGACATTGCTTGCAAAAAAGTTTAACTATTGTGCTTGTGTGGGATGTACGAATACATCAAAAACGAGGGAGAGGCTCCACAAGTTCCCCAAAGACAAACAACTGATTCGTGCCTGTAAGTGTTAGCGTACCCAAGGTAGATCTCGGGTATGCAAGCCTGACACTACCCAAGAGATTGTGTCCGAGCCCAGCGCAGCCTGACACATTAACTGTAATTATGAGCCCGAGCCCAATTTAAACCCAAACATTTTTTTTTTATATGTGGGAATTACTATAACTGACGTTCTCAACTACTTTCTATGTAGCTTTCTCCCGCCCACAACATTTATGTTTTGTCCCGCTCCCGTACAAAAAGGTTTTTCTTTACCTCCAAATACTTCTATAGCCTACCATACACATCAGCATAAATGCACCTGATCAATTATTTGTTATTAAAGAATTAACACAAACCACACTGTTATAACATTAAAATAAACAGGCTAACGTACAGTCATGCATGGCTTGACTGTGCAAAATGCACTCCCATAATAATTGAAAAAAAAAAAGCTGACATCAGTTTATCGCGATCTGACACATCTGTTATTATCAATGAATCTTTCATAATATCTACACTTTGTTAGGTGTCCATCCATGAATCCATTAACCATGTAATTAGTTTTGATCACTATAACTGCATGCCCTGAAACATGAAATGGACTTTGATCCCTATTTCAAAACAGAGCCAGGCAAATGGATACTGTTAACCCCATTGCTCAAAATATTTTTAAACAAAATGTATATAAAAACACTCATGAAACTTAATCACTTGATATAGACAACCTCTTGGAAGCTTTTAACCAAAAGTACCTTCCTCTCATCGACCCCAGGTCTCAATTCAACATGTTCTTAATGATGCCTCATCCTCCTATTAATTAATTTTTTACTGTGTGGACTTTGTCTCCACTGTCCCAGTAATTGTGCTCTGGGTTGGAGTTAATCTCCAGAAAATTACCTGCCAGGGACGGACAAGGTGGGAAAAGTCATTATTTCATCTCATATTATCATTTTCCACAAGACTGGCACGGCCCTGGTCGTCGAAGGCCTTTCTCTCTCTCTGAGTGGCGGTACATTGCCATTATGGGCAGTTTTTTCTTTAATCATGACTGGACATTACCAGCACTGGGATGAGAATATGATTTATGGCTGCCACTAGGAGAAAGGTTACAAAATAGACTGGCAAAAGTAACCGTTCATAATGAGGTAGTGCTGATTCGCAAAATCAGCATTTTTGCATTGTGAGCTAGAGGTCTAGATATGTTTGCAAACAGCTGTAGTGCAGTTGCAAGCAGTACAATGATATTAAACTTAACTCAAAATTAAACCTTAAAAATAAGTCTTATGGTGACAAACAATTCAGTATTTGTTATTGTCTGAAAGATGATTTCATTATTGTGATAAAAAACAGTTATAAGTTGATCAAATAAAAATTATGATCTAAATTGATAATCTGCAATAAATTCATTGAATTTGAACCACATACTGTAAATCAATTCAAAAACATTACACTATTGTTCCAAAGCCAGGGACATTTCTTATTATTGTTTTATTAAATTTATTTTTTGTCAGGTATTTATTAAATGTCACCACACTAAATGCAGCATTTTATCTAACAAATAAATCTTCTCATGTACTTTAGTGGGAGGATTTGTCCAGCTCATGGTGCATTTAATACATTTTCCACAGACTTCCAAACCTGCATTAAAAATAATAATAATAATAATAATAATAAATATCCACCATAATAGTACTAGTGATCTAGACTAAGTATTTTTTTTAAAAGGACAGCAACCATGACATCACATGATCAGTCAAATACTTCTCACTAAATCTTTGTATTTTCCCTACATTTTTATTCCACATAAGGTAAATATAAAATGGAATCAATAATCAAAAACATTTGCTTTGTGTCATAAACAAATAAAACAGTTGAAACCCCATTTTTTGCAGTTAGTTAACTGCACAGCTTATGGGTTTCTTGATGAATATTTCACCAGAACAATCATGCATTCATTGTCAAGTACATGCAATGAAAGCTGAGGGCCCTTAAGAGAGTATTTTGCAAGCTGGGCTCCCCCTAGGCCCCTCTGAGATGACTAGCATTAGTCATCTAGGAGCCTACCATAAATAAGGTCATTCACATACGTTTTAAAGGTACAGCAGTAAAAATAGCCTCTGTAATTTTAAAGGTCATGAACAGGGTGGAAAATGGAATTTTGAAATGAAACAACCACTTTTCTAAAACAAAAGGTAAAAGCCTTGCCTAACATTATCAGTGAATTGAAAATAATATAAAATAAAATGAATTAAATATATAAAAATAATTCTTATTTTATTTTTTTATTATTTAATTGAAAGGTTTTACAAATTTAAAATTGAATTTGCACACAAAATGTCTGTATTCTTGTTGTGCATATGACTGTAATGCTATGTACTCTCTGTGCAAATACAAAACCTCATTTGTGACCTACTCCATTTTGAATTTCATGAGCTACTGGTGTTGAACAGGGAGAGTGAGAGCCTCTGTGATAAAAATGGATTTACATGGGCACGCCAATCCTTACAGAGTTACAGCTTGTACAATTTCTCCCCCACAAACGTGAGTCTTGGGAACGCACCAGCTTATGGAAACTTGTACACGCTAAGTCAGAGATTAACTGTCTTTCATATTGTGTTTGTGTGTAGGCTTTACTTTGCCTGACAAGATTTTTTTTTTTTTTTTTTTTCTCCAAAACTAGAACAGCAAGAAATCTAAAGTGCAGCCAGGGTTATTCTTGCACACTAAAACTAAAGACAAAACTAAACTAAACTAAAGATCAAAACATTTTTTTGCAACTGAAACATTTAATGCAAGATCTTGACATTGGTGGCAGTGACGTCACCACTTGTGCGACCGTAAGTGTAAAAAGGGAACCTGTGAAATATGTCATCCACTTCTTGTCTGAAGGAGACATGTGCAGGAATACCAGAAGTATGGCAAAGGGACACAGCATCTCGTTCCCCTTCTCATGGAACCATGGTTTCATGCATAGCCTGAGACGTTCCCTTTCAAAAGGGAACTTGTGCTGCGACCCCCTAAAGGGTGATATAGGGAATGGAATACCCATGCCACCATGCTGAAGGGATGAGTGCCCTATTGGCTGAGCTAAGTCGAAGGACTCAAAGGAGTCCTCATCCCTAAGGTGAACATCAGCAATCCGATAATAGACCGGAGCTTCTCAAGAATAGAGGCCTCAACAGAATGACTATAAATCGAGCGTCAGCGTTAGTTCTGGCAGGCCAGGTAGTCAAGATGCTGCTAACGCTAACGGCCGTCAACAGGCCTCATCAGCGTTCTGCTCAGCTAAGCTGCATCAGCGCATCTGCTGTTCATCTCCCCTCGCTGCTGATGACTATGCTCAAATCAGGGCACCCTATTTAAAGGGGTCATGAACTGGCTTTTTAAATTTTATTATATTGTTGTCTGAGGTCAACTTATGACATTCGCTTGGTTTTTGCATTCAAAAACATCAAAATTAATAAGTAACACCGTGTCCTAACTACACGCGACGCGATAAAATTCCAGCGCCAGCAAGTGTGTCTGTCCACACTAGAGGTGACGCCACTGTGAGACGCCACACTCAAAAATCACAGCCATGCAGAACAGTGTGTGGGTGAAAGCGCACTGCTGGCCCGCACTCGCATTGGAAATGGGTAAGGACATAATCAAATCAAGAAATAACATTATTAAAAATCAAAACATTAACAAAATTTACTCATTGACTAATTTTGTGATGAAGTGCAGTTGTATGTTTGCATAGAATTCGTTTTCAACGCTATATTATCTGCTTTCAAAATCTGAGGTAAATCATCCGTTATCTTGTGGCACAGTGACCTATTTTTAACTAAAAATAAATAATGTGTACTCATAACCAGTGTAATTTCTTCATTCTGTCAGCCGCGACGTCGCAGAAATAGGAACCATTTCTAAATTAGAAACTTTGCGTGTCGCCGTCGCGTCTGGTTAGGACAAAAACCTCTGATTAACATGGTAAAGATACCTTTTATCGCGTGTCGCGTCAAGCTCTAGGAGCCAAAGTCTCAGTATGACGACTCTCTAAATTGAGAGGAGACCTAACTATGCACCATGCTCAAGACATCATGCAAGCAGGTTCACAGAGAGCCTACAACTCACAATTGCTATCCTGGCAGAGCTCTGGGGAGTGGAGGCCTCAGTAAGATAACTCTCTCTAGCGAGAGGAGACCTAACAACAGTCGCAGTAGCCAAGGAGCTCAGGGGAGCAATCAAACAATGGTTCAAAGTACTCCTAACCTAGATGCACTATGATTTCCATTACACGAGAATAGATGTTAAAAATGCATGCTGATTTGTACTCGGCTTTAGCCAAGATAAGCACAAACTAAGACGTAGCTTTACAGTAACCTATGCTTCTCCATCCATTTGCGCTTCTTTCCATATGGTGATGTGAATCTCCTTCTGTCCTGCGTTAATGGCTGAAGTGTACTTGGCGCATCAGCACACACAACGGCTGCAACTACAGTGTGGGCTCCCAAGTGGACCAGCATGACAACCATCTGGATTGAGTGGGGGACATCTCTAGGGTCTTCAAGCGAGCACCTTCTGTCCTCAGCGTTTCGTCGACTAGCCCACGACACCTCAAGAGGGCTCAACAGTAACTCTGGCGTCCCAGAGCCAGAGTCACCCCCCTCTGTCCCTCACTCAACTCAGCCTAGCTTAGTGACCTTTACATCCCTCTTGCTGCTGAGTTTGCTCCTTCCTCACAGTTTACATGTGACCTAACCACAATCTTACAATCTCTCTGCAAACCAACCATAAGCACCAACTCATTTGACTAAGGCTGTCAAGCCCCACTATCTTCATTAAAGTAGGTTCAGTGGCAACTGTACCGTATGGCATACTACCTACCGCAAAACGCAATATCTGCCCAAACATCAGCCCTCATTCACGCAATATACACAGGAACATAATAACTGTAATTAAACTATACAAATAAACCAACAGGCTCTTCAAGTTTTTTCAAGAATTGTAATATAACCGTAGCGTGGCGGCCTGTACACCGCCAGCCAGAATATTTTCGTCTCAACCACAGCCAGTTGCCTTTACCACAGATTTCTTTGCCGACCACTTTCTACCAGTTTTTAACACAGGTGTTGCCTTACTTACATATTTGTCAAGTGACTATACTAAGGTAATTTCCAGTCGGACCTTGGCGCACTTAAACTCCTCGGTTAAAGCAGAGACTGGGAGCTGCAATATTCCTTTACCGTAGAGTCCCACTCGGCTGAGGCAGCGTGAACTCCCTACCATTTCCTTATGTATGAACTTATTAACGCTTCCAGCTTATCCACTGTTGTTAAAGAAACCTCGTACACAGTCAGTGGCCACAGCAACCTCGGCAGTAGACCAAACTGAAAGCACCAGAGTTTTAGTTTGCCTGGTAGAGCACAGCTGTTTATCCTCTTCAAACCTTCCACTGCTTGCCGTCTAACTTCTCCGACTTGAACTGTGTCCCTTAGATCCCCATCGTACTATCTCCCAAGACTCTTTACTGGCTTCTCAGAAACTGTTGGTATTGCCTCACCATTAATGAAGAATGTTTTACCTACCACCTGTCTATTAACTATCGAGATGGTCCTTGATTTAGAGGGCTTAAATTGCATCCGTGCCCATTCAATATTATCGTTTAACTTACCCAATAACCGATTAGTGCAGTCCACTTTTATCAATTTCCACAGAATTACAAGAAAATCCACTCATGTACATTCTGTACAGAACTCCATTAGGTCATGGAGATAATGAAGCCTTTACCTTTCTCACAGCCTGCTCTACCTTTTTCCATTTAGGTGCAGACTTCCATTTGGTATTTTGGAGGATTGATAGGTGGGATGTCTAATGGAATTGACATGTCTGATGGAATTGACATTGAGTCTCATGCCTTTTTGCAACTCCCAGATGCTTTTAAAATTCCATTCTTCTCACTGGGAAATAACTTCTTTACGAATTTGAATGGGTCTTTATAGAAATTAGCCCTCGCACGTTCCTTCTTTTTGTAGCGTTTCCGTAGGCACTCAGCTCTGCGTAATGTTGCCAATTTATCTTTTAAAGCCCTTTGTAAGAGATTGAGTCCCTCCTTCCAACTTTGTTCTGTTCTTTTCCATCGCTTCCTCAGCCATCTCCTTTCTCTAACTAACCCTTCAATTTTCTGCTGCCATCTAGATATTCCAGGAGTAGTTTGTACTTTTTCCTTCCTTTTTTTCCACAACAAACCTCTCCCTTCCGTATGCGTAAAAGATGTCCCCAAATTTATCCAGCTTCTTTTCAACTGTTCCAGTTAATCTTTCCAATGCAAAGCATAGATCTGTGATTACCTTGTCCTGTGCAGGCTTCTCACAAGTTCTTGCCATTCTCACAAGCTCTTGCCATTCAAGTCTGGCCATTCTCTACTGACCTCTGTCATCAATAAGACATTTTCGCCCACAGAACTGCCCCTCGCTAGATATTTTCTCTTTTTAAGACCATTCTCTGTAAAACCTAGAGATGGCTGTTCCTGAATATCCCAGTATATCAGCAGTTAATGAAATACTCAGACCAGCACGTCTGGCACCAACAACTTTGCCATGTTCAGGGTCACTTAAATCCCCTTTCATCACCATTTTTTTTTTTCTTTTTTTTTCTTTGTTTTCTTTTTTTTTTTTTTTTGCTTGGTTTGAACTTCAACACATAACTTCTGAAGGAAGCTAGTGTCCTCTCTTAATTATTCTAATATTTAACTGTTAAAAAAAAATTCCAAACAAATGGATTCGGCTTTGTCAAAAAAAAAAAAAGTAAATCAATTAGTAATGAAAATAGAAATATGCACATTGAAAAGTAAACTAGAACTACCAAAAATAGTTCTGAAAAAAATATATACATATATACTGTATATATACCATATTTTCCACACTATAAGGCGCACTTAAAAGTCTTTAATTAAAAAAAAAACGACAGTGTGCCTTATAATCCGGTGCGTCTTATATATGGAACAATTGGTTAATTGGAGCATTACGGCTACCGTAGTCAGTAAAAACCGTTACTGTGTTTAGGCAACTAACAATATAACAGTATAAATGCCTCAAAATGGCACCTGTCAAGAGACACGCTTACGATGCAGAGTTCAAGCTCAAGGCTGTCGGTCACGCAGTAGAATATGGGAATAGAGCAGCAGCGAGAGAATTCAACGTTAATGAATCAATGGTACGGAAGTAGAGGAAGCAAGAAAATGACCTGCGCCAGGTAAAAAAGACTAAACAGAGTTTCAGAGGGAACAAAGCGAGATGGCCACAGTTAGAGGACGAACTCGAACGCTGGGTTGTTGAACAGAGAGCAGCAAGTAGAAGCGTCTCTACAGTCACTATTCGAATGAAGGCAACATCGCTAGCACGGGACATGAACATCGATGACTTTAGAGGCAGTCCTTCTTGGTGCTTTCGTTTTATGAAAAGACACAATCTCTCCATCCGCACACGAACTACCGTCTCGCAGCAACAACCAAAAGATTACCAAGAAAAGCTGGTCACTTTCCGTGCATACTGCAAAAAGAAGATCACTGAAAAGAAGATCCTGCCAGAGCACATCACCAACATGGACGAGGTTCCACTCATTTTTGATATTCCCGTGCCGTGAACCACACTGTGGAGAAAACGGGGACCAGTACGGTGTCTGTACGCACCACAGGGAATGAGAAGTCATCTTTTATTGTAGTTCTCGCCTGCCAGGCTAATGGCCAGAAACTTCTACCCATGGTTATTTTCAAGAGGAAGATCTTGCCAAAAGAAAACTTTCCAGCCGGTGTCCTCATCAAAGTTAACCCGAAAGGATGGATAGATGAGGAAAAGATGAGTGAGTGGTTGAGAGAAATTTACGTCAAGAGACCGGGTGGCTTTTTCCACACAGCTCCGTCCCTTTTGATATACTACTCCATGCGCGCCCATATCACAGATGCTGTCAAAAAACAAGTGAAGTAAACTAATTCGGAGCTTGCCGTCATTCCGGGTGGATTAACTAAAGAACTCCAGCCACTAGATATTGGTGTCAACAGGGCGTTCAAAGCTAGACTGCGAGCTGCGTGGGAGCAGTGGATGACAGAAGGTGAACACACTTTCACCAAGACGGGGTGAAAAGTTGGGCGACTTACGCCACTATCTGCCAATGGATCGTGGATGCCTGGGCCGATATATCAGTCTCAACTGTGATCCGAGCTTTCGCGAAGGCGGGAATAATATCTTGAACTACCAGGCAACAGCAGCGACACTGACTCGGATAATGACGAGAGGGAGCGGGGCAGGTTGGATGCTGTAATCGCCCAACTATTTAATTCGGACACTGAAGAAGTAGAATTTCAGGGATTCGTAGACGGGGAATGAACTGGAAAAAAGTGAGCTTTACGTGTTATACGCTTTTTTATAGTCTATGGTTATACGAACAAGTATGTTGAACATGTTGAATACTGTATGCAGTATGCACTAACGTTTGATTGAGTGTTATCAGACTGTTTCTTTTACTACGAGGGGCATACGTGCTACTTGCTACGTGTTTAATGAATTAGGGAAAAGTTCCCCTCCACTTTTGGGAGAAAAGCCGTAATAAGTGAGCATTTTATGTTCTGAGTACCGGTAACTGAACAATGTTGAGTATCGTATGCATTAACGTTTGATTTAATGGTGTTTACGTGTCTAACGTTACGTGTTTGAATAAGGGAAAAGTTCCCCTCCACGTTTGGCAGATTGAGCAAGGCTGTGTGTAATATTGTTAATATGCATATTAACGTTTGAACAACATTAAGTATAAGCAGTGCAACATTTCCGAAAGCCTTAAATCGCAGTGGTAAACTATCCCAATCAAATAAGCAGGAAGCTGTCCATTTCTGCAGGTGCCCACATGTATCAATCAATAAAACTGTGGTATTTAAATAATTATCATGTCCTTGAGAATCTCAGCATCGACATTGAGAGCTGTAATATTGATTATGCAGAACATTATATTGAAAGACAGGGTTGTGAAGCGTGTTCAGGGCCATGTACAAGTCAGTTCTCTGGGGAGGTACATGATCCGGACGTGGGAAAATTAAACCCAGTGAAATCCTTTGCTCTCTCCTACTCAGCATTTCTAATGAATGTAACTTGAGGATTCTCAAGAACTTCTTGGGCCAGGGGAATTATCTATATCACTGCTGACACAATCTAAAACTCCACTGGCTTTTAATGGTGACTTGAGCGTTATCCACAATTATAAAACGTCAATCATCAGGAGCCCAACTGCTGGTCAGCAGCCTTTAAATACATTTGCTGGCTTATTGCCATCATTAAATCAGGAACAACAGGATGTTAGAAAGAAGGTGCACTTCATGAAATTATTATCCTTCTCTTCACTCCACTTCTCAGTCTCTGAGATTTACACAAAAAAATTGTAGCCTTTTGTGCTGTATTCAAATGTCAGAAATAGGATATCACAGTCACACCCCAGGGCATTACATTTAATGGACCTCTTTTCTGTCTGAAAAAGTTTACTTTCGACCTAAACTCGAATCACCTGATGTATTTCTCTGTATATCCTTCCCTGCCTGTCATTTCAGTTTCTTCCCATGTAAAATAAGAACTTGGTCTGTACAAGGAAGATTGGCCTTGCAGATGTGTCAAGACTCCAAAAGTCTCCAAAACTATCTTTCACACTCAGTTTATATTTGCAGCTTCCTGGTAGGTAACAGGGCTAGTATTTCATGTGGGCAGGATGTGGGTTGAGAACAGATAGATCAAAATAGAATAAAAATCGTGATATGGATGTGTGCAATTATTAAACTGCAAAAGATTGATATTAAATATGTAGCTGTAGTGAAAGTAAGACACTCTATACTGTCTGTTACTACACTGTTACATAGATCTACTGTATGTGGGGGAGCATGGGGGGGAAGTACCATATTTAAAAAAAATGCGGTAACACTTTCCTTGAAGGATGTGCATAAGACTGACATGACACCTTTATAATCAAATATGAAGTTTCATGGGTGTTTATGACAACTGCCTATTAGATCAGTTATGACATTTTAATGCAAATGACATTATTTGAGATGTCTTGGTGATGACACCTTGACAAAAACTAATACATCATAACCTGTTAGTGTCTTTGTCATGACAACTTTACATTACCAAGACAACATAAATTGTCATAAATATGTCATAAACATGACATAGCAGATTAATAAGTATGAGTTATGAGTTTTTCAGTTTTTCAAATTAAGCGGGTTTCCCAGGATGGCCCAGTGGTTAAGGTGTTGGACTTAAGATCCAATGGACAAATGTCCTTGTGGGTTCGAACTTCAAACCCCACTCAGCTGGTACCAAAAAAAAATGGTTTTCAAATTGAAGATTAAGGAGAAATCCAATGGACAAAATGTCATTGTGGCATTGGGCTTAAGATCCAATGAAAAAAATGTCCTTGTGGGTTCAAACCCCAGCCTGGTAATAAAATACTTGGTTTTCAATTTGAAGTTTAAGAAGAATTTAAGAGGTTGGAGTACAGAGGGTCAATTCCAGTGTGGAGTATGTTGCAGTAAAAACAATTCTGGTTTCAACCCCACACCTTAAAGTGATAAATTCAATAGCGGAGGTCTGCTGCAGTAATAATTAACCAGTTGTCCCACCAGGATCGCCGAGTGGTTAAGGCGTTGGACTTAAGTTCCAATGGACAAATGTCTTTGTGGGTTGAAACCCCACTCCTGGTAATAAAATAATTGGTTTTCAATTTGTAGTTTAAGCAGAAATCCAATGGACAAAATGTCTTTGTTGCGTTGGACTTCAGATCAAATGGAAAATGTCCTTGTGGGTTCAAACCCCAGCCTGGTAATAAAATAATTGGTTTTCAATTTGAAGTTTAAGAAGAATTTAAGAGGTTGAAGTACAGAGGGTGAAATTCCAATGTGGAGTGTTTTGCAGTAAAAACAATTCTGGTTTCAACCCCACACCTTAAAGTGTTAAATTCAATAGTGGTGGGTCTGCTGCAGAAAAAAATTAACCAGATTTCCCACCAGGGTGGCCGAGTGGTTAAGGCGTTGGACTTAAGATCCAATGGACAAATGTCCTCGTGGGTTCAAACCCCACTCCTGGTAATAAAATAATGGTTTTCAATTTGTAGTTTAAAAAGAAATCCAATGGACAAAATGTCTTTGTTGCGTTGGACTTAAGATCAAATGGAAAAATGTCCTTGTGGGTTCAAACCCCAGCCTGGTACTAAAATAATTGGTTTTGAAGTTTAAGAAGAATTTAAGAGGTTGAAGTACAGAGGGTCAAATTCCAATGTGGAGTCTTTTGCAGTAAAAATTATCCAGGTTTCCCACCAGGATGGCCGAGTGGTTAAGGCGTTGGACTTAAGATCCAATGGATAAATGTCCTCGTGGGTTCAAACCCCACTCCTGGTAATAAAATAATGGTTTTCAATTTGTAGTTTAAAAAGAAATCCAATGGACAAAATGTCTTTGTTGCGTTGGACTTAAGATCAAATGGAAAATGTCCTTGTGGGTTCAAACCCCAGCCTGGTAATAAAATAATTGGTGTTCAATTTGAAGTTTAAGAATAATTTAAGAGGTTGAAGTACAGAGGGTGAAATTCCAATGTGGAGTCTGTTGCAGTAAAAATTAACCAGGTTTCCCACCAGGATGGCCGAGTGGTTAAGGCGTTGGACTTAAGGTCCAATGGATAAATGTCCTCGTGGGTTCAAACCCCACTCCTGGTAATAAAATAATGGTTTTCAATTTGTAGTTTAAAAAGAAATCCAATGGACAAAATGTCTTTGTTGCGTTGGACTTAAGATCAAATGGAAAATGTCCTTGTGGGTTCAAACCCCAGCCTGGTAATAAAATAATTGGTGTTCAATTTGAAGTTTAAGAAGAATTTAAGAGGTTGAAATACAGAGGGTCAAATTCCAATGTGGAGTATTTTGCAGTAAAAACAATTCTGGTTTCAACCCAACACCTTAAAGTGTTAAATTCAATAGTGGGAGTCTGTTGCAGTAAAAATTAACCAGGTTTCCCACCAGGATGGCCGAGTGGTTAAGGCGTTGGACTTAAGATCCAATGGACAAATGTCCTCGTGGGTTCAAACCCCACTCCTGGTAATAAAATAATGGTTTTCAATTTGTAGTTTTAGCAGAAATCCAATGGACAAAATGTCTTTGTTGCGTTGGACTTAAGATCAAATGGAAAATGTCCTTGTGGGTTCAAACCCCAGCCTGATAATAAAATAATTGGTTTTCAATTTTAAGTTAAAGAAGAATTTAAGACTTTGAAGTACAGAGGGTGAAATTCCAATATGGAGTCTGTTGCAGTAAAAATTAACCAGGTTTCCCACCAGGATGGCCGAGTGGTTAAGGCGTTGGACTTAAGATCTAATGGACAAATGTCCTCGTGGGTTCAAACCCCACTCCTGGTAATAAAATAATGTTTTTCAATTTGTAGTAAATCCAATGGACAAAATGTCTTTGTTGCGTTGGACTTAAGATCAAATGGAAAATGTCCTTGTGGGTTCAAACCCCAGCCTGGTAATAAAATAATTGGTTTTCAATTTGAAGTTTAATAAGAGTTTAAAGGGGTGATGAACTGAGAAATCAAATTTTCCTTGAGCTTTTGACATCTAAGAGGTCATCATATTATAAGAATATCCTGTAAGTTTCAGAACTGAAAACGTCCTTGTTAGTCCAATAAAAGCTTTTATTGACACAGCCTCTAAAAACGACTCGTTTTTAAAAGTGGGGAACTATGACGACAAAGAGGATAAAACACCACCCCCACAGAAGATGATCAACGCCTGCTTCCCCACCGATTCGCGCATTACACACATAAGTATATTACATGTACATGCTTACCTCGTGATGACAAACTGGATCGCTACGGAGCAATACAGAATATTGTGCAGTGCCTGGTTGTGCAAGACAGTCGCTGCATAAGCTTCCTGTGGATTCCAATAGGACTGCATGGATAAAATTTATTTTTAATGACGTTCCAGCTGATGAGGTAAAACATCGTCATCTGTTCGCTTCATTTCACTGAGGATTGTTTTGTCAACAAGACTGGATTTGCAGACCGATTAAGAGTAAAGAACGGTGCCGTGCCGTCTATATTGGATCTGACAGGAATATTGTGCAACACACGGACTCTGGGTTGAACATGTATGGGCGAATCCGGTTGCCTTTTGACAACATAGGACGTTTTGCCCCACGTACACCAACGGGTGAGTGAAACTCATTATAATGTGCAAAACTGTTCTCCACTCGCAGCAGTGGGTGTTTACTTCCAAGTCTTCAGTGCGACACGCCCATAAAAACCGACTGTTTTTTAGGTAGGCTCACAACCAGGGTACAAAATAGCCTATTACTTGTTCATTTTGATGTTTTTGAATGCAAAAACCAAGCGAACGTTATAAGTTGACCTCAGACAACAATATAATAACATTTAAAAAGCCAGTTCATGACCCCTTTAAGAGGTTGAAGTACAGAGGGTGAAATTCCAATGTGGAGTCTGTTGCAGTAAAAATTAACCAGGTTTCCCACCAGGATGGCCGAGTGGTTAAGGCGTTGGACTTAAGATCCAATGGACAAATGTCCTCGTGGGTTCAAGCCCCACTCCTGGTAATAAAATAATGGTTTTCAATTTGTAGTTTAAGCAGAAATCCAATGGACAAAATGTCTTTGTTGCGTTGGACTTAAGATCAAATGGAAAATGTCCTTGTGGGTTCAAACCCCAGCCTGATAAAAAAATAATTGGTTTTCAATTTGAAGTTTAAGAAGAATTTAAGAGTTTGAAGTACAGAGGGTGAAATTCCAATGTGGAGTCTGTTGCAGTAAAAATTAACCAGGTTTATCACCAGGATGGCCGAGTGGTTAAGGCGTTGGACTTAAGATCCGATGGACAAATGTCCTCGTGGGTTCAAACCCCACTCCTTGTAATAAAATAATGTTTTTCAATTTGTAGTAAATCCAATGGACAAAATGTCTTTGTTGCGTTGGACTTAAGATCAAATGGAAAATGTCCTTGTGGGTTCAAACCCAGCCTGATAATAAATAATTGGTTTTCAATTTGAAGTTAAAGAAGAATTTAAGATGTTGAAGTACAGAGGGTGAAATTCCAATGTGGAGTCTGTTGCAGTAAAAATAACCAGGTTTCCCACCAGGATGGCCGAGTGGTTAAGGCGTTGGACTTAAGATCCAATGGACAAATGTCCTCGTGGGTTCAAGCCCCACTCCTGGTAATAAAATAATGGTTTTCAATTTGTAGTTTAAGCAGAAATCCAATGGACAAAATGTCTTTGTTGCGTTGGACTTAAGATCAAATGGAAAATGTCCTTGTGGGTTCAAACCCCAGCCTGATAATAAAATAATTGGTTTTCAATTTGAAGTTTAAGAAGAATTTAAGAGTTTGAAGTACAGAGGGTGAAATTCCAATGTGGAGTCTGTTGCAGTAAAAATTAACCAGGTTTATCACCAGGATGGCCGAGTGGTTAAGGCGTTGGACTTAAGATCCGATGGACAAATGTCCTCGTGGGTTCAAACCCCACTCCTTGTAATAAAATAATGTTTTTCAATTTGTAGTAAATCCAATGGACAAAATGTCTTTGTTGCGTTGGACTTAAGATCAAATGGAAAATGTCCTTGTGGGTTCAAACCCCAGCCTGATAATAAAATAATTGGTTTTCAATTTGAAGTTAAAGAAGAATTTAAGATGTTGAAGTACAGAGGGTGAAATTCCAATGTGGAGTCTGTTGCAGTAAAAATTAACCAGGTTTCCCACCAGGATGGCCGAGTGGTTAAGGCGTTGGACTTAAGATCCAATGGACAAATGTCCTCGTGGGTTCAAACCCCACTCCTGGTAATAAAATAATGTTTTTCAATTTGTAGTAAATCCAATGGACAAAATGTCTTTGTTGCGTTGGACTTAAGATCAAATGGAAAATGTCCTTGTGGGTTCAAACCCCAGCCTGATAATAAAATAATTGGTTTTCAATTTTAAGTTAAAGAAGAATTTAAGACGTTGAAGTACAGAGGGTGAAATTCCAATGTGGAGTCTGTTGCAGTAAAAATTAACCAGGTTTCCCACCAGGATGGCCGAGTGGTTAAGGCGTTGGACTTAAGATCCAATGGACAAATGTCCTCGTGGGTTGAAACCCCACTCCTGGCCATAAAATATTGGTTTTCAATTTGTAGTTTAAGCAGAAATCCAATGGACAAAATGTCTTTGTTGCGTTGGACTTAAGATCAAATGGAAAGTGTCCTTGTGGGTTCAAACCCCAGCCTGATAATAAAATAATTGGTTTTGAAGTTTAAGAAGAATTTAAGAGTTTGAAGTACAGAGGGTGAAATTCCAATGTGGAGTCTGTTGCAGTAAAAATAACCAGGTTTATCACCAGGATGGCCGAGTGGTTAAGGCGTTGGACTTAAGATCCGATGGACAAATGTCCTCGTGGGTTCAAACCCCACTCCTGGTAATAAAATAATGTTTTTCAATTTGTAGTAAATCCAATGGACAAAATGTCTTTGTTGCGTTGGACTTAAGATCAAATGGAAAATGTCCTTGTGGGTTCAAACCCCAGCCTGATAATAAAATAATTGGTTTTCAATTTGAAGTTAAAGAAGAATTTAAGACGTTGAAGTACAGAGGGTGAAATTCCAATGTGGAGTCTGTTGCAGTAAAAATTAACCAGGTTTCCCACCAGGATGGCCGAGTGGTTAAGGCGTTGGACTTAAGATCCAATGGACAAATGTCCTCGTGGGTTCAAACCCCACTCCTGGTAATAAAATAATGTTTTTCAATTTGTAGTAAATCCAATGGACAAAATGTCTTTGTTGCGTTGGACTTAAGATCAAATGGAAAATGTCCTTGTGGGTTAGAACCTCAGCCTGGTAATAAAATAATTGGTTTTCAATTTGAAGTTTAAGAAGAATTTAAGAGGTTGAAGTACAGAGGGTGAAATTCCAAAGTGGAGTCTGTTGCAGTAAAAATTAACCAGGTTTCCCACCAGGATGGCCGAGTGATTAAGGCGTTGGACTTAAGATCCAATGGACAAATGTCCTCGTGGGTTCAAACCCCACTCCTGGTAATAAAATAATGTTTTTCAATTTGTAGTAAATCCAATGGACAAAATGTCTTTGTTGCGTTGGACTTAAGATCAAATGGAAAATGTCCTTGTGGGTTCAAACCCCAGCCTGATAATACAATAATTGGTTTTCAATTTTAAGTTAAAGAAGAATTTAAGACGTTGAAGTACAGAGGGTGAAATTCCAATGTGGAGTCTGTTGCAGTAAAAATTAACCAGGTTTCCCACCAGGATGGCCGAGTGGTTAAGGCGTTGGACTTAAGATCCAATGGACAAATGTCCTCGTGGGTTGAAACCCCACTCCTGGCCATAAAATATTGGTTTTCAATTTGTAGTTTAAGCAGAAATCCAATGGACAAAATGTCTTTGTTGCGTTGGACTTAAGATCAAATGGAAAAATTCCTTGTGGGTTCAAACCCCAACCTGATAATAAAATAATTGGTGTTCAATTTGAAGTTAAGAAGAATTTAAGAGGTTGAAGTACAGAGGGTGAAATTCCAATGTGGAGTGTTTTGCAGTAAGAACAATTCTGGTTTCAACCCCACACCTTAAAGTGTTAAATTCAATAGAGGGGGTCTGCTGCAGAATAAACTAAACAGGTTTACCACCAGGATGGCCGAGTGGTTAAGACGTTGGACTTAAGATCCAATGGACAAATGTCCTCGTGGGTTCAAACCCCACTCCTGGTAATAAAATAATGGTTTTTAATTTGTAGTTTAAGAAGAAATCCAATGGACAAAATGTCTTTGTGCAGTGGACTTAAGATCAAATGGAAAATGTCCTTGTGGGTTCAAACCCCAGCCAGGTAATAAAAAAATTGGTTTTCAATTTTAAGTTAAGAAGAATTTAAGAGGTTGAAGTACAGAGGGTGAAATTCCAATGTGGAGTCTGTTGCAGTAAAAATTTACCAGGTTTTCCACCAGGATGGCCGAGTGGTTAAGGCGTTGGACTTAAGATCCAATGGACAAATGTCTTCGTGGGTTCAAACCCCACTCCTGGTAATACAATAATGGTTTTCATTTGTAGTAAATCCAATGGACAAATGTCTTTGTTGCGTTGGACTTAAGATCAAATGGAAAATGTCCTTGTGGGTTCAAACCCCAGCCTGTTAATAAAATAATTGGTTTTCAATTTTAAGTTAAGAAGAATTTAAGAGGTTGAAGTACAGAGGGTGAAATTCCAATGTGGAGTGTTTTGCAGTAAGAACAATTCTGGTTTCAACCCCACACCTTAAAGTGTTAAATTCAATAGTGGGGGTCTGCTGCAGAATAAACTAACCAGGTTTACCACCAGGATGGCCGAGTGGTTAAGGCGTTGGACTTAAGATCCACTGGACAAATGTCCTCGTGGGTTCAAACCCCACTCCTGGTAATAAAATAATGGTTTTCAATTTGTAGTTTAAGAAGAAATCCAATGGACAAAATGTCTTTGTTGCATTGGACGTAAGATCAAATGGAAAATGTCCTTGTAGGTTCAAACCCCAGCCTGGTAATAAAATAATTGGTTTTCAATTTGAAGTTTAAGAAGAATTTAAGAGGTTGAAATACAGAGGGTAAAATTCCAATGTGGAGTATTTTGCAGTAAAAACAATTCTGGTTTCAACCCAACACCTTAAAGTGTTAAATTCAATAGTGGGAGTCTGTTGCAGTAAAAAGTAACCAGGTTTCCCACCAGAATGGCCGAGTGGTTAAGGCGTTGGACTTAAGATCCAATGGACAAATGTCCTCGTGGGTTCAAACCCCACTCCTGGTAATAAAATAATGGTTTTCAATTTGTAGTAAATCCAATGGACAAAATGTCTTTGTTGCGTTGGACTTAAGATCAAATGGAAAATGTCATTGTGGGTTCAAACCCCAACCTGATAATAAAATAATTGGTTTTCAATTTGAAGTTTAAGAAGAATTTAAGACGTTGAAGTACAGAGGGTGATATTCCAATGTGGGTAACACTTTAGAATACGGTTCCTTCGTTAATGAATAACTACACAAGAACTAATGAGTAACACAATATTAACAATCTAGTAACTATTATTAACTAACAAGAAACTCTGATTAACGAACTAGTAAGTAATAGCGCACAGACGAAAGTGGTAGTTCACTATTAAGTAATCAATAACTACTATTTTTTTAATACTTCCCAGAGAACTACTGAACAAGTTTATGAACAATCTAGTAACTACTATTAACTAAAATAAACTCTTATTAACGAATTAGTAAGTAATAGCTCACAGATGAAAGTGTTACTAGATACTTCTGTGGGAATTACTAATTATTTGGATTCGTATTATAAAGTGAAGATCATTGGAACTAACTAGTAATTACTAAAGTATTACTAAAGACATTTTCTAAAAGTTACTAAAGTTCACCAAAAAATCTCAAACGTTTGCACAAATCATGACTAGATCATGTAGTAACACTTGAGTCATTACTAGTTAGTTCCAATGATCTTCACTTTATAATACGGATCCAAATAATTAGTAATTCCCACAGAAGTATCTAGTAACACTTTCATCTATGAGCTATTAATTACTAATTATTTGGATCCGTATTATAAAGTGAAGATCATGGGAACTAACTAGTAATTACTCAAGTGTTACTAAAGACATTTTCTAAAAGTATACTAAAGTTCACCAAAAATCTCAAACATTTGCACAAATCATGACTAGATCATGTAGTAACACTTGAGTAATTACTAGTTAGTTCCAATGATCTTCACTTTATAATACGAATCCAAATAATTAGTAATTCCCACAGAAGTATCTAGTAACACTTTCATCTGTGAGCTATTAATTACTAATTCGTTAATAAGAGTTTATTTTAGTTAATAGTAGTTACTAGATTGTTAATAAACTTTTTCAGTAGTTCTCTGGGAAGAATTAAAAAAATAGTAGTTATTGATTACTTAATAGGGAACTACCACTTTCGTCTGTGCGCTATTACTTACTAGTTCGTTAATCAGAGTTTCTTGTTAGTTAATAATAGTTACTAGATTGTTAATATTGTGTTACTCATTAGTTCTTGTGTAGTTATTCATTAACGAAGGAACCGTATTCTAAAGTGTTACCGAAAAGTCTAACAGTGTGTGTTGTGCATGTATCTCTACTTGTGACTGGTAAGTGCTGTTCTCACTCTGTTTTTTGTGGCACAATCAGGATTTTTCCCTGTCAGTAGTATTGCCCAATATGGTCTCTGGCAATGCAGCACTGTACTATATTCCGGAAATCAATAATGAACAAAGGATGAATGAGGCAATTATGATGACAAAAAAAAAAAAAAGAGCAGAACAACACTGGGCCTCCAGTGGGCTGCTTTTCAGGACTGGCTGGGAGAAGAGAGAAAAAGAAAGTACATCATTCAATCACATCATTCACACTCACTGAACATGACGTGACTGACATACGATTGACCTCAAACGTCTTTGTATAACAATATCTACTATTATAGTGCTTTCAGAATTCCTGTTTTGCCTTTAATTTATTGTGCATTTCTCAGTTGTTGTTGTTTTTTTTTTCTTTTTTGCATGTTGAAACACACACTCTTCACTGTGAGGACTGTTCCCTTTTATCCCTGAGCTATTCTGGGCTCATCTTACTGATCTCTTAATAACCCCCTCTCATTTTCTCAATGGGAGATTCAAAGCGGAAATCAGAACGGTAATCACACTGAAACATGTGGAAAGACAAGCATCATACTTATAGGAAAATGCATGTGTGTATGTGTGTGTATTTTCATGTGCATCCCCTGCTGCTGTCCCACCAGGTACTGTCCTTTTCACAGTGGGTTGCTGGTGCTATGAAGGAAAAGAGGAGATAAATGAAGAAGAGGGAAACCAAGAGATAGATACAAAGAGAGTATGTGAAAGAGAGCCTGATACGAAAAGCATGGTGGAAAATCACTGATGGCAAATAGCAAGTTGTTATTCTTAACTCATTCCCACAGTGGTAGACTCGGGTATGCATTTGCGTGAGGAAAAAGTACCACACAAAGAAATAATTTTCATTTGGGCATTTCTCCAGCTTAAGCATAATGCACACTTTATGTTTTTGGCCACAATTTTGCTGTCTAAGACACATTTCTGCAATCATAAAATATTTCTTTCAGTGTAGGACAAAACTGTCAGTTTTTGAACACTTCGTGTGACATGTTCACCAACATCTGATTATTTTGATAAGCAAAATTGTGTATAAATGAAAAACTATAATAATGCAAA
Source organism: Pimephales promelas (assembly GCF_016745375.1). Next base: position 26,786,384 of record NW_024121099.1, read on the forward strand.
ATGTTTATATGAGGGTTGAGTTGGGTGAGCTATAGATATAAACATGATAGAAGTCAATGGAAAGTCCACAACGAGATACAAATGTCTGTGTGTGAGAGAGAGGTTTATGTTAAAAATGCTGATACTAGCTCATAAAATATGCAACACAAACATCTCATTATTCACATTACTATTGAACTATCAGCATTACCTCAAATCTGCTCTGAAGAATGAGCAGCAGATCAAGACTATAGTTGCCCAGCAACATATTTATTTATTTTTGTATTATTATTTTTTTCCAAGGCAAAACACTTCTAACAAAGAAAAAGACTTGGTTGGGTTTGTGCAGTATAATTTCACATGTAAATGACATGGACCGTGAACTAAAATCTTATACTTACGTGCAATCTGACAAGCTGCAATTTTAAACAGGAAAAAATCTGGCTTTTAACAACTGGCTTTTAGCTAGTTAGCTGACTTGAGAAGCTGCCCATACTGTGAGGAGAATTAAACGTCTTATGTTATGCCATGATATACATTGGAAGCTGATTTGCTGAAATATATTCTAGAAAATGGGCCCTATTTTAACAATCTAAACACATGGTCTGAGTGCATGTGCATGTCCGAATCCACTTTTGCTAGTTTAACGACAGAAAAATGGTTGGTGCGCACATTGCGTTGTCTGTAAGGGTTGTCTCTATTCTGTTAATGAGTAATGGGTTTGTTTTGGGCATAACGGGAAATAAACCAACCAGAATCTCACCTCCCATTCCATTTAAAAGCCAGTTGCGCTCACACCAGGGTGGATTGCTATTTACATGGCGGAATTTGCAAGCGGAAAACGTCTCCAGAGAGCAAACAGATTACTTGTGCGTAAGGTTAAAACGCGCAAGCAGACCATCTACGGGACAAGCCAGATTCCACCATATCTTTATGTACATAATATTAATCTTTAAATTGTAATCCTTTTATTTTAATATTTGGCAGGTTTGTGTGCTGCGGCACGTCCCTGTGTGTTTTATAAGAAGAGTGTACACGCATTTTGGACCCTCCTATAGGCGCACATACTAACGTGCTCTTTTTAAAAAAAAAATATATATATATATATATATATATATATATATATATATATATATATATATTGCACCATTGACTTTAGACCAGTTTTTTTTGGGTCAATGGCGCAGTCTATTTCAGTTGCCTCAAAATAGCAACGCTCCAACAATGTAATACAATTGCAGTTACTTTAATTGCAATTGTAATTAAACACTGGAAACATCAAATTGACACAAATGCTGGGGTTTTTGAAGGTCGAAGGACATTGAGAAAGCTAATTTTAAGTTTGTAAAACACATATTTACATTACATATTTCAATTTTTTTTTTGGTAAATTGTAATGACACTGGGACACACCTCATGAAAGCGAGACTGTCCTGAGTAAACCAGGACATCTTGTCACCAAGGCCTTTAGGCTCCTGTCAGCCTAATTAATCATCTGAATGAATATGAGCATGAACTTGTGTGACATTTTCTAGTCTGCATTACGTGCCATGACAGCTGATGTGCAGCATGAGCAGATTGAGAAAGTGGAGTTTTAAGGAAACTAAGCAGTATTTCTGTGATCAATGTGAAATCAGCTTCAGACAGGAGCCTGTTGATATAGTTAAACAAATGTGTATATGCTGTAATTGATACTCTGTGCAGAGTGAATGAGATGAACACAAACATACAGTAGCTTCACTCACGACCTCAGCACCATCATCTTGACTGATTGATTTCTGGATTTCTTCTGTAATACCACCACCATTGGTGTTGTGGGTCACAGCATAATATTGTTAGTGAAGCAAACCAAAGATGACATGCACCAACATTAACAGAAATGAAATGTTGCTGCATGCAAATTTTTATCTCAGTTTCCATTTAGATTTTGCCGGTGGAAGCCAAACCAATTGCATATTACATTATGGCTGGTGGTTTAGCACTTAGTTTTCGAGTAATGTTGTTATGTTGTGTCCTCGGGGGTGCTATTTATATACTGATCTCTCTCTGTCAAATAGACAGTAAGTTGTTTCGGTCTTGCTCTGTGTGCCGGGTAATAGGTGTTTTTACTGTCACAGGTTATGATGGCTATTGACAGAAGCCATCACCCTATTGTGGGCGATTTTCATCATGTCATGAGCTCTGTGCGATTTGTCAAATCATGGAGTTGTTGTAAAAAATCATGTCAAAGAACAGCGTGTTCAACCAAAAATGAAAATTCTGTCATCATTTACTTGCCCTCATGTCAGTCCAAACCTGCATGATTTTTTTGACACACAATTTTTTTGTCCAATGGCATCCAAAACTGTTTGCTTACCAATAACACTTTCTAAAGATTATATATATATATATATATATATATATATATATATATATATATATATATATGTGTGTGTGTGTGTGTGTGTGTGTGTGTGTGTTCTGCAAAAATAAGAAAGTCTTACAGGTTTGGAACGACATGTTTCCATTTGATGTGAAAATTAGGACAAATTATTCAGTCTTTGACATGAAAATAATATTAGAAATAATGAAGACAAGTTCCTAGATCCTAGTTTCTTAGAGTCTCCGAGTGTTTTCAAGTTTTACAGTTCCTGGACTCTGCCGGAATCTGGTTTTCCCGTTTGCCTTATCCCTGCATTGTATGATTGCTGATCTGGACTGTTAACCTGGTTTAGACTTCTGCCTGTTCTCTCGTACATGTTTCTGGATCTTCCTCTCAATAAAGCCTGCATTTAGATCATCACTGTCTGTTTCCACCGTGCAGTTCATGACAATAATTCAAGAATAGAAAGCAGAACTATTCATAATTGACTTGCCTTAAACAGCACCATGTGTGTGCTTTGCAATTGCTTGAAACATCCTAATATTCACTTGTGTGGAAAAATGCCTCTCTCCTAGGACTTTTTATCTGCATCTGCCTGTGTGTCTTACTCTGCTTCTCTCGTCCTCTCTGTCACCTCTTCCAGACACTGGCAAAAGTTCCTCGACCCACTTTTTTTCTATTGACATCTGGTAATCCCTTTACAGCTGTGAAAATACAAGAACATTTACCATCTTTCCCTCCACATACAGACATTCAAAATAAATAAGACTGAATGAATGAGTGGAGAGAGAGTTTGACTAATGATGCTTCCACATGAGCTAAATTTCCCATTATTGACACAATAGGTAATTATTCCACCTATTCCTCTCCTTCAAAATGAGCAAGAATGTTTGAATTGGATCGTGTCTCACTCACTTGACTGGTGAAGAGTGCCTGAGGACAGCTGTCTCCACGGAGACCACATGGTAACCAGGGTAACCTGGCCTTTGACACTAGATCAGCTTTCAGAGGAAATGGGATGAACCTTTGGGGCAGAAAGGAGGGTCTCTATTGCCTCTCTTACACGCTCTAACTGTAAATCATGTGTGGTTAACATCAATCGCATTAGTTTAACTTTTAGCATCGTCTGTTTCGAGTGTGTCTTGGACCGTTATTCTGCCCACGGTCCAACACAGAAGCCACTTCCTCCTCTCTTAGGGTGAATCATTCGAGTGCATCCTTGCTTTCTTTTTCTTTTTCAGAGCTTTGAACTCTACTCTTCATCTTCTCATCATCACTCGCCCTCCTGCCTAAAATGAGGACCAAAAAAGTGCAAGAGGGAAGGCGCAATTATTGTTATTATTAGTAGGCTTAGGCTATTAGTTGTGTTGGTAGTAAGATGTTATAGCTTGGTCCAATCAAGACACAGAAAGCATATATTTCATGGGGCAAAGCAAAAGTCAGAGTCAAGAAAATTCTGTTTCAATGTACAGTTGTTATGTTATGTTACAGATTAAGTCATTGTTCTGGCTCACATAATTCAACATGAGGAAATAATCCCATTTTCTCTTGCTTTCTGGCTCCCTGTCCACCCCAGTAAATATCTCTTCAACCTCTCTGTTTTTTATTATTTCCCTGTCTGGAAGTGGAATACAGCAAAATAATCTCGCCTTTCTCAGATTCTAACATGATGGCTTAATAAAAGCTAAATGAAATGGAAAAGCGTTATTTGTATCTCAAATAGAGATTTACTGATACATCAAGGAAACAGCGTTCTATTTCATTTTGGGGAGAGTGAAGGGTCAACCTCTCATTTTCTCCATCTTCCATTTACTCATCTCTCTCCTTCTCTCTCTCTCTACTACTACCCCAGTGTTATCCCTATACTCTGTGTGCTGCCATCAGGATTCAAATTGACCGTGACTACACAAGTCTGGGGTCTCAGCCACATTTATCCATGAATCATCAGAGTCGAATAACAGCAGCCGTTTTATCACTATGAGGATCCATATCTTGTCCTTTGAGACAGAATTTAGCAGTTGTATGCAAAGCTATTTTCCACATTTTGAAAACATTTGTGTCGGACAAACAAATTGAAACGACAGTTACTCATGCAGCACAATCCTTAATGGATGATGACATTACAAGCGCAGCTATTCAAACGTGTACTTGTGAATGTGCAGCCATTTGATTTCACCCACGGTGATTGCTTGGAATATTACTGGCAAAGTTTGTGTTTGCTTTTTAATCCACTCAATACTTCAGAGGAGAGAGGTCCTGCATTTACGATAATCAATCAGACATGCTGAAAGGTTTGAGCATGCACTGCCCCGTCCAAAAATATTAGCTAGCCGTGCTTCTCTGCCAACACATACAGACTCTGGTCTTAAACTATTTGCTCAATGCCTTGAGATCAGCGCAGCACAGAAAAAGGTGTAAAACACTTCATGATGGATATTGTGTTGTTCAGCGAGAGTTTAACTAGACCTCATTCACTGCAAAGTCTTATGTTCACTTAAATCTTAGCAGTAGTTTTGGTAATAGGTAAATAGCCACAGGGGGCTACTCTCATGTAGTTGAAATTTTGTGATCCAGTAGTCCTGTTCTTTCATAGTCTTGAGTAAACGACACTTAGCCCCATAGTGCTACTGGAGTAGCCTACTGTTGCTGTAATTAGCTGATGATGAAACTTGTCTATTAAAGGGCAAAGTCATAATCTCTGCCTACATAACTCTAACTGAGCTCTCAGTGTGTATGGAGTAGGACTTGGAAGCTGGAGCAGCTTTTTATCAGAACAGAATAATGTTCATGATTCGTTACATTTATACTTTTTCTGGGACATCAAAGCGCTTCACATATGGAAGGGGGAATCTCCTCAAACACCACCAATGTGCAGCATCCACCTGGATGATGCGACGGCAGCCACACCACACACCAGCTTACTGGTGGAGAGGAGGCAGTGATGAAGCCAATTGGTATATAGGGATGATTAGGAGGCCATGATGGACAGAGGCCTAGGGGCAAATTTGGCCAGGATGGTGGGGGTACACCCCTACTCTTTTTCGAAGAACATCCTGGGATTTTTAACGTCTCATCCGAAGGACGGTGCTCTTTGACAGTATAGTGTCTCAATCACTATACTAGAGCGTTAGGACCCACACAGACCACAGGGTGAGCGCCCCCTACTAACACCTCTTCCAGCAGCAACCTGGTTTTCTCAGGAGGTCTTCCATCCAGGTACTGATCAGGCTCAGCCCTGCTTAAGGCTGGTTCACACGGGGCGATTTTACAATTGTCGGATGATTTTCCAAACCGGAGAGACCCCACACACGGCGCTAAAAATCACGGGTCTAACAGTTTTGGTCGTACAGTGTGTGGTGCGCAGCCACACGGCAAAATCAACACATCACACACGAGCCAATTAGACTCCCGAGTATTTGCAGGTTAGACGGAAAATCTCGCAAAATCCCACGAGATCAAACGTGACTTCAGAGTAAACAATCATAGCGGACGAAAAGGATGCAGTGGCGGTTGTGTGTAGTTTGTTTTTTAACGGAAAAAAAAAAAAAAAAACGTTCTCAAAAGAACCGGATCACCGGACTTTCTGGGCGCCGACTGTTTTGTTTCCCGCCGGTGCTTCCTCTGCTCCTCGTCACCTCGCTTTCTGATTGGCTACACTGTAAAAAATTTCTTGTCAAATTAACAGTAACTTACTGGCAACAATTATCCAGTACTTGCTGTATTTCATTTAGCAGTAAAATTACTGTAACACTAACTACAGTACTGTTAAGCATACTGCAAATTAAATAACATTATTTTACTGTAATTTCTTACCATATTAAAGTACAGAATTACACTGTTAATTTTTAATAATACTGTATAGTATGAAATGTTATTGTATTTATTTATAGTGCTACTGTGTAACCTGTAGAAAATCCGTAGAAATATTATTTTAACTGTTAATGGAAAATAGAAAAAAGAACAATTGAAGCTTTAACTGCACAAGGTTTATTGTGTATTTTCAAACACATTAGTACATTTACATAATATACATTTAAATACATTATACAATTAAATACATTAATAATAAAAATGTAATATAATACAATAAAAATCATGCATGACAATCATGAACAATTATGCATAAATACATGCAAAAATTATCAATGAACAGTAAAATAGAAAAGATTAAAGGGGTGCTATCTGATCAATCTTATTAGAAAGATAGTTCATAACAACTCATCCACCCACTCCCTGCTGGGGTAAAACAGCTTAAACTAGTCTAAGATTGTCTATTGGTTTGAGATAGACTGTCTAACTGGTCAGTTGCTGATTTTAAAGGGTTTTGGCTGCTTTCTATCTAAGGGACCAGATTGAAGGGCTGGGAGACACATATAAACTTATAAACTATAAAAGCTTTGACGAGTAAACCACCAATCCAGATGAGTATAACAAAATGACAAGTTATCCAGTGTCCTTTAAAAAAATTAAAAAAATAAACACAAAACAACCTCATCATGCACATGTGCCATGAAAAACTTGCATTACGGTATCAATAATTATTTATATGCAGACTATGTTCTAACTTTTGCAATAGGAAGTTTTCTATCCAAGCTTTTTTATGCAATTAAACCTTAAACTGTACAGTAACGTTTATTTTTCACACAACAATCTAAAAACAACTTGCAGATAGACAAATTCACAGATGGATAATAATCTGTTTAAAATGTTCTCAGTGGGTCAGTAACTGGACCAAGGTATAGTAGTAGTTAGATAAATAGAATAATTAAATTAGATTAGATTTACATTCATCGGTCGTCAAGATGGATAGGGGTCCTTCTTAACATGCACAGCTCACACCTGTGGAAAAGGAGAACAGACAAGACAGTTAAAATATAGTACGTTTTGTTGTTGTTTTTGGCTAAACAGCAAAAACAGAAAAAATGATGTCTAAAGTGTAATTCACTTAATACTAAAATCTTGTTTGTTGGACTGTTGTTTAAAATCAATTCATTACGATCACGTGAAACGTAGGCTAAATCTTGCTTGTGTGATACTAAGTTACATGACTTTAAAAAAAGATTGACAAGGCATCGTTCCCTTCAAATGAGTACATGTCAGTTTACACATAGTAAAAAAAAAAAAAAAAAAAAAAA
>NW_024121099.1:26794359-26917683 GCF_016745375.1 Pimephales promelas
TAATACAATAATTGGTTTTCAATTTTAAGTTAAAGAAGAATTTAAGACGTTGAAGTACAGAGGGTGAAATTCCAATGTGGAGTCTGTTGCAGTAAAAATTAACCAGGTTTCCCACCAGGATGGCCGAGTGGTTAAGGCGTTGGACTTAAGATCCAATGGACAAATGTCCTCGTGGGTTGAAACCCCACTCCTGGCCATAAAATATTGGTTTTCAATTTGTAGTTTAAGCAGAAATCCAATGGACAAAATGTCTTTGTTGCGTTGGACTTAAGATCAAATGGAAAAATTCCTTGTGGGTTCAAACCCCAACCTGATAATAAAATAATTGGTGTTCAATTTGAAGTTAAGAAGAATTTAAGAGGTTGAAGTACAGAGGGTGAAATTCCAATGTGGAGTGTTTTGCAGTAAGAACAATTCTGGTTTCAACCCACACCCTTAAAGTGTTAAATTCAATAGAGGGTCTGCTGCAGAATAAACTAAACAGGTTTACCACCAGGATGGCTGAGTGGTTAAGACGTTGGACTTAAGATCCAATGGACAAATGTCCTCGTGGGTTCAAACCCCACTCCTGGTAATAAAATAATGGTTTTTAATTTGTAGTTTAAGAAGAAATCCAATGGACAAAATGTCTTTGTGCAGTGGACTTAAGATCAAATGGAAAATGTCCTTGTGGGTTCAAACCCCAGCCAGGTAATAAAAAAATTGGTTTTCAATTTTAAGTTAAGAAGAATTTAAGAGGTTGAAGTACAGAGGGTGAAATTCCAATGTGGAGTCTGTTGCAGTAAAAATTTACCAGTTTTCCACCAGGATGGCCGAGTGGTTAAGGCGTTGGACTTAAGATCCAATGGACAAATGTCTTCGTGGGTTCAAACCCCACTCCTGGTAATACAATAATGGTTTTCAATTTGTAGTAAATCCAATGGACAAAATGTCTTTGTTGCGTTGGACTTAAGATCAAATGGAAAATGTCCTTGTGGGTTCAAACCCCAGCCTGTTAATAAAATAATTGGTTTTCAATTTTAAGTTAAGAAGAATTTAAGAGGTTGAAGTACAGAGGGTGAAATTCCAATGTGGAGTGTTTTGCAGTAAGAACAATTCTGGTTTCAACCCACACCTTAAAGTGTTAAATTCAATAGTGGGGGTCTGCTGCAGAATAAACTAAGCAGGTTTACACCAGGATGGCCGAGTGGTTAAGGCGTTGGACTTAAGATCCACTGGACAAATGTCCTCGTGGGTTCAAACCCACTCCTGGTAATAAAATAATGGTTTTCAATTTGTAGTTTAAGAAGAAATCCAATGGACAAAATGTCTTTGTTGCATTGGACGTAAGATCAAATGGAAAATGTCCTTGTAGGTTCAAACCCCAGCCTGGTAATAAAATAATTGGTTTTCAATTTGAAGTTTAAGAAGAATTTAAGAGGTTGAAATACAGAGGGTAAAATTCCAATGTGGAGTATTTTGCAGTAAAAACAATTCTGGTTTCAACCCAACACCTTAAAGTGTTAAATTCAATAGTGGGAGTCTGTTGCAGTAAAAAGTAACCAGGATTCCCACCAGGATGGCCGAGTGGTTAAGGCGTTGGACTTAAGATCCAATGGACAAATGTCCTCGTGGGTTCAAACCCCACTCCTGGTAATAAAATAATGGTTTTCAATTTGTAGTAAATCCAATGGACAAAATGTCTTTGTTGCGTTGGACTTAAGATCAAATGGAAAATGTCATTGTGGGTTCAAACCCCAACCTGATAATAAAATAATTGGTTTTCAATTTGAAGTTTAAGAAGAATTTAAGACGTTGAAGTACAGAGGGTGATATTCCAATGTGGAGTCTGTTGCAGTAAAAATTAACCAGGTTTCCCACCAGGATGGCCGAGTGGTTAAGGCGTTGGACTTAAGATCCAATGGACAAATGTCCTTGTGGGTTCAAACCCCAGCCTGGTAATAAAATAATTGGTTTTCAATTTGAAGTTTAAGAAGAATTTAAGAGGTTGAAGTATTGAGGGTGAAATTCCAATGTGGAGTCTGTTGCAGTAAAAATTAACCAGGTTTCCCACCAGGATGGCCGAGTGGTTAAGGCGTTGGACTTAAGATCCAATGGACAAATGTCCTCGTGGGTTCAAACCCCACTCCTGGTAATAAAATAATGTTTTTCAATTTGTAGTAAATCCAATGGACAAAATGTCTTTGTTGCGTTGGACTTAAGATCAAATGGAAAATGTCCTTGTGGGTTCAAACCCCAGCCTGATAATAAAATAATTGGTTTTCAATTTGAAGTTAAAGAAGAATTTAAGACGTTGAAGTACAGAGGGTGAAATTCCAATGTGGAGTCTGTTGCAGTAAAAATTAACCAGGTTTCCGACCAGGATGGCCGAGTGGTTAAGGCGTTGGACTTAAGATCCAAAGGACAAATGTCCTCGTGGGTTCAACCCCACTCCTGGTAATAAAATATGGTTTCAATTTGTAGTTTAAGCAGAAATCCAACGGACAAAATGTCTTTGTTGCGTTGGACTTAAGATCAAATGGAAAAATGTCCTTGTGGGTTCAAACCCCAGCCTGATAATAAAATAATTGGTTTTCAATTTGAAGTTTAAGAAGAATTTAAGACGTTGAAGTACAGAGGGTCAAATTCCAATGTGGAGTCTTTTGCAGTAAAAACAATTCTGGTTTCAACCCAACACCTTAAAGTGTTAAATTCAATAGTGGGAGTCTGTTGCAGTAAAAATTAACCAGGTTTCCCACCAGGATGGCCGAGTGCTTAAGATCCAATGGACAAATGTCCTCGTGGGTTCAAACCCCACTCCTGGTAATAAAATATTGGTATTCAATTTGTAGTTTAAGCAGAAATCCAATGGACAAAATGTCTTTGTTGCGTTGGACTTAAGATCAAATGGAAAATGTCCTTGTGGGTTCAAACCCAGCCTGGTACTAAAATAATTGGTTTTCAATTTGAAGTTTAAGAAGAAATTAAGAGGTTGAAATACAGAGGGTCAAATTCCAATGTGGAGTATTTTTGCAGTAAAAACAATTCTGGTTTCAACCCAACACCTTAAAGTGTTAAATTCAATAGTGGGAGTCTGTTGCAGTAAAAATTAAACAGGTTTCCCACCAGGATGGCCGAGTGGTTAAGGCGTTGGACTTAAGATCCAATGGACAAATGTCCTCGTGGGTTCAAACCCCACTCCTGGTAATAAAATAATGGTTTTCAATTTGTAGTAAATCCAATGGACAAAATGTCTTTGTTGCGTTGGACTCAAGATCAAATGGAAAATGTCCTTGTAGGTTTAAACCCCAGCCTGGTAATAAAATAATTGGTTTTCAATTTTAAGTTAAGAAGAATTTAAGAGGTTGAAGTACAGAGGGTGAAATTCCAATGTGGAGTATTTTGCAGTAAAACAATTCTGGTTTCAACCCAACACCTTAAAGTGTTAAATTCAATAGTGGGGGTCTGCTGCAGAATAAACTAACCAGGTTTACCACCAGGATGGCCGAGTGGTTAAGGCGTTGGACTTAAGATCCAATGGACAAATGTCCTCGTGGGTTCAAACCCACTCCTGGTAATAAAATAATGGTTTTTAATTTGTAGTTTAAGAAGAAATCCAATGGACAAAATGTCTTTGTTGCATTGGACTTAAGATCAAATGGAAAATGTCCTTGTGGGTTCAAACCCCAGCCAGGTAATAAAATAATTGGTTTTCAATTTTAAGTTAAGAAGAATTTAAGAGGTTGAAGTACAGAGGGTGAAATTCCAATGTGGAGTCTGTTGCAGTAAAAATTAACCAGGTTTCCCACCAGGATGGCCGAGTGGTTAAGGCGTTGGACTTAAGATCCAATGGACAAATGTCTTCGTGGGTTCAAACCCCACTCCTGGTAATAAAATAATGGTTTTCAATTTGTAGTAAATCCAATGGACAAAATGTCTTTGTTGCGTTGGACTTAAGATCAAATGGAAAATGTCCTTGTGGGTTCAAACCCCAGCCTGATAATAAAATAATTGGTTTTCAATTTGAAGTTAAAGAAGAATTTAAGACGTTGAAGTACAGAGGGTGAAATTCCAATGTGGAGTCTGTTGCAGTAAAAACAATTCTGGTTTCAACCCAACACCTTAAAGTGTTAAATTCAATAGTGGGAGTCTGTTGCAGTAAAAATTAACCAGGTTTCCCACCAGGATGGCCGAGTGGTCAAGGCGTTGGACTTAAGATCCAATGGACAAATGTCTTCGTGGGTTCAAGCCCCACTCCTGGTAATAAAATAATGGTTTTCAATTTGTAGTAAATCCAATGGACAAAATGTCTTTGTTGCGTTGGACTTAAGATCAAATGGAAAAATGTCCTTGTGGGTTCAAACCCCAGCCTGGTACTAAAATAATTGGTTTTCAATTTGAAGTTTAAGAAGAAATTAAGAGGTTGAAATACAGAGGGTCAAATTCCAATGTGGAGTATTTTGCAGTAAAAACAATTCTGGTTTCAACCCAACACCTTAAAGTGTTAAATTCAATAGTGGGAGTCTGTTGCAGTAAAAATTAAACAGGTTTCCCACCAGGATGGCCGAGTGGTTAAGGCGTTGGACTTAAGATCCAATGGACAAATGTCCTCGTGGGTTCAAACCCCACTCCTGGTAATAAAATAATGGTTTTCAATTTGTAGTAAATCCAATGGACAAAATGTCTTTGTTGCGTTGGACTTAAGATCAAATGGAAAATGTCCTTGTAGGTTCAAACCCCAGCCTGGTAATAAAATAATTGGTTTTCAATTTGAAGTTTAAGAAGAATTTAAGAGGTTGAAATACAGAGGGTCAAATTCCAATGTGGAGTATTTTGCAGTAAAAACAATTCTGGTTTCAACCCAACACCTTAAAGTGTTAAATTCAATAGTGGGGGTCTGCTGCAGAATAAACTAACCAGGTTTACCACCAGGATGGCCGAGTGGTTAAGGCGTTGGACTTAAGATCCAATGGACAAATGTCCTCGTGGGTTCAAACCCCACTCCTGGTAATAAAATAATGGTTTTTAATTTGTAGTTTAAGAAGAAATCCAATGGACAAAATGTCTTTGTTGCATTGGACTTAAGATCAAATGGAAAATGTCCTTGTGGGTTCAAACCCCAGCCTGGTAATAAAATAATTGGTTTTCAATTTGAAGTTTAAGAAGAATTTAAGAGGTTGAAGTACTGAGGGTGAAATTCCAATGTGGAGTCTGTTGCAGTAAAAATTAACCAGGTTTCCCACCAGGATGGCCGAGTGGTTAAGGCGTTGGACTTAAGATCCAATGGACAAATGTCCTCGTGGGTTCAAGCCCCACTCCTGGTAATAAAATAATGTTTTTCAATTTGTAGTAAATCCAATGGACAAAATGTCTTTGTTGCGTTGGACTTAAGATCAAATGGAAAATGTCCTTGTGGGTTCAAACCCCAGCCTGATAATAAAATAATTGGTTTTCAATTTGAAGTTAAAGAAGAATTTAAGATGTTGAAGTACAGAGGGTGAAATTCCAATGTGGAGTCTGTTGCAATAAAAATTAACCAGGTTTCCGACCAGGATGGCCGAGTGGTTAAGGCGTTGGACTTAAGATCCAATGGACAAATGTCCTCGTGGGTTCAAACCCCACTCCTGGTAATAAAATAATGGTTTTCAATTTGTAGTTTAAGCAGAAATCCAATGGACAAAATGTCTTTGTTGCGTTGGACTTAAGATCAAATGGAAAATGTCCTTGTGGGTTCAAACCCCAGCCTGGTAATAAAATAATTGGTTTTCAATTTGAAGTTTAAGAAGAATTTAAGAGGTTGAAATACAGAGGGTCAAATTCCAATGTGGAGTATTTTGCAGTAAAAACAATTCTGGTTTCAACCCAACACCTTAAAGTGTTAAATTCAATAGTGGGAGTCTGTTGCAGTAAAAATTAACCAGGTTTCCCACCAGGATGGCCGAGTGGTTAAGGCGTTGGACTTAAGATCCAATGGACAAATGTCCTCGTGGGTTCAAACCCCACTCCTGGTAATAAAATAATGGTTTTCAATTTGTAGTAAATCCAATGGACAAAATGTCTTTGTTGCGTTGGACTTAAGATCAAATGGAAAATGTCCTTGTGGGTTCAAACCCCAGCCTGATAATAAAATAATTGGTTTTCAATTTGAAGTTTAAGAAGAATTTAAGACGTTGAAGTACAGAGGGTGATATTCCAATGTGGAGTCTGTTGCAGTAAAAATTAACCAGGTTGCCCACCAGGATGGCCGAGTGGTTAAGGCGTTGGACTTAAGATCCAATGGACAAATGTCTTCGTGGGTTCAAACCCCACTCCTGGTAATAAAATAATGGTTTTCAATTTGTAGTAAATCCAATGGACAAAATGTCTTTGTTGCGGTGGACTTAAGATCAAATGGAAAATGTCCTTGTGGGTTCAAACCCCAACCTGGTAATAAAATAATTGGTTTTCAATTTGAAGTTTAAGAAGAATTTAAGAGGTTGAAGTACTGAGGGTGAAATTCCAATGTGGAGTCTGTTGCAGTAAAAATTAACCAGGTTTCCCACCAGGATGGCCGAGTGGTTAAGGCGTTGGACTTAAGATCCAATGGACAAATGTCCTCGTGGGTTCAAACCCCACTCCTGGTAATAAAATAATGTTTTTCAATTTGTAGTAAATCCAATGGACAAAATGTCTTTGTTGCGTTGGACTTAAGATCAAATGGAAAATGTCCTTGTGGGTTCAAACCCCAGCCTGATAATAAAATAATTGGTTTTCAATTTGAAGTTAAAGAAGAATTTAAGACGTTGAAGTACAGAGGGTGAAATTCCAATGTGGAGTCTGTTGCAGTAAAAATTAACCAGGTTTCCGACCAGGATGGCCGAGTGGTTAAGGCGTTGGACTTAAGATCCAATGGACAAATGTCCTCGTGGGTTCAAACCCCACTCCTGGTAATAAAATATTGGTATTCAATTTGTAGTTTAAGCAGAAATCCAATGGACAAAATGTCTTTGTTGCGTTGGACTTAAGATCAAATGGAAAAATGTCCTTGTGGGTTCAAACCCCAGCCTGGTACTAAAATAATTGGTTTTCAATTTGAAGTTTAAGAAGAAATTTAGAGGTTGAAATACAGAGGGTCAAATTCCAATGTGGAGTATTTTGCAGTAAAAACAATTCTGGTTTCAACCCAACACCTTAAAGTGTTAAATTCAATAGTGGGAGTCTGTTGCAGTAAAAATTAAACAGGTTTCCCACCAGGATGGCCGAGTGGTTAAGGCGTTGGACTTAAGATCCAATGGACAAATGTCCTCGTGGGTTCAAACCCCACTCCTGGTAATAAAATAATGGTTTTCAATTTGTAGTAAATCCAATGGACAAAATGTCTTTGTTGCGTTGGACTTAAGATCAAATGGAAAATGTCCTTGTAGGTTCAAACCCCAGCCTGGTAATAAAATAATTGGTTTTCAATTTTAAGTTAAGAAGAATTTAAGAGGTTGAAGTACAGAGGGTGAAATTCCAATGTGGAGTATTTTGCAGTAAAAACAATTCTGGTTTCAACCCAACACCTTAAAGTGTTAAATTCAATAGTGGGGGTTTGCTGCACAATAAACTAACCAGGTTTACCACCAGGATGGCCGAGTGGTTAAGGCGTTGGACTTAAGATCCAATGGACAAATGTCCTCGTGGGTTCAAACCCCACTCCTGGTAATAAAATAATGGTTTTTAATTTGTAGTTTAAGAATAAATCCAATGGACAAAATGTCTTTGTTGCGTTGGACTTAAGATCAAATGGAAAATGTCCTTGTGGGTTCAAACCCCAGCCTGGTAATAAAATAATTGGTTTTCAATTTGAAGTTTAAGAAGAATTTAAGAGGTTGAAGTACTGAGGGTGAAATTCCAATGTGGAGTCTGTTGCAGTAAAAATTAACCAGGTTTCCCACCAGGATGGCCGAGTGGTTAAGGCGTTGGACTTAAGATCCAATGGACAAATGTCCTCGTGGGTTCAAACCCCACTCCTGGTAATAAAATAATGTTTTTCAATTTGTAGTAAATCCAATGGACAAAATGTCTTTGTTGCGTTGGACTTAAGATCAAATGGAAAATGTCCTTGTGGGTTCAAACCCCAGCCTGATAATAAAATAATTGGTTTTCAATTTGAAGTTAAAGAAGAATTTAAGACGTTGAAGTACAGAGGGTGAAATTCCAATGTGGAGTCTGTTGCAATAAAAATTAACCAGGTTTCCGACCAGGATGGCCGAGTGGTTAAGGCGTTGGACTTAAGATCCAATGGACAAATGTCCTCGTGGGTTCAAACCCCACTCCTGGTAATAAAATATTGGTATTCAATTTGTAGTTTAAGCAGAAATCCAATGGACAAAATGTCTTTGTTGCGTTGGACTCAAGATCAAATGGAAAATGTCCTTGTAGGTTTAAACCCCAGCCTGGTAATAAAATAATTGGTTTTCAATTTTAAGTTAAGAAGAATTTAAGAGGTTGAAGTACAGAGGGTGAAATTCCAATGTGGAGTATTTTGCAGTAAAAACAATTCTGGTTTCAACCCAACACCTTAAAGTGTTAAATTCAATAGTGGGGGTCTGCTGCAGAATAAACTAACCAGGTTTACCACCAGGATGGCCGAGTGGTTAAGGCGTTGGACTTAAGATCCAATGGACAAATGTCCTCGTGGGTTCAAACCCCACTCCTGGTAATAAAATAATGGTTTTTAATTTGTAGTTTAAGAATAAATCCAATGGACAAAATGTCTTTGTTGCATTGGACTTAAGATCAAATGGAAAATGTCCTTGTGGGTTCAAACCCCAGCCAGGTAATAAAATAATTGGTTTTCAATTTTAAGTTAAGAAGAATTTAAGAGGTTGAAGTACAGAGGGTGAAATTCCAATGTGGAGTCTGTTGCAGTAAAAATTAACCAGGTTTCCCACCAGGATGGCCGAGTGGTTAAGGCGTTGGACTTAAGATCCAATGGACAAATGTCTTCGTGGGTTCAAACCCCACTCCTGGTAATAAAATAATGGTTTTCAATTTGTAGTAAATCCAATGGACAAAATGTCTTTGTTGCGTTGGACTTAAGATCAAATGGAAAATGTCCTTGTGGGTTCAAACCCCAGCCTGGTAATAAAATAATTGGTTTTCAATTTTAAGTTAAGAAGAATTTAAGAGGTTGAAGTACAGAGGGTGAAATTCCAATGTGGAGTGTTTTGCAGTAAGAACAATTCTGGTTTCAACCCCACACCTTAAAGTGTTAAATTCAATAGTGGGGGTCTGCTGCAGAATAAACTAACCAGGTTTACCACCAGGATGGCCGAGTGGTTAAGACGTTGGACTTAAGATCCACTGGACAAATGTCCTCGTGGGTTCAAACCCCACTCCTGGTAATAAAATAATGGTTTTAAATTTGTAGTTTAAGAAGAAATCCAATGGACAAAATGTCTTTGTTGCATTGGACGTAAAATCAAATGGAAAATGTCCTTGTAGGTTCAAACCCCAGCCTGGTAATAAAATAATTGGTTTTCAATTTGAAGTTTAAGAAGAATTTAAGAGGTTGAAATACAGAGGGTAAAATTCCAATGTGGAGTATTTTGCAGTAAAAACAATTCTGGTTTCAACCCAACACCTTAAAGTGTTAAATTCAATAGTGGGAGTCTGTTGCAGTAAAAATTAACCAGGTTTCCCACCAGGATGGCCGAGTGGTTAAGGCGTTGGACTTAAGATCCAATGGACAAATGTCCTCGTGGGTTCAAACCCCACTCCTGGTAATAAAATAATGGTTTTCAATTTGTAGTAAATCCAATGGACAAAATGTCTTTGTTGCGTTGGACTTAAGATCAAATGGAAAATGTCCTTGTGGGTTCAAACCCCAACCTGATAATAAAATAATTGGTGTTCAATTTGAAGTTAAGAAGAATTTAAGAGGTTGAAGTACAGAGGGTGAAATTCCAATGTGGAGTGTTTTGCAGTAAGAACAATTCTGGTTTCAACCCCACACCTTAAAGTGTTAAATTCAATAGAGGGGGTCTGCTGCAGAATAAACTAACCAGGTTTACCACCAGGATGGCCGAGTGGTTAAGGCGTTGGACTTAAGATCCAATGGACAAATGTCCTCGTGGGTTCAAACCCCACTCCTGGTAATAAAATATTGGTTTTCAATTTGTAGTAAATCCAATGGACAAAATGTCTTTGTTGCGTTGGACTTAAGATCAAATGGAAAATATCCTTGTGGGTTCAAACCCCAGCCTGATAATAAAATAATTGGTTTTCAATTTGAAGTTTAAGAAGAATTTAAGACGTTGAAGTACAGAGGGTGATATTCCAATGTGGAGTCTGTTGCAGTAAAAATTAACCAGGTTGCCCACCAGGATGGCCGAGTGGTTAAGGCGTTGGACTTAAGATCCAATGGACAAATGTCTTCGTGGGTTCAAACCCCACTCCTGGTAATAAAATAATGGTTTTCAATTTGTAGTAAATCCAATGGACAAAATGTCTTTGTTGCGGTGGACTTAAGATCAAATGGAAAATGTCCTTGTGGGTTCAAACCCCAGCCTGGTAATAAAATAATTGGTTTTCAATTTGAAGTTTAAGAAGAATTTAAGAGGTTGAAGTACTGAGGGTGAAATTCCAATGTGGAGTCTGTTGCAGTAAAAATTAACCAGGTTTCCCACCAGGATGGCCGAGTGGTTAAGGCGTTGGACTTAAGATCCAATGGACAAATGTCCTCGTGGGTTCAAACCCCACTCCTGGTAATAAAATAATGTTTTTCAATTTGTAGTAAATCCAATGGACAAAATGTCTTTGTTGCGTTGGACTTAAGATCAAATGGAAAATGTCCTTGTGGGTTCAAACCCCAGCCTGATAATAAAATAATTGGTTTTCAATTTGAAGTTAAAGAAGAATTTAAGACGTTGAAGTACAGAGGGTGAAATTCCAATGTGGAGTCTGTTGCAGTAAAAATTAACCAGGTTTCCGACCAGGATGGCCGAGTGGTTAAGGCGTTGGACTTAAGATCCAATGGACAAATGTCCTCGTGGGTTCAAACCCCACTCCTGGTAATAAAATATTGGTATTCAATTTGTAGTTTAAGCAGAAATCCAATGGACAAAATGTCTTTGTTGCGTTGGACTTAAGATCAAATGGAAAAATGTCCTTGTGGGTTCAAACCCCAGCCTGGTACTAAAATAATTGGTTTTCAATTTGAAGTTTAAGAAGAAATTAAGAGGTTGAAATACAGAGGGTCAAATTCCAATGTGGAGTATTTTGCAGTAAAAACAATTCTGGTTTCAACCCAACACCTTAAAGTGTTAAATTCAATAGTGGGAGTCTGTTGCAGTAAAAATTAAACAGGTTTCCCACCAGGATGGCCGAGTGGTTAAGGCGTTGGACTTAAGATCCAATGGACAAATGTCCTCGTGGGTTCAAACCCCACTCCTGGTAATAAAATAATGGTTTTCAATTTGTAGTAAATCCAATGGACAAAATGTCTTTGTTGCGTTGGACTTAAGATCAAATAGAAAATGTCCTTGTAGGTTCAAACCCCAGCCTGGTAATAAAATAATTGGTTTTCAATTTTAAGTTAAGAAGAATTTAAGAGGTTGAAGTACAGAGGGTGAAATTCCAATGTGGAGTATTTTGCAGTAAAAACAATTCTGGTTTCAACCCAACACCTTAAAGTGTTAAATTCAATAGTGGGGGTTTGCTGCAGAATAAACTAACCAGGTTTACCACCAGGATGGCCGAGTGGTTAAGGCGTTGGACTTAAGATCCAATGGACAAATGTCCTCGTGGGTTCAAACCCCACTCCCTGGTAATAAAATAATGGTTTTTAATTTGTAGTTTAAGAATAAATCCAATGGACAAAATGTCTTTGTTGCGTTGGACTTAAGATCAAATGGAAAATGTCCTTGTGGGTTCAAACCCCAGCCTGGTAATAAAATAATTGGTTTTCAATTTGAAGTTTAAGAAGAATTTAAGAGGTTGAAGTACTGAGGGTGAAATTCCAATGTGGAGTCTGTTGCAGTAAAAATTAACCAGGTTTCCCACCAGGATGGCCGAGTGGTTAAGGCGTTGGACTTAAGATCCAATGGACAAATGTCCTCGTGGGTTCAAACCCCACTCCTGGTAATAAAATAATGTTTTTCAATTTGTAGTAAATCCAATGGACAAAATGTCTTTGTTGCGTTGGACTTAAGATCAAATGGAAAATGTCCTTGTGGGTTCAAACCCCAGCCTGATAATAAAATAATTGGTTTTCAATTTGAAGTTAAAGAAGAATTTAAGACGTTGAAGTACAGAGGGTGAAATTCCAATGTGGAGTCTGTTGCAATAAAAATTAACCAGGTTTCCGACCAGGATGGCCGAGTGGTTAAGGCGTTGGACTTAAGATCCAATGGACAAATGTCCTCGTGGGTTCAAACCCCACTCCTGGTAATAAAATAATGGTTTTTAATTTGTAGTTTAAGAATAAATCCAATGGACAAAATGTCTTTGTTGCGTTGGACTTAAGATCAAATGGAAAATGTCCTTGTGGGTTCAAACCCCAGCCTGGTAATAAAATAATTGGTTTTCAATTTGAAGTTTAAGAAGAATTTAAGAGGTTGAAGTACTGAGGGTGAAATTCCAATGTGGAGTCTGTTGCAGTAAAAATTAACCAGGTTTCCCACCAGGATGGCCGAGTGGTTAAGGCGTTGGACTTAAGATCCAATGGACAAATGTCCTCGTGGGTTCAAACCCCACTCCTGGTAATAAAATAATGTTTTTCAATTTGTAGTAAATCCAATGGACAAAATGTCTTTGTTGCGTTGGACTTAAGATCAAATGGAAAATGTCCTTGTGGGTTCAAACCCCAGCCTGATAATAAAATAATTGGTTTTCAATTTGAAGTTAAAGAAGAATTTAAGACGTTGAAGTACAGAGGGTGAAATTCCAATGTGGAGTCTGTTGCAGTAAAAATTCACCAGGTTTCCGACCAGGATGGCCGAGTGGTTAAGGCGTTGGACTTAAGATCCAATGGACAAATGTCCTCGTGGGTTCAAACCCCACTCCTGGTAATAAAATATTGGTATTCAATTTGTAGTTTAAGCAGAAATCCAATGGACAAAATGTCTTTGTTGCGTTGGACTTAAGATCAAATGGAAAAATGTCCTTGTGGGTTCAAACCCCAGCCTGGTACTAAAATAATTGGTTTTCAATTTGAAGTTTAAGAAGAAATTAAGAGGTTGAAATACAGAGGGTCAAATTCCAATGTGGAGTATTTTGCAGTAAAAACAATTCTGGTTTCAACCCAACACCTTAAAGTGTTAAATTCAATAGTGGGAGTCTGTTGCAGTAAAAATTAAACAGGTTTCCCACCAGGATGGCCGAGTGGTTAAGGCGTTGGACTTAAGATCCAATGGACAAATGTCCTCGTGGGTTCAAACCCCACTCCTGGTAATAAAATAATGGTTTTCAATTTGTAGTAAATCCAATGGACAAAATGTCTTTGTTGCGTTGGACTCAAGATCAAATGGAAAATGTCCTTGTAGGTTTAAACCCCAGCCTGGTAATAAAATAATTGGTTTTCAATTTTAAGTTAAGAAGAATTTAAGAGGTTGAAGTACAGAGGGTGAAATTCCAATGTGGAGTATTTTGCAGTAAAAACAATTCTGGTTTCAACCCAACACCTTAAAGTGTTAAATTCAATAGTGGGGGTCTGCTGCAGAATAAACTAACCAGGTTTACCACCAGGATGGCCGAGTGGTTAAGGCGTTGGACTTAAGATCCAATGGACAAATGTCCTCGTGGGTTCAAACCCCACTCCTGGTAATAAAATATTGGTTTTCAATTTGTAGTTTAAGCAGAAATCCAATGGACAAAATGTCTTTGTTGCGTTGGACTTAAGATCAAATGGAAAATGTTTTAATAATTGGTTTTCAATTTTAAGTTAAAGAAGAATTTAAGACGTTGAAGTACAGAGGGTGAAATTCCAATGTGGAGTCTGTTGCAGTAAAAGTTAACCAGGTTTCCCACCAGGATGGCCGAGTGGTTAAGGCGTTGGACTTAAGATCCAACGGACAAATTTCCTCGTGGGTTCAAACCTCACTCCTGGTAATAAAATAATTGGTTTTCAATTTGAAGTTTAAGAAGAATTTAAGAGATTGAAGTACAGAGGGTGAAATTCCAATGTGGAGTCTGTTACAGTAAAAATTAACCAGGTTTCCCACCAGGATGGCCGAGTGGTTAAGGCGTTGGACTTAAGATCCAACGGACAAATTTCCTCGTGGGTTCAAACCTCACTCCTGGTAATAAAATAATTGGTTTTCAATTTGTAGTTTAAGCCGAAATCCAATGGACAAAATGTCTTTGTTGCGTTGGACTTAAAATTAAATCCTTAAGTCTCCCAGGTCTCCCAGGTTTACCGTTTTTGAATGCTTTCAGCCGATCTCCGGTTTTCGCGGTACCACTTTTAGCATAGCTTAGCATACATCATTGAAGTGCACAAGACCATTAGCATTTCTCAAAAAAAAAAATGACCAAAGTGTTTAGATATTTTTCCTATTTAAAACTTGACTCTTCTGTAGTTACATTGTGCGCTCAACAGTTTAACTCTGGGGGAGTAGTAAAATTAGCCTATTTCCAAAAAAAATGTGGATTATCCCTTTAAGATCAAATTGAAAAATGTCCTTGTGGGTTCAAACCCCACTCCTGGTAATAAAATAATTGGTTTTCAATTTGAAGTTTAAGAAGAATTTAAGAAGTTGAATTACAGAGGGTCAAATTCCAATCTGCAGTATTTTGCAGTAAAACAATTCTGGTTTCAACCCCACTCCTTGTAATAAAATTGAGTTTTTCAAGCTTTTTAAGCACTAATTGTGCATTTAAAAAGTTCAAATGTGAGGGTCTCTTGCAGTAAATAAAATAGTTGTGTCCCAACCAGTGGACAAATATCATCATGGGTGTCATTAGTCCAACATCTTGAAGTGGAAATAGCAGTTGCACGGTTTTGACTGGGTGGGATTAGATAAAATTCCTGTGAGAATTAAACTGTCCATCGGTCAATTGCATGAAACTGGCGGTTTGCTTAGCTTCTTATCTAACCACATTAGTGTTTCTGAAGGGCAGTATTGGAACAGGCTGGACAAAGAGCAATCATATCCTCTCCATCTCACAGTATCTCAAAGATGCATTTCTAATTGGCACAGACTCCAGATCCGTATCATAGTGTTGGCCTTGGTGTTCAGTACACTTTGTCTCAGGCTGTGCAACCTTCGGACACTATACAGTAGCTAGTCCACAATCCAGCCCTGACAGGATTCATACAGATTAATTGCTGAAAATACAGATTAATGCAGTCTTGACATAAGCCTTCAGTTGAATTTTAGCCATTACCAAAACACTTTTACCTCTCAGAACATGGGAGCTATATAAAATGTAATATAAATAAAATATTTGATTTATTTTATTTTATTAATGGACTTTTTAGGAAAAAGCTTGCTATCTTTAAATGTATTGTTTATTATTAAAATAACGTTGTGAAACCTGTGGAATTGTAATTATTATGATTTATAAACATTGTTATTTAATAATATTGAAATAGTTTTTAAACCCCAAATGTAATTCTAATTATTAAAATGAAATATATTTTGACATTTAACATTCACATTACATGTACAAGGCACAAGCTAACAAGAACAATTAGGCAAATTCATCCTAAAACAATGTTGACAAATTGACATCCTCTGTGGATTTACTAATTTTGAGGGGGCAGGACAGTGTGGGCGATATTAAATCAGTGTTTGCCCTTCAAAATCAACAGTGACATGAAGATAAACGCTCCAGGAGTGGAACGTCCTAAATTCAAGTTCATTTCATATTAAACTGCATTCTAGGTTTTTATTAAGTTTTATGTATCTTCATTGTTTCTCTTAGACAGCAATGAGATTAAACAGAGACTTTTGTGTATATCTCTATTTTCTCTCACATAGTCAGCATATGAATTCATATATTTCTTCAAATTTTCTTCACCTTTGCAAGTTTTTTTTTTTTTTTTTTTCAGTGTCACTTCATGATGTAAATTTCTGTAAAACAAGTTATATTAACGAATGGCTGGCAACACTTTACTAAAAGGGGTGTGCATAAGACTGACATGACACCACAATCAGGACACATGTCATGAATATGAAGGAGGTTTATGACAACTGTCATTAAGTGTCATTCACTCAATTATGAAATTTTTAATGCAAATATGACAATGCTTGAGATGTATTTGTTATGACAACTGGATATGAAAATTCCCTATCATGATAATGAAGGTGTCATGTCAGTCTTATGGACATCCCTTCAAGTAAAGTGTTATCAAATGGCGTTGTCGTTTCTTTTTATATAAATTACACAAAATGTAAATTTCACATGGACGTAAATTTGACATCAGCAGCCTACCTAAAAATTATTGCAGACCAGGTAGGTACAACCCTTCATGACAATGATGTTCTCTTGTTCTCTTGTTCTCTCTCCCTGTCGCACAGCGCACATTCTTCAGGAATGGTTTGAGGAGCATGATGAAGAGTTCAAGGTGTTACCCTGGCCTCCAAATTCCAAATCAGCATTTGTGGGATATGCTGGACCAACAAGTTTGATCCATGGCAGCTCAACCTCGCAACCTACAGGACTTGAAGGATCTGCTGCTAACATCATGGTGTCAGATACCACAGGAAATCTTCAGGAGTCTTGTGGAGTTCATGCCTTGGTTGGCACAGTTTTTGGCAGCATACGGCAGACCAACAGCACATTATGCAGGTGGTCATAATGTTTTTGCTCATTTAAAATTAATATACAGTTCACAAGTTCACACATAAAAATAATCAGATAGAGAATGTGTATTTTGTGTGCTGTCCAAGGAGATCAGTATTTTGAACCAAACCCAGAGTACTTCCCCCGTCTCCTTGACTGAGATAGAAACCAGCCAAGTCGGGGTGGGGAGCGATGTTGAAAACTGTTGATGTTCATTGAACCTTGTTAATAAAGCATCATTAGATGGCAAAATAATGTAGTCTAGGAAAATATGCTATCTATATCATGCTATATTAATTTAACAGATCGTAATGTACTTTAAAATTAGTTTCATTATTTCCCTTTAGTTATTTTAGCAGAAAGATTAGAGACAAAACTGATTTCTAAATTCTAAAAATGATTAATTAAACTGTGAACTCAATGTACAGAATGAGATCTCAAGAGGAGAGACAGTGAATGTGACTATGAGTCCTCAAATGCCTTACTGACCTGTGGTAAAACCTGGAAGCAAGCAAACCATCCATGTGTCCATGATTCAGTGACAAGGCAAACAGCTCTTGTTCTTCAAAGGACACTGAGGGCCGTCAAACCCATGATCTTTACGAGACTTTGAGTCCACTACAAGACAGAATGAGGAAATCCAAAGTGACGTGGAGACATCTGTCTTGACAAACACAAAGACATAGACATGAACACACGCAGACCAATACTTGCATGCACAGACCCACACTGGCCACAGATGGGTTCTATCATACCAGATGTGGGAGGTTGCCAAGACAGATGGACAGCAATTTGCAGTGAAGAGCATACTGGGACACAGAGAGCCAGTCTTTTCTCATCTTTTAAAAGCGGGATAAGAGATTGTCTGCATATGGACATCTCAGTCTGACGTGCTGTCTTTCTACCATCAGGCTGACTGATCTCAAGGGTTTCACTCCATCTCGTAGCAGAGCCAAATATCAAGCACTGTTTGCCGGAGCTGCTCTCCTTGACATGTCCACACAAGGAAACATTATTGATTCAGCCTCTTTTGTGACAGCAATTTTCAACTGGTTGTTAAGTTCATGAAAATTAAAGACAGACTTTAATTTCAGTGCCTTTACACCACCATGTCCTCATCTGCTGAAGAGGAAAGCTTCATATAATGCTTTGATTAAACAGCTGACAAGCTGTCATTGGCCAACATTTGATATCTGCTACATGGACTCCAGCTCACTGCTGTTTTTGTAACCAGGATGAGAAAATTAGAATAATTTAACATCAACTTAAACTTGTTGGATGTTCAAGTTAGAATTTAGAAGACACTATAGTGATGTCGCCCAGGTTCTCTAAAATAAATTATTTGTCAAAAACACATCTTAGTAGTATCATAAATGTAAAACTAGATGCTTTTTTGTTTTGTTTTGTTTTTGTCAAGACAAACTTTGATGTTGGCTTGGGGAAGTCTGACCATAACATTTGAAGAAGTAGTAAGCTGTAAGTTAGAAGGTTTTGTAAGCAATACTATCAGAAAAAATACACAATCGACAGATTGATAGCATGATTTAGCATATTTCAAACATCTTTTAGTATATTGCAAGCATGAATTATCATGTTTCTAACATATTTTAGCACATTGCTAGCATGAATTAGCATGTTTTAGCACATTGCTGGCATGAAGTACCATGTGAAGTAGCATCAAGTACATAGTTTTCTGAAGAGTGTTTTCGAAGCCTAAAGTGGGTGGGGCCGGCCGTCACCATCTTGGCAGCGCGTCACCTCTCGTCACTACCGGATAAAATAAAATGGGCAAAGAGGCATGTCGTGGGTGGAGCTGAGGTGCTAAATAATGCTGTGTGCTTCAGGCCTCGGTCTAGTGACAGCTGATTGAAGAAGTAAAGCCAATAGTTAAAGTTCATGTTTTTGCCCTTTGAAATATTACAATAGTCAGTGTTGGGGAGTAGTTAACTACAAGTAGCGAAGCTACTAACTTAACTACATTTTTCAGTAGCTTGGCAGTAGCTCAGTTGCTTTTTAAACAGTGTAGCTTTTCCAGTAGCTAACTACTTTTTGCAGCAAGTAGCGGTGTAGCGCGAGCAAAAGCTACATTGCTACATTGTCGAGCCTGCGTGAATCAGCCCGATGCAAGGATATTCTTCTTCTTGTTAGATTACAAACTCATTTTTTGCTATTATCGCCACCTGTTGTTTAATCACGCATCATGCGGCTAACGGTTCACTGACGTAAAGAAGTGGGTTGACAGTGACACACCCATATTATGATTGTCCATGATGGAGCAAGAGGTGACGGCAGATTTTGAGGACAGAGAAACAAACGTTAATTACCCATGGTCTTATTTGTTCAAATAAGAATCGTTATTTTTGAGAAAATGTTCTAAATGCAATTTATGTTGAATGTATTTTTCGTTCTTGCAATGTTGTAGGCTATTTGTTGCAATTTTGAACTTTTGACAAACAGTCTGAGATATTTGAGTGTTGTGTGTAATAAAACAATACTCTATGAAATCATAATTGTATTGCATTGTTTTAAACACTAAATATTTGAATTAAAATATTCATCAGACACTTATTCAGTTATTTATAATATATAATTTATAACATCTTATAATAATAATAATAGGTAAAATAATATTTATAATATGTTGCTCAAAAAGTAAAAGTAGTTTCAAGCTAGCTACTTTTTGATAGTAACTTGTAGTGTAGCTAACTACTTTTCCAAAAGGGTAGCTTGACTGTAGTTTAAATACTTTAACGTACGAGTAGCTTGTAGCTTGTCAAACTACAGTTTCGGAGTAGCTTCCCCAACACTGATAATAGTTTAGACGTTACTAAAAGTGAGACTATTTACTTTACTTTTTTATCAACTTTATTAATCCCACAAGCAGACATGCATTTTGCATTTAGGCAAGAACGGTTAAAAATCCCGGATGTGTTCTTGACACTCCCATTTTACCGAGGATGCATCGGATGGTAACTTGTGTGAACTTGACGGCAGAAATATCCCATAATTCATTTCGGCATTTGTGGAAGGAGCGGGAAGCAGAGAGAGGCAGGTCAAAAGTTACCTGAATATTAACGAATATTACCAGCGTTTTTTCCCACCGTTGGCTAGTGATGTACACAAACAAACAACAGAAGCAGAATTAAAATGAGACAGGTGTTGCTTTATTGTTATGAATATACATTACATTGTAATGTATGTAGAGTAATCCCTTAGGTTTGGGCGATAAAGCCTGGCTGTATAATAATTCTCGTTATGTTTGGGCACCGCAGACGGCGTCTGTGCGGGGGTACTATTGCGCAATACCAGCAAGAACGCATCGTCTCAAACTGTCAGCAGCATTCTGTGTGCTAGTCACCTCGTGAGTTCGTTCTTCCAAGAACAACTAGCAAGAGCTTTCTTCCCAAGAACACAAGTCCGTTCTTTGCATTCTTGGTTTTGAGAAACGGCCAATGAAAATGAAATCAAATGTGGATGTATTTAGTGACATATGGATTGTAAAAATAAAAAAAGTAAAAATAAAGTAAAAATAAAAATAAGACTGAACTTGTGACTCTGGTTGCATTTACAAATGGTATTAACATGCGATCACAGTGATGCGATCAACCAGATCGGATCATAAGCCAATCAGGACACAGTGTGTTTACACCTGTCAACATCAAGTGGTTTCCTATAACAGATAATATACAACAGATAACGGATATAACTGATAACAGATCGAATGTCGCATTCCCGTGGAAAAAAAAGAAAAGAAAAAAAGAAAAGGATGTCTCCAGTGCAAAGACGACCTGAAGTGGTGGGTTTTCTTTTAAAAACAGTTTTCATTCGGGGGACATTTTACAAATCTCGCAAAATGAGGAGGATGAAGTGGCTGCAAGTACCAGTGGTAGTAAGTAACTACTCTCATGTTTTACCGCAGGGCAGCAAATGCGAGTACATTTTCTTTGCAGGACTGTGATATGAAGATTTTGCGGAGTAACATATTTTAGCAACTGTGTGACATAACAGGCACAATAACAGTATAAACAGCACATAACAGTTTATACTGCCTATAACAGGCACAATAACAGTATAAACATGAAAATCTTTCTGTACAATATGCATTTGAAAATTCAAATGTATCCACTTTGGAGAACTTTTTAAAAAAGCTTTGTTTTCGTTAATAAAAATGCCATATCTCAGTGTGGACGGAAGGCCAAAATGGAGAGAAAAATATGTGTTTTCAAACAAAACCATATTAGTGTGGACAAGGCCTGTGTTCTTTAATGTACACATCACCAACCAATCTCCAGTTTCATCTTTAACTGTAAGCCAATGGCTACAAGGGGCTGGATTGAGGGGTTGTGTAACGAAACCATTTATTAGTTTTATCTACTGCAAAAAAAAAAAAAAAAACTTGCATTTTCCAAAGAACATAAGCATTGGAGTATGGAAGATTGGAACTGCATTGGGTGTGAGGTGGTATGTTCGTAAAAGTGTTTTAATACCAAATGCCTGCCTGCTGGTGCCATTAAGCACGGCAGGGGTAACGTAATTGCACTGAGGATGCATGTCTGCAGCAGGTGTTGGAAGGATCTACAACAGGGATGGGCAACTTTGGTCCTGAAAGCCACTGTCCTGCAGAGTTTAGCTCCAACCTTGTTAAAAACTCAACTGCCAGTAGCTTTATAGTAATCCTGAAGACATTGATTAGCTGGTTCAGGTATGTTTGATTTGGAATGGAGCTAAAGATCTACAGGACATTGACCTTTCAAGACCGAATTTACCCATCGCTGAAAAAGCAACTCCGGAAATGGACCAATACTTGGGAATCCTGCTGAACACAATGTAGCCAAATAGGATGGATCTGTTTGGAGATCAAACGTATATTTACCAACATGATAATGATTCTAAACACTGCGCATGCAACAAAGTTGTGCATTTTGTCTCCTGACCTTAAAGCCATTGAAAACTTTTGGGAAATGATAAACCTGATTTGTAATATGTCAGGTCTTCCAATGAAGCTCAACATTGGGAAGAACTTAAAGATTGGAAAGAAGTTAAATATGACACGGGCAAAGTTTAGTTGCAAAGTCAATGTCCAGGAGAATGGCTGCTGTAATCAAAAACAAGGGAGGACCAATAACATATTATTAACTGATTACATTGTAGTCGGTGTTTGCTTTATTTTCTGTGAGCTTTTTGTTTGTACCTTTTTTGCATAAAAACAATAAAACCCATATGTAATTATATGCTGGAGTTTACCTTTCTTGCCAATCAATACCTTAACTAAGTTTAGTGTATTATTCTTCCCAATATAACATAATCTTCATATTTTGATTGTTTAATAGATTCTGAAATGTGCAAAACCCCCTCAAGACATCATTTTTGGCCACTACTGTGTATATCCGACTACATCATCTCTCTTCTCTATCCTATGTGTGCACACAATTACTAAGATTTAGTAGTATCTCCACAGTACCAAATGCTAATCATCAGTCTCCAGTGGAAGTCTCTCCTATTATTCAGATTGATTTTCCATGCTGAAATGGCGAAATTTCCTGCATGGACTGCACTAACTTGGAAAGTAGGAAGAGCACAGGGGTTTAATCGTCATCTTCTGAGAACCGTTGGGTCAAAGTGAATTGCAGAAAGTTGGTGAGACTGCGGTGGGTAATTATATCAAATGAATCTTTTCACTTGGTTAACAATCAGCCACTTGTGGGAACTGCAGAAGCCGCCTGCAACTCTCCAACCATGACTGAAGTAAATAGGTTTCTACACTTTAAAAAACTGAAGAAGATTAAAATCTACTTGGTGCATTTGAAAAAATATTAGTATGCTAGTCAACCTTGGAAGATATCACCCACCAGAAATCTTAGAGCAGCGTTAGTGTTTCTCTCCAGAAGATCTCTCCTGTCATCAGACATCGCCAGGAGGTTGGCTGGAACTTCTGAGCCAGTCACCAGAGTCAAAGACTTCAGGTCTGGCATACTAATCCAAATGGTAAGAGTGACTTTGAACTGGCCATGGTTCATGTCGCACACAGTGTCCCACCTAGAAAGCCTTAGAGCAGGAGAGTGACAGATAGTGGCTTCTTGTCAAGCATTATCATCCAGAAGCATCCACAAGGCCCACTTAGCATAGTCACAGGTGGCCTGGAAAATCAGAACTCATGAGATTCCAGGCACGGACGTGTGGGGTTGCCAGAGCTACGGCTCTTTTTCTAAGCACTTAGCTGCCCAGACATCTGTGTCACAATTTAGCAGGTGAGCTACTCAGGGGAGGAAATTGGGCTTTTCCCAATGTACCACTTCAGCATTTTACACCTGCTCAAATTGATCATATTCAGGTTCTGTTGGTCTTATTAATATTTTTCAAATTTCAAATCCTTTCAAAACTAATTTACATCGACAACTTTGCACCCAATTTTTTTTTTTTCAATTATGATTTTAAGGACTTACTGGTCACACAGTGCTTTTCCAAGTGATGAATTTGAATGTGTTTGTTCAGACAGTCAACATTCAGTATGTTTACATTCATTTGGAAGATGCATTTATCATAAAAAAAACTACTTGAAATTCCTGGGAATCAAACCCATGATCTTGGTGGTGCTCGGGGTGTGCACTAGCATTTGAGCAACAGATTGTTTTTATGCTCACTGAGAAAATATATTTGGAAATGTAATCTATTCCTGTGATGGCAAAGCTCAGGGCCGTGCGCCGACATTTTAAGGGGCAGTGGCCTTAGCCAAAAAAAGGGGCACTAAGTGTCAGGATTTGTCATGTCGTGTGTGTGTGTTATCTTATGGCCTGTGATTTGTCATGTGTCTTTGTTTAGTCTGGTCTGTTTTGAGCACATGGCTGTCATGTTGTTCTTTGTGCCAGGTGCTCTCCTGTCTATTGTCTGACCCCGCCCATCTTGTTACCTCGTTATTGTTTAATTTCCCTCACCTGCCTGCCTTGTTACCCCTGTATGTTTGTTCCTTATTTAAGGTCCTTGTGTTGGTTATTCAGTGTTGGTTCGTTGTCGTATAAGGTCATTCTGTTCTGTGAGCTGTCTTGATCTAAGTTTGTACCTTGTTTGTTAATTCTAGTCTCATGTCTTTTTCAAGTTTATTAGTCTAGTATTGTCTATGTTCGTTTGCCCCCTCGTGGGTTTTTGTTTTCTATCTGTTAATTAAAGTTTATTATGACTTTCTGCGCTTGGGTTCATTTCTACATTTCGTGACACTAAGGGGGTAGTTGCTTGTTAACACAAATTATTCAGTTATTACAAAATAATTCTAAGCTAATTCTAAGAACGTGAATATGTTGTACAAGTTGTTAGCATTAGTAGAAGACCAAGAGCAAAACATTACCGACATAAATGCAAAAAACAAACAAAAAAATAATGAATAATTTCGCATATTCAACCACTGTCTTGCATGGAAGCTTGTTTCCGCCACTGAATAAAAATAAATAAATAAATAATTGCGACTTTTTATCTCAAAATTGCGAGATATGAAGTCAGAATTGCATGATATAAAGTCGCAATTGCGAGATATAAAGTCAGAATTGCATGATATAAAGTCGCAATTGCGAGATATAAAGTCAGAATTGTGAGAAATAAAGTCGCAATTGCGAGATATAAAGTTAGAATCGCATGATATAAAGTCGCAGTTGCGAGATATAAAGTCAGAATTGCATGATATAAAGTCGCAATTGCGAGATATGAAGTCAGAATTGTGAGATATAAAGTCGCAATTGCGAGATAAAGTTAGAATTGCCTGATATAAAGTCGCAATTGTGAGATATAAAGTCAGAATTGCATGATATAAAGTCGCAATTGCGAGATATGAAGTCAGAATTGTGAGAAATAAAGTCACAATTGCGAGATATAAAGTCAGAATTGCATGATATAAAGTCGCAATTGCGAGATATGAAGTCAGAATTGTGAGAAATAAAGTCGCAATTGTGAGATATAAAGTCAGAATTGCATGATATAAAGTCGCAATTGCGAGTTATAAAGTCAGAATTGCATGATATAAAGTCGCAATTGCGAGATATAAAGTCAGAATTGCATGATATAAAGTCGCAATTGCGAGATATGAAGTCAGAATTGGGTGTTATAAAGTCGCAATTGCGAGATATAAAGTCAGAATTGGGTGTTAAAAAGTCGCAATTGCGAGATATAAAGTCAGAATTGCGACTTTTTTTCTCACAACTGCGAGTTTACATCTCGCAATTCTGACTTTATAACACATAATTGCGAGTTTATATGTCGAATTTCTGACATCTTTTCTCAAAATTGCAAGATAAAAACTCGCAATTGCGAGTAGCCTAATCAAGTCAATTCTAAGAGGGAAAAAATACTAACTTTTTTTCCCTCAAAATAGTTTATATCTCGCAATTCTGACTTTATATCTCGCAATTCTGACTTTGTAACACGCAATTGTGACTTTATAACACCCCATTCTTTATATCTCACAATTCTGACTTCATATGCAGCTGCCACACACAAATGTAATTCAATTGCAATTACAAAATTTTATGATTTAATTTATTTATTTATATATTGCTTGCAAAACTGTGCAGCCCTTTCACATCTCTATCCATGATATTGGTCCATAATAGAAGGATGATTGGATGAGGAATTGATGTATGGATAGAGATGCACAAACAATATCAAACTACAGATAAAATAGTACTGAATTATGTGTTACACACAAGTGATACAACTAACACCTCTGTCTGTTACAATTAACACCGCATATAGGGTAGGTTGTAACATTTGCACTTCTGTCACTTTCAGTGTAACTGTATGAAAATGGTAGGTCCTATTAAAAAAAAAAACTTCGGTAACACTTTATTTTACGGTGTTCGTGATACAGAGTAATTACTTAATTAATTACTTAGTAGTAAACATTGTAATAACATTTAACAAAATGTAATTAACATGTAACTAAGTTATGGAACAACCTGTACGGTTACCAACTTAGTACAATGTAATAATATAAAAATTACTTTGTACTACTCAATGTAACAAGCACTTAATATGTTACTGAATATGTTAAAAGCCTGCAGTTTCACATGATCATTTTGTACCTTCTAAAATAGTGTATCAAGATTGTACTTAAGTGTATTTCATGTGCATAAAGTATGTAGGCTAGATACACATGAAGTACAATCTTGATACACTTTATTTAACGTAGGTTATCCCTGTGTAATATTATGTAATTGCAATGTAATTAGGAAGCTACCGTATCCATTTATGCTGTGAACAAGGGAGTTAGGCTTGATTCAAACTAAAGTATATATAGGTAAGGTTTAGTGATAGACATGAATTACACTTAAGTACAATCTTGATTCACTTTATTTTACGTAGCTTATACTTGTATAATATTTTATAAATTGAATGTAACTAAGAAGCTACTGCATATATTTAAGCTGTAAAGGGTTAATTCAGATGGATAAGGTATGTAGATACACATGAAATGCACTTAAGTACAACCTTGATACACTTTATTTTAGAAGGTACAAAATGATCATGTGTAACTGCAGGCTATTTACCTTAGTAACATATTTAAGTACTTGTTACATTGTACCAAGTCGGTAACATGTATGTAACCGACTCGGCCTGTTACGTGTAACAGTGGCTGCCTCATTACATGAGTGTAATTACATTACATGAGAGTAAGTACCATAGACTGTAAAAAAAGATGGACGACGCCCCTTCGCTCTTTTCCATCAGAGAGAACTGAAGCCACCAAGTCCCGATATGGCGCTGACATCTTGGAACTTGAGTCTGCACACTTGCGTTTTCGGGACCAGACATGCGCAGTCGTGAGCAGGAAGTAAAGCCACGAGATCAAGGCCGCGCCCTCATTCTCACTGAATGAAACGCAAGCAAATGCCACGCACTTTTATTAAGTGGCCTCTGTCTGCTCCGTTCTTCTCCAATGATGTCTGCTGATTGCAGAACCTCGTTAAAATAAGGTAAATACAACTACTAACCACATAGTCAACATTATGAAAAAAGTTTGCTGGTGCTTCAGTGACTACTTCGCACAGAGAACCTGTCAATCACAGCTGTTAATCATGATGTCACAGCACCATTGTTATAGCATCACATAACTAACTAAATACAAACTTATTTTAAAAACAAACTCTTGAAATTAAATCAAAGTGATAGAAACTACAATAAATGACAGAAACTATCTTTGGATAAAGGATATGTGAAGTGTAATTTAATTGTTTAGTTGGTCTCACGTCCCGTTGAATAACATGGGGAGGCGGAGTTTATAAACCTATACTAGGACCGGTCACAGGGGGGGCGATCGAGACATTTTGGCTTCACTTTTGAGACCTTGTGCAGCACGCTTGGTAAGTACAGACTGTTCCATAACGTAGTTACATGTTAATTACATTTTGTATGTTATTACAATGTCTACTACTAAGTAATTAATTAAGTAACTACACTGTATCTCGGACACCGTAAAATAAAGTATTACTAAAACTTAAAGTGTTCATTTGTAGTAGAGATGTGTATGTTGCTTTTGTAAAAAAAAAAAAAAAAAAAAAAGATGAATCTAACTTAATTATTTTTTTTAATAATTGAGCCAAAACCAAAATGTGTTCGTTGTGTCCTGCTCTCCCCACACCATGCAGCTAACAAACTCTAAAACCTCCATCTAAACACTTATAGTTCAATGTCCATAGAGACTCAATTACAGTGTTTTTAGCCTTGGGTCAGAAATTATTTTCTGTTGGGCAAGCACCCCTGCCAATAAATAGTCATAGTAAAGTCTGAAATAAGGGCTGGAAGGGCTAATTAACATAAATTGCTCAGGCAGACCATCTCTGGCATGTTGCGTTTTCAATCAAGAGGATTAACTACTCAAAAATGCTCTTTAAGAGGTAAAGTAGTGAAAGAACAGAATGCTAGCCGTCCTAATGAAGCTAGCGCCCCTCCTCCTCCTCTTAGGACTTTGATCTCATTCACAAAGGTTTGGGAAAATGCTAATATGGTCTCTTATTAGTTTTCTTTGATGTTCATATTGCATATTTTCAGACCCTCGTTTAGCTCTTCTTTTGAATATGTTCTTGTAAATTGGTTTGGGAATTAAGGGCTTGGTTTTCTACCTTTGTAATAAGCCCCGTCTCGTCCTCATTCACACCTTTGTGTTTAAAATTTCTTGCATGAAAAGTCATAAGGAAGGTTCAGTCTGTGCAGCAAGCAACCAATTAAAAACATATCATGGCGACAGTACATTATTGTCACGCAGTCAATGCAACCATCGATCCAACCATCAGCAACAGATCACTACACTCCGCCCACTCGATCACTATCACCTGAATTTTGATCACCTGCACCTCAACGTCAGAGACCCTTTATCTTCCACCGATCCCTTCTCCTCAGTGTCTGGTCTCGTCTCTGACGACACAGACTACTCACCTGTGAGTCCTTCAGTATATTGTACTTACCTGAGGTCTCGTTCTTCCCGTCATTGCCTTCTTCATCTTCATCACCCTGGCTCTTCCCATCATCATCTGCCCACAAAGAAACATGTCTTTAATGTCAGCTAAGTCTTCATCAGCTCAACAATCTCTATCCATCGCATCTGCATTCCTTACCTGCATTGCTCTTTCCTCTGCACATCCTAATAAACTTGTTATACTCATTAAACCTTGTCTCTCCTCTTCTGATTGAGACAATTGTCTACAACGAGGCAGCCAATCTCATCCCTTCCTGACATTTAAAGGTATAGTTCCACCCAACATTATTACATTATTTACTTCATGCAATGGGCAGCGCAGTCTCATCCCAAGACGTCATACAGCTGACGCCATACGTCAAGATCCGTCGTTTTAGGGTACCCTTTAACGTCGGTTAGATGACGTTATCTAATCCTAACCCTACCCCAGACCTAAACCTACCCTGTCACCTATCTGACGTTAAATGTAAAGCGTCAGTTGGATGACGCCCGAGGATCATCATTTAACTGACATTAAATGGTACCCTAAAACGGCGGATGTTGACGTATGGTCAAAAGCGTCAGTTGTATGACGTCTTGGGATGAGAATGTGTTATAATAGGAAACATAAAAGTAGTCCAGAGGGAAAGATTTCAAGTGAAGACTTACATTCTCACTTAAAGCTATCATGTAATTCCAGAGGACTTAAATTGAGACCACCAGTGTTTTGGGGCCTTTTGGGGGGAATGAAAGTATTTTCGTGTTTTTTATTTATTATTTTCTTTCATATATATATACACACTGAAAAGAGCTGAAAAGATTATGTGAAGTTTCTCCTTATCAAAGAAAAACAGCATACAAATTTGGAGCTACAAGAGGTTGAGTTATTGGCAGAAATATTATTTTTGACTGCTTCTCTATATTTATTTAAACATGATACAACATTGACAAAGTATTCTTTGAAAAACAGCTAGCAAAAGCCAATGTTAGGTGTTTTAATGGGTAGATGATTATTAGAAAAGTGAAAAAAAAGAAAAGTTGAAAATTTATTTATATATTTTTTCTTGTAATTCAGCAAGGATGCATTAAATGGATAGAAAGAGGCTAAAGACACTTATTCTAATCCTAATCCTATACAGTCTACTAATACTCCACTCTAACACCGTGTCCTAACTACACGCGACGCGACGCGACGCCGCGACACGCGATAAAAGGTATATTTTCCATGTTAATCAGAGTTTTTGTCTTAACCAGACGCGACGGCGACACGTGAAGTTTCTAATTTAGAAACGGTTCCTATTTCTGCGACGTCGCGGCTGACAGAATGAACTGAAGAAATTACACTGGTTATGAGTACACATCATTTATTTTTAGTTAAAAAAGGTCACTGTGCCACAAGATAACGGATGATTTACCTCTCAGATTTTGAAAGCATGTAATATAGCGTTCAAAATGAATTCTATGCAAACATACGACTGTACTTCATAACAAAATTAGTCAATGAGTATATTTTGTTAATGTTTTGATTTTTAATAATGTTATTTCTTGATTTGATTATGTCCTTACCCATATTCAATGCGAGTGCGGGCCAACAGTGCGCTTTCACAGAGAGACTCTGCTCACACCATAGGCTCATACGCTGTTCTGAATGTGTGGCATCTCACAGTCGCGTCGCGTCTAGTGTGGACAGACACACTTGCTGTCGCTGAAATTTTATCGCGTAGCGTGTAGTTAGGACACGGTGTAATGAGAGTAAGCAGACATGTAGGCGCAACGTTACTTAATCAAGAATGCGTTGTTGTAGGACATTAGGCTTGTGTAGGGTAAGCTGACAGTTGCTCCATTCTAAATTTGCACTCTGTCATCAGGACCCATGGGGGTGATAATGAGAGAGAGAGAGAGAGAGAGAGAGAGAGAGAGAGAGAGAGAGAGAGAGAGAGAGAGAGAGAGAGAGAGAGAGAGAGAGAGAACAATAGCACCATGTTGTCAGATGCAGAAGGTAAATAAGTGGTGTGTGTGTGTGTGTGTGTGTCTGTGTGTGTGTGAGAGAGAGAGAGAGAGAGAGAGAGAGAGAGACAGAGAGAGAGTGTTCGGGGGGCTGGCCACATATGCTGTGATGGATAGTCATCGTCCTTACAGAAAATACACCGCCTATGGGTCTTCTCGCTGTGTTTTAACCCCTTCACTGGCACCTCTGCAAAGGATGGCCCATCACCTCTTACCATGATCTCCACTATTTTCCCAGTACCATAAGTCTCCTTGTGTTTGTCTCTGAGGAGGATGGTTCTGAATCTAATTACAAGGTCTTTTTGTAATTAATTTGCAGTAAACACCTCACTCCATTAGGCAGGGAGTCTAATTCTCCCCTTACACAGGAGGTGCCGCACTCTCACCGGCAGAGCCATTCTATTTTCAGTGCTGTGAATTTATTTCAAATTCAAACATTGCCAGATCTCTCGTCATGAGTCCTTTCGCTGTCTGGCTTTCTGAGGCCTCGAAACTTAATGCGCTGTGATTAAAAAGGTTTTTACCCAGTAGAAATAGTTTTAATGCATGTGCATCAACCACTACAGAGCATTAATCCCCATTACTGTAGTGCCGCTAATCCAGCCTTATAATTTTATAATGATATAATCAAGATAATGCTTCCACTCGTATTAATCTTATTATTCGCCAAAATAGTTTTCAGTTTACATCTAATACTTAAAAACTAGCAATAACTTGTTTTTAAATTTGAACATTTAATCATCTACAAATATAACATGAATATAATATAATATAATATAATATAATATAATATAATATAATATAATATAATATAATATAATATAATATAATAATGATAAAATATTAATTTGTTTGCATTATACCTCCCAAAAAAGTACTTGGACAAATATCAAATTATCACAAACACAGTGCACACTTTTTATCAAAAACTTTATTTAATGTAATGATACAATAAATATATAATAAAAAATCTTCACAATAAAGCAATGAATATACACTAATAAAGTATGTAATAACTTGACAAGTTATTTTTGAGAAAATCTCTCTAGCATCATTTGTTTTACACTTAAAATATCTGTGAAAACTCAATAATAATTTCTTCATATAATTAGATAATTTCGATAAAAACCACTGTCTCTGTGCTAGTCTCCTTAGTCTCCAAATTGTTGTCTACCCAATTTATTACCTTGATTCAGATGTTGGCTGACTACAGTATGACTATTTGCATAACAAAATATTCATACAACAAACGCAATACAGTCTTTAACAGCTGTACCTCTAAGCTTCTAGACACTGTTAAAAGAACAAAGTGTGCCCCTCCAAATTGTGTAAACGCCTTTTTTGCTTATAGATATTTAACTTGCTTTGGTGTTCCGTCTCCGAAGCCCTTTTGGAAAGGGGCCCCAGTGGGATAAATTATAGATGAAGTAAATGAGGGTGTTTTCATTAGAAAGCAGTGCTGTCAGCAGTACAGTACAGTAAGTACACCAGACAATGAAACAAAAACACACAAGGCTGAAAGAAACTTCAACAGACTCGAATGATTCTTCACTGTGTCCGTATCTCTTCATCCGAAATGCGATGTAAACATGGGCCAAATGCAAGATTTATTGCACAATTGACCTTTCAAGCATGGTGAAACCCATGGTGCGCCCACAGCCGATAGATTGTCTAGAGAACCCCGATAAATACCCCAATAGATTGTCTGGAGGGGTTGTGTTCTTTCCGTTTCCAAAGCCGAAAACACAACGTGAGCGGTGCCTACAATGGATAAAACAGTGTGGACGGCCCCACTCCCAGTTAAATGTGACGAACATGGTTAACTCATGTGCAGTGTGCGTGAGACTGGGACACTAAGATTAGTCAAAGAAACACGGAGGAAGCAGATCAAGAGGATCCACAAAGGAATTACGTTTCCTAAAGTGTTGTTGTTAACATGATATTCTCGGGGAAATGAGCTGCAGTCAGCTAGCAGTGCAGCGTCCGTAGTTAGAGGAGTGCACGTTCGCAATGGGGACAGCATGAAGCTTACTTGACAACATCAGTTCATATACATCAATATTGTATAGAAATAACCTTAAATAATATATGGTTATCTGCATCTTTCCGTCTCTTATAGATACTTTTAAACACGAAAATCACATTCAGCATGACACGCAAGCGTTTGCCGTGGTAATGAACAACCTGCTTGTTAAAGTGAATGTATAACCCGGTATCTGAGGCAAAATTACTATATATGCAGTCACAGTGCAAGTTATATATTTCTAACTCCATACAATTAATGTTAGTCACAGAACCAGCTTATCAAATCTTCTTCAAGGCTGGTTACATTTGAGGTAAAGGTCATAGGGTTTCTCAGATTTCGCTTGAGAACAGTATAAGCATTCGCCTCGATAGTAGTCGTGTCTCATTCATTGCATATTTTTATATTTTGAATGTATCCCTCCACTGCATATTTTAACCCCTTGTGCCTCAATCTGGAGGATATCGCGGAGGTAATGCTCCAAAAAAGGTCACTGACACGCATAGTATACCTCCTCCCGTCATGGCAATCTGTCGCGCTGGGGTGCGTTTACCGAAAGCATCGTTAGCCAACTATGGTCGCAAGTTCCGTCGTTATCAGCATAGTTCAACGAGTCGGTGTTTCCCGAAACCATCGTTCCGACGAACATTCGCAAACAGCATCGCAAATTTGTGTGGTTTGAACGACAGCTCTCGACCTGTGGCTAGAAGCACTGTTTCTATATTGCATCACATTTGGAGGTAATAAATCCTTATCTTGGGCAAAATAAGCAAGCTGACATTCAGTACAACCGGTGCCTTTTATTTAGAATACGTAAATGTAATTTACGTCTTTTAGTTTTTCAAAAGATTTGAAGTAACGTGTTTGAAGAGTGCGCATGTGCGAATGTGCTCTGTAAGAACGAGCCAAATATTGAGTCTGGTAATAAAGCAAAATAACTGAGAACAATTTGAAATAGTCCTAAGATGACATGTCTGTAATTTATATTAACAAAACTAGCGATTTCTAAAATAAGCGGATCTCAAACAGTTTAATTAAAAGTAGTTATTACTCCACCACATGCGAAACCAACGTGGTTGAACGATACTTTGCAACAATGGGTTTCGGGAAACAGTAGTGACTAGCTAGTTGATTTCTCCAACGATGCATCGTACTATGATAGTGAAGCAGCGATTTACATCATTGTACGGGACACGCACCCCAGGTCGTGTTTGACCATTTGTTTGATCGGACTTTTGCGAACAGTCAATTCCCTTTCAATTGAGGCTTCTTAAATGTTGCAATGATTGTTTAAGTGCTTTCTGGCTCATTTGTGTTTTGTTATATATAACGAATTACACCAAATTAACATGCTAAATTGACAGCCCAAATCATTAGCGTTAGGATAAGGGATGGGACGCAGAGGGAATACAAAGTGTGAGCAAAAAGAGAGAGACTGTCACAGGCCTAAATGCATTAATCACAATGATACACCTCTCGCTTCTCTGCATATGCTCCCTTCCATATTAAACAAAGGAGACAAATCAGTCGACACATTCACCTGGAGCCCTTTTCATCAATCTGAAAAGCACAAGTGGATTTAGTTGTGCTTCCAGCGCAGGGCTGTGCGGGTCAAAGATTCCTCATCATTTGTCCTGCGAGACAAAAGTTTTGTAGTTCAGTGATATTTCGCCGCTTATCGCTTTATTTGTGAAGTTTATGGATGTAGGCTTTTGCTAACAGATTAAGAGTAATCCAGGCTGTTTGTGTGGCCCTGGTGGGAGTTAATGAAAATTCAACCGCTATAAAAGCAGACAGCAGCTCTTTACAACATTTACTGTCATGCAAAATTAAACTCAATCAAACTTGGATTCTCATTTAGAGTGTAAATGATACCATTATGATCCTTTTTCCAGTTTTGTAATGATATTCATTCTGATCATTTATACAGCCACTGAATCAGAATGTGTTTGTGGCAAAATTAAGCTGAGGGTTATTTATTTATTTATTTATGCTATTTATTTTCGGGGAGAATATTGTTATATTTTAAAAGTGTCCATTAGATATATCACTTTGCCTCTGACATTAATGTAAATATGATTGTTATTATAATTATGCATGATTTATATGTTTTCTGTGCTTAATTAGGTGACATTTACAAAAGAGTGTGATGTTTGACTGCAAAACTAGCCTATGAAGTCATTCTAATATGCTGAATTGATGCTCAAGAAAAAAATCTTATTCTTATCAGCCGAACCCGTGATATTTTTTTAGGATTCTCGGATGAATAGAAAGCTGTTTGGTAATGACTACCGGCATCTACGGTAGTCATTATATGGTAGTCGTATTGTATAATGACTACCGTAGATGCAACACTCATTTCAAAAAAGCGAGGCACTGGGGAGCACTATTCGTTTCAATGCAAAATATATTTTCACCTCTACATGGGAGAAATTCCTACACATTGCCCCTTTAAGAACTGACCCCAATTTTTTTAACAATAGTGTATAAGTGGTTTTAGTCCTTTTTATTGACCACAAGCCATAATTTATTATTTTTTATGGCACAAACATGGCTGAACAAGCCACAGTTAAGTTGGGACTTTATTCAAATCCTTAACCCTAAGTATTATGAATAATATAGCAACGACATAACATGCTGTTCTGTGTTCCTGGTTGTATGGCAATACAATTCTAGATTCGAAACTCTTAAACTCTGGTTGGGTGAAGCTGTAAAACGCCACATTAATTGGCAAAGACATCTCACATGCTTCCTAAACAGGATAAAGATTGGGTTTAAAGTTAATATGCAGGCATACTGAACTTTCAACAAGACATAATGCATAAAATATGGAGCCTATACGCCATGTTCTTCTTTTATAGTGCATAACATTTCATCTTTCTTTCCCATTTAACCATTAACTACGTAAATCACCTTGAGAGTGGTGCAGTCAAAAGCCTGCACAGTCTTTGAAGTGAAGATTTTCTTCTTTCAGTTGCTCTCATCTATCCCGTAGAGTATTTGTTTGCCCTGCATGTTAACCAGTGTACTCGTGGGTACAATGAGAGGACAACTTCACCCAAGAGGATCCCGTGCCTTGGCATTTTCTAGCTTCTTTTGTCTGCTCGTTTTTATTTACCCAAGTACCGCTCTAGCCCTGTGACAATTCTCAAATTCAACCCCAACCCACAATATCCATTTATTCTTATTAGCCACACAACGGAAAGTGTGTTATCTTACCTGGCCAGACACACCAGAAAAAAATAATGCTGGTAAAAAGTCACAAATTGGGTTTAGGGCTGAATAAAAGTGCTTTTTCAATTGTTTGCCAATTGCCATGCAGGTCATTTTCTCATGCACAAAAAGTTTATAGAGTTAAGTTTCTGTTTTTGATGAGCTGTTTCTGATGCAACTTCTCAAAAAAAAACTGCATGAAAAAAGAAGACACCAGCAAAAAGTCATAGAATTGCAATACAATCAACACAATTACTGACTGACTTGTTTTATTCCAACAATAGCAAATACAAGATTTATTTATCCAATCTAGCCAATCCTGTAAAAGTACAGTTGGTCCGACTATGTCTCCGTTCTCTCCTTCAGCGAACGATGGTTAGTAACCAAGACGATATTTTCTCCAATTACTATTTTATTTTCAAATAAAAGATTTCTTGTATGATAAATCGATGAACTTCTGCTCAGAAACAATGAAAAACACCCCATTTCCTCGAAGTTTAAAAAAAGGTCACCACAGAGAAAAAATGGAACAACTGTATTACTGCTTATAAGTAGCACTTCCTAAACATTTCTAGAACTGTTGAGAACTTTCTGGAATTTTCTAGAAAAATCCAAATCTTGGTATACGTACATTCTGTATAAGAGAGCTAATGAGCAAAGAACTCAACTTGATAGTTTTTCTTTATTTGTTTCAATAGCAATATATAATGTCGCACAAGATAAGTGATCCTACCCTACAGAGGAACAATGCTATCTGGACAAATAATAAAGAGATTTCAGCAATCACATTAGTTCGGTAGACTGAAATGTCCTTATTCCTTTATCCGTAGGACTCACGTTGCGTGTGGCGCTGGTATACGTCTCTCATTAGCGATTGGCGCCCTGCTTCAAACTAGTCATGTTAAAAACATCACTGTATTCACTCATCCATAAAAGATCCATCAGCTTGATGACAAGATCCGTAATAGAGAGCCTAAGTCCCCCCCCCCCCCCCCCAATGGAGAGAGACAACACATATTTTGATCTCGTTTGAATTTTGCCCTGAATTACAATTACACATATGATGTTTGTCAATTTAAAAGATACATTTTAAAGTAAAGAAAGTTGCAGTTTGATTTGTAAAACCATTGAGGTATAAGACGGTGAAAATACGTAATTACAAAGACTACAATCCCTTTTTCAGGGTTTGTAGTCTTTTTCTCTCAATGAATGAAGCTAACTTTACTGAGGCTAATGTCTGTCATTGTTTCTATAGTCTTACGTTATAATCGTAACGTTACGCCGTTATGCCTGAGTGTTTTGTACCAGACTGCTGTAAGAAATTATAGTCTGCTCCGATCCAACTTCC
This sequence comes from Pimephales promelas, assembly GCF_016745375.1. The sequence continues at coordinate 26,831,116 of NW_024121099.1, forward strand.
ACTCCAATATAGATTATATTTAAAGGTTCCTTCACTTAAAATAGCTTATTTATCATAGAATCAATTCCTTACAATGTTAAAATAATCACATCACCTATAGTGTGGGAAGGACAGCAGGTATTCAAGAACCATCTTGATTAGGGCGTTTCTGAGAGATATTATCACCTTTAAACATTTGACCGTATCACTCTAACACTTGCATCGTTCTCTTCGATTTACATTTAAAGACAGAGTTTGGAATAACAAAGACATAGACACGGAGGCAGGGCCGTATTAAGAGCTCACTGGGCCCCGGGGCTATGAGTTACTGCAGGGCCCCCCCACCACTTTAGGTCACCAACTGAGCTAAATGTTATATTATTATAGCCTACGAGTCATTTTATCCATCTATGATATACTTCACAGTTAAGTTATGTTACTTTTAACATGATTTTTTTATCATATCAAAATGTATTGACTAAAATTTCATAATTATTGTGACCAATTTCAATATCACCAAAAAATAATAGTAGCTTAAGAAAATAATCTCAAGCTTACTGATGACAAGAGTCACAAATTAAAATAGAACAAAGGCACAATAAATCGACCTATATGAAAAACTTAAAGCACTGAATAATATTATATAAAGTAATCAAATATACAATACATGGTTTTCACTATAAATTCAACATTCATTCTTGTTAATTTTGCAAAAGTAATTCAGTCAAATGCAGTAAATTACTTTCTTTCTGATGTTTGATTAACATTATTGACACACATGGCGACAGCAGCTTTATTAGCAGCGTCTGTCACTTTGAGACCTCAGAGTCGGATTCAAGTGCGCTGTGCAAAACCGTCTCAAGTTCACCACAGTCTATGGTTCACCTTGGTCTCAAAACCAGCATTTACAAAATAAATTCTCCCGCTGCTCACTGTGCCTGAGCAGTTTGAAATAATTTGTAATTTTGTATCCAAACCACAACGTTTAAAAAACGCGTTTAAATGATAAACTTACATCATGATGGCGCAGCAAAATTTAAATATTTCTACCGGATATATTATCGCCAGTCCTTTAGGCGAATATAGAGTTTAATCAAACACAAAAAGCAAAATTATACATCCATCAAGTTAATATTCAAACTTACCGAAAGTTTGTGGGGTCGATGATGACGCTGTGTTTTAAGAATAGACTAGATTAGAATGAAGAGAAGAGTAAAGGCGATTGATGTATAGCCTATTCTAATAAGGCGCAGGCAGCAATCATCTATAGGCCTACGTGCAGCAGCAGGTCGGTCGTTCACAAGTTAAATATAGAATAAATATATTTGTCATATAAAATTAAAACCTGACGTTTCAATTTACCATGGTTTGATTGACAGGTGGCCTGGCCAATCATAACGCCGAATACGCAACTTTGTCCGACAACAAAGCTGTCAGTCGGTGGACATGAACTTGAAAACGGTAATGTTTAAATTACTTAAATGACAATATTTGAAAGTTGAGACTTTGTTTCATATCAACAGTAAGCTGCTCTGAACTCTCTCTCGTAATCACTCGGTGTAACGTCTTTGCCCCGCAAAATATTTTTCACTGCGTGAGTGCATGAGAACGTGATGTGCGTGACTCGTGAGAGCCGCCTGGCTCGTGGCCCGTCACATAGTACCTAAAAAAGGCGGGTCTTTGCGAACGTCTCTATTAATGATAATGATTCCATGATAATGCATGGAATATAAGGCAAAGTGCAACTAAATAACAGGGATAATTTGTGGGGGACGTTGCGTGGTAAGGCTTTGGTAATTAGATGGCTTGCAGTATCTGCTCCACAGCCAATCACGGGCCCCCTCCTTGCTTGGGCCCCGGGGCTTAAGCCCCGCCTAGCCCTATGGTTAATGCGGCCGTGCACGGAGGCACCACTTGTATCGTTCTCTTCAATTTACATTTAAAGACAGAGTTTCAGCTCCACGCTGAGAGAGAAGACGAATCTGTTTGTCTTGATTTACATTTAAGAGAAAGCTTCATTTACATGCTGAGGGGGAAAACAGATGTAATACGGTATAAAATGTTTGCGCTGGGATGAGTTCGGGGTTCATTCTGACGTCGGTGAACCCAAGGTGCTTCGTGTGCCTTGCCACTGCTAAGCTGTAAATAAACTTCATTTTTGAGATCTTCGACGTCCACGTAATTTTTCTTACACTGCACACAAATGAGCAGCGGATCCCATTCGTTGTTTCGCTTCCCGGGAGATGAAGTTCATTGAGCGATTTTCACATAAAACTAAATGTTACTCTTCTGTTTTATGACAAACTGACTGTGATGTTTTTGACTTTCAGAATTATCTTTTAAATTGACAAACATCATATGTGTAATTCAGGGCACAGTTCAGGCGGAATAAAATGATAAGTTGTCTCTCGCCATTGACTACCACACATATTTTTTCCGAAATAAGGTCCCATGAGCCGGAAGCGGAGGGGCGGGGCTTAGGCTCTCTATTCCGCTTGATGCTTTGCATCATCGATATACGCCTCTGTTATTGTAAGAGATTAGTGGTGGTGGCCAAAATTTTACCTGGTACAGGTACAAAAATTACCTGGTGGCCAAAAATTACATACTGTATGTTTAATATAATACACTGGTAAGACTATACTTTCAAGCCTGTGTTATAATATCAATAAACTGTTACAACTTTATGAGTACATTTTACTTAACATTGCACTGTTCATGGAAATGGCCAGTTTGGTAAAGCTTAGCTTATAAGAGTTGCAACAGAAAAAAGCTTATATTCCCATTTTCCAAATTAGGTTTAACTTTGCTCATTTTCAGCAACTAAAATTACACGTTATTTCAGAGTCAGAGTAAAAAAAAGTTGACAAAAGACATTTTTGAAAAAAATTAACCACATAAAAGACAAAAAAAAAAATAAACAATGAACAATGAATCTCCCTCAAATTTAATCAGAGCAGTGATTTTTGTTATGTTATGCAATCTTTAGTCCTTCAACTTTTTTGTTAGTAAAACACAAATGTTCTGTACACACTTCACTACTGCTGCATTCACACACTATGTTGTAATGAAAGGAAATAAAGCTCTGAACGGTTTCGAATCGCTCTCATGGTACTTTGATATCACACCGATCGAACTGCACAGCACCACCACACACCTTAAATCTGCAGTGGTCAGGTGGTACAAGTCATAGCTCTCTGAATATTATGAGTTTACACATTGTTCTGCAAGCACATAAAGGCTTTTTACAGTTCAGAATATTTGTCACAAAGAGACAATGAAAAATCACATGAAAGTAATTCCCCATCGTGTTCGCTTATGTGTTTGAGCGTAAAAACATTGACACATTTTTTAAAAACATAGCCAAAATGTATCTCTTCTAGGCAGTGCAAGACAAATGTGTAAATAAAGACAACAATGTCATGCTGCTGCGAGCTCCTTCCAGGGAAATGAAACGTTGTCAGGGTTCAGTGATAAGCTATAGACCTGATCCCTGGAGAAGTGTTGCATTGAAGATATTAAAGAGGATGTTTGTTTTTTTTTTTTCTCCCTCTTGCCTCCCGGCCAACAACATCTCTGCCAACAAACACTTTTAGTGCAAATTGCAGTGCAAGGCTGGCGCGAAGTATTTCGCACTTACAGATTAAAATAAATAAATTGAGCTAAATCTTAAAAGTGCCACAAGAAAAAATGATGTTTTAAATGCCTTGAATTTCTCAAAATGCATCTAAGAATATTGTCAAAGGACAACTGGATTACTTCCAAATATGACTCTTATGACCACTATGAATCATTTTAAAGCTGTGACATCATGCGTCATACAATATATGAATTGTTTATGGTGGCTCTCATGCAATTATGTCATTGCTGACAGCAGGAAATTGCTTAGGAAAGGCAAACGCCCTCTCTGAATGCCTTCAGTGTACTTTCAAAAAGCAGCCTTGCTGCACAAAACAATGCTGATTTTAAATAACTGACACAGTAAACAGCAGGTGTTTGTGTAGTTTCCTAAATCAAGATAAAGTTGATTTAAATTTGAGATGAATGTCATCTATTAGAGGGTTGTTATAAAATGGATAGTGCTGATCCCACATGCTGATGGGGAAACATGTTATAACCTGTTAACTGTTCAACCCCCTTTTTGCATGGATCTGAATTTAAATTGAGCGTCAGTGTCAGTTCCGGCCGTCCACACGGTCTCATCAGCGTTCTGCTCAGCTGAGCTGCATCAGTGCATCTGCTGTTCATCTCCCCTACGCTCAAATCAGGGCGCCATATTTAAGCTGATTCAGTTCGCTTCTAACCGCTTGATGCTCGCTCTCTGCAACCCACCTCCTCTCCAGCACCTCCTTGTCGTGTATAACGTGGCATTTGCTTTTGTCATCATTGCTGCTCTGTTCATATGGGGAAACATATGCTGCTGCTGTCCTCTGACTCTCTGCTATTTCATTGTGCTCATGAAAGGTCAGAGGACTCCCTGAACAGAGCCATCCCACCACATTTTATGAACTTTAATTGCAATTTATTCAGTACAAATTCCTAATCATTCAAAAATACTGTAGATAAAGTAACTTAGCATGGAATCTTTTCATTTGGTCATTTGGTTCATTCAACGAACGAAATGAATTGACTTGGAAAAAGATTTGTTCATTTTGATGAACGAGTTCGAACGGGAGAGTCACGAACGCGCATCAAGGCGACAATTTGAGCTTATAAAACTTAAACTTTGTTTTTTTTTGTTTTTTTTTTAAATGAGCGATCGTTTCGCTTGATAAGACCCTTATTCATCGTGTGGAGTCGTTTAAAGCCCTTTGAACAGATTGCAGTTTGCACTGAAACTGTCTTTTGGACGTTGAACCGTTTGGTTCCCATTAAAGTGCATTATATGGAGAAAAATCCTGGAATGTTTGTATCAAAAACCTTAATTTCTTTTCGACTGAAGAAAGAAAGACATGGACATCTTGGATGACATGGGGGTGAGTAAATTATCAGCAAACGTCTTTTAAAAAGTGAACTACTCCTTTAATGTGAGACCAAATATTCACTTTAGGGTTCAAATCTGGACTCTGACCAGGCCAAAACATGACTCTACTCAAGCTCTGTCTCTGCAGTTTTGGCAGGAGCATTGTCTTGTTGAAAAATATCATCTGATCATTCATTGATTCACGATGATCAAACGATGATCATTCATCGTTTCATTGATTCACTCCACACAACTCTGCTGATCCATTCTGAATCATCAAACTTACCATATTCTGCCAAAAACTTTATTCCTTTGTATATATTTTTATGAGCAATTATATTTTCAGTAGTGTATTCGCTTAAATAAACTTTAGCATTTTTAGCCATTTTGGGCTTGGCCAATTATTTTGCCCAGGAGTGTACTGAACCAAACAATGTTTATTTTAAAGAAAAATTCTATTTCACAAAATAATTCGGACTCTAAAGTTACGAGAAAATCAAAGCCACATGTCTAACAATGTTCTGTTCCATATTTCAAGTTGATATCACAAAAATGTCCAATTTCAAAACAAGCTTTCGAATAATACCTAAATTGTGATAATCACTAAAATAGATGATAGGGAAAAAAGGCAGTGTGCCAAGTGTCCTACTACCAGGACACTGAGATTTAAGTCTATAACCCATTAATCGATAAACTATCACCATCGTGCCTTGAGTAAGACACTTCCTCCAGGTCTGTCTTTGGATAAAACTTTTGGATAAAAGTGACTAAACTGCAAAGTTGTATAATGGTGAGTTTTCTGCTATTAACTCTGAGTGGGTGCTGTTTGTTGTGCTGGACAAACATTTTGTGCAGCTCATGAGACCAGTTGGGGATAAAATACTTTTAAGTAGTCCTTTTTTTGAGCAGTAAACAAAGCAGCCCTGAATTAAATCAACTTAACGAACTCTAAAAAGTGAAGTACAATAATGCACTTATTTCCCTCCAGACCGGGTGCATTAGTAAGCACTTACTGCCACATTTATACTGTGAGAAGGACAGGTGCTGCACCCACATATTTTGTTTACATCACTTTGCAAATTCAAAGAGTACAAGCAAGGGGAAAAGGGAAATAAAAGAAAAAAGCCAACAGCTTAGAATCAGTTGCTAAAAGTCTGAGGACGAATTGTATCCATTTCTACCACCTTGGACAACCTTTTCAGAACTTTTGAGTTGCATTCTGCAAAGCAATGTCATGTAGTAATTACACACCTGTTTAGCAATGTGACATAACATGGTACAAGATGAATGGTGACCATGTGACCCATTTACATGTTCCTTAAAGGTGCTTTCTGCGTCATTTCTGCGTCGCTGGCAACAAATAACATTTCGGTTCAAACATGTTGCATATTAGGGGTGTAACGGTTAAAATTGCTCTGGGTTTGGTTTGAATTAAAGCTACAAATGTTAATAAATTAAGAGCAGTACGTTATTTTCTCTTTGTCTCTTTTTTTCACTTTCAGACCGAATGCATGGATCCATACTGATAAACATATATGAAAAGAGACATGACTTTCTATGTGCACGGTGTGTAAGTAAAAAAAAGAGGTGTGTTTCAGTCTATGCGCATAGTTCTTTACTGTCTTATTCATGCGTTTCATCACTATATCAATAGTGCTCTGATACATGTACATTTACATACTGCGATATCAGTGTTGTAGTCGAGACCAGCTCATTTGAGTCCGAGTCAAGTCCGAGTCGAGACCGAGACCAAAGATAGTCGAGTCCGAGTCGAGACCAAGGCCAAAGACAGTCGAGTCCGAGTCGAGACCGAGACCAAAGATAGTCGAGTCCGAGTCGAGACCGAGACCAAAGAGAATCCAGTCCGAGTCCAGACCGAGACCAAAGACAGTCGAGTCCGAGTCGAGACCGAGACCAAAGAGAATCCAGTCCGAGTCCAGACCGAGACCAAAGACAGTCGAGTCCGAGTCGAGGTCGAGATCAAAGAGAGTCGAGTCCGAGTCGAGACTGAGACCAAAGACAGTCGAGTCCAAGTCGAGACCAAGACCAAAGAGAGTCGAGTCCGAGTTGAGACCGAGACCAAAGAGAGTCGAGTCCGAGTGCAGACCGAGACCAAAGAGAGTCGAGTCCGAGTCGAGACCAAAGAGAGTCGAGTCCAAGATCAAAGAGAGTCGAGTCCGAGTCGAGACAGAGAACAAAGAGAGTCGAGTCCGAGTCGAGACCAAGACCAAAGAGAGTCGAATCCGAGTCGAGACCGAGACCAAAGAGAGTCGAGTCCGAGTCGAGACCGAGACCAAAGAGAGTCGAATCCGAGTGCAGACCGAGACCAAAGAGAGTTGAGTCTGAGTCGAGACCAAAGAGAGTCGAGTCCAAGATCAAAGAGAGTCGAGTCCGAATCGAGACAGAGACCAAAGAGAGTTGAGTCCGAGTCAAGACAGAGACAAAAGAGAGGCGAGTCTGAATCGAGACCGAGACCAAAGAGAGTCCATTCCGAGTCGAGACCGAGACCAAAGAGAGTCGAGTCAGAGTCAAGACCGAGACCAAAGAGAGTCAAGTCTGAGTCGAGACCGTGACCAAAGAGAGTCCAGTCCGAGACCAAAGAGAGTCCAGTCCGAGTCGAGACCGAGACCAAAGAGAGTTCAGTCCAAGTCGAGATCGAGACCAAAGAGAGTCGTGTTCGAGTCGAGACCGAGACCAAAGAGAGTCGAGTCCGAAACCAAAGAGAGCCGTGTCCGAGTTGAGATCGAGACCAAAGAGAGTCGAGTCCGAGTCGAGACCAGAGAGGTTGAATAACCTAAGGTCGGGTCTCAAACCAGACTTAAAGTTATCTTCAAGGATATGTAAAATATTTGGTGGTAACAATAAAATTGGCTCCATACTCAAACAGTAAACCAAATATACCATGGAATCATGTACACTGTGATGGTAAAAAGGCCAAATAGTGGTGTAAAGGCAATTTTATTATAATTATGACTTACAGTTATTACAATCAGTTACAAGTGCTTTTATTACAAGTGCTCTTTCACATAACATTACTGCATACGAATTCTGTTTGGCTCTTATATTCAAACTGAATTATGGATGATAAGGCAGACATTTTCAATACATAGTTGAGCTAGAGGCTCCACATCACATCTGACCTGGGTCCTGCTGCATTTGTGTGCCACGAACATTATAGTCTCAAGTCATGCGCAGTTGTGCGCAAGAAAGTCAGCAATCATTGGACGTTTCAATCAAACAACAATTTAAAGAAATATTAACATTCAGCAATAATCATGACATATTTTGAATGGGACTCGAGTAGACTCGGGAATAAGTCTGAGTCCTAATATGTTCGAGTACGAGTCAATTCCGAGTCAAAATTCACACGAGTCCATCAAGACCGAGACCATTAAAATATACACAACACTGTGCGATATACACGATTAGCAAAATCTCTAATGGTAGATATTTTATGCCGTTGCCACAATATAGCCTAATACATATACAGCCCAGCTTTATGTGCCTTTACATAGCTGTGATTCCATAAATTAAAATTATTGATTTAAGATAGACACAAACAGCCAAATTAATACAGAAATTGACGCCAGAAATCTCAAACAGAGATCACAAAGCAAAACACATTCAACTTTTAACACATTAAGAGATAGTATTTTTTATTTTTTTTTTAAAAAACACTCTTCACCTTAACATACAAACAGTACTTAGAAAAAGACAGAAAACAAGTGACCTCTAACAAACCCCCAAGGCTAATGCTTACTATTCACCGTCTGTGGTCGTCTGAGTAGTCTGCCCTCATTTTACACTTTTTCTGCCCAGCAGCACGTTGCAACTGACCTTAACTACAAAATCATAAAAACTACTCATCTTTAACTCCCAATAGAGGCAGCATGGAGCCCGGCCAGGGTTGAAGTGACACCATCCCACCTGCCTCTACAGTGGGTAGCTGGCAGTTCAGTGACTCATATTCAGATCACCAACAGTTACGATGAAAAAAAAAATTACTATTCTATGCCAAAACACAGATACAGGCTTCTCTTTGAAGGTAGAGATTGCATCTTTTATATTTTCCTGTAGAGAATGGTGGATATTGTAACTGTCAGGCATCATCTGCTGCAGCCATTTTGCGCTATTCTGAAAAGATTTCACACATCATACGTAAGAAGTTTATGTGTACAAGAAGAACTTGAGCGTTCAGAAACGTTTTCACGCCACAATACAAGAACTAGTAGATATCCACAAATCTGATTTATAGTAATATCCACTTTGCAATGTGTCAGCTGAAGTGAAAATGCTTTGAAGACCTTTTTTCTTTTTGACTGTCAGATATGCCTGCCCGTACACCTCAGATGACTCAAACTAAACCTTTCATGGAGTGAAGAGTGCATTTGTTGCAGTTCCAGTCTAAAAGGGAGTATAATAAATTGTAAATTTGATGTCTGAGGTATTTTCCTGTCTAAAGAGTTTAATAGGAGAGCTTGTGGGGAAGTTGTCTCTGACGCACAGCCATTTACAAAATGATCAGCCTACATGTGTTTATAGCGCAGAGCGTTACACAGATTGCTGAATGATCCCTCAGATAATCCCATGAGACTCCAACCGAGTGTATTGTTTAACAGTGTAACTCAAGCTTATAATTTCAAACGGATGTAGCACAAATTGCAGCATGACAATGCCATTCTCCATTGTACGCAAATTAGCTCCCTATGAAAGAACACCTGGAGTTTGGGGCTCTGAAAATGTGTTAGGTACAATGAAAAAATATAATTATTGCAATATACAAACGTTGAATTGGAGAAATTGGTTGGACAGCATCTTCAAACACTGTCAGTAAAGCCTTGCAAACACATTGTTCGCTTGAATGGTTTCAAACCCTGAGACAGACTTGCTATCTTGAAAAAGACACAACAAATCTGTCACTTCATCAGGAAAATGTAGATACAGATTTATTATTATCTGCATTTATCATTGATTTGTTTGATTGAAGTTCCAAGAAGTCTAACACTGTATGAAATTAAATACAAAATGTCAGGTGCTAAAATTATGTTGGCAGCCATAACCTTGTTAAAGTGAGAAATAATAAAATTGTCACATACATAGTCAGAATAGTCTTCCTGAGACTGATGATTTGACATTGACTAATTTATGACTCAACTCAGCACACAGTGCATATTTACAGTCCATTATTATTTCTAATTTTAAATGAATCATAAATGATCAGAAACATACTATTTTGACTACTTAGGACTATGATCATATTTATGTATTTCTTTCTTATTTCATTATTTATTACTTTAACAAGGTATTATGGCTGTCAACATGAACATTTACAAGGAATTTTCTTGAAATTGCTTTCTTAATTTCATGATTCAACACCTCATTCAAGTTGGGCTGATTCTTACAAATGTGATAGTTTGAAAATACATTTATGCCATCTTTTTAAATAATGCATTTGATTTGTTCTTTCCGATGCATCGTTTTTCCATGTGGAAAAATAAATGAATCCAGATTTCCAACTGGAATAAATGCAAATGGAGACAAGCCAAGACAAGCCTGGTTTTTCAAAGGTAACCAAAAACTCTCAGAAATTCCTGTGTTTGAGAGACAAACACAGTGATAAAGATCGTGACAGATCCAGATAAAATCAGTGTGGCAAAAATGTCATCTTTTTAGTTTTAGATGCTTTTGTTTCAGCGGTTTACAGCGGTTACAGAATCAGATAAAGACACATCCTCTTATTAAAGATTCATCAGCCTCTGTCACCGAATGAAACTTGCGGCAATGATTCATGTGGGCAAGACTGAAAACAATGAAAAAGTATTATCTCAAGCCAGCACTGGCAAAGTTTCCAGTTTTAACTCTGAACTCCCTCAAGGAAACAAGCTCTCCCTCAAGATTAGATTTTCTTTTTCCCTGTTCTCCTTGTTATTGAGAAAGAAAGGCGGGACAGGTCGGTGGGCAGCCACTAGAGTCTTTAGTCTATCATTTACTGTTAGAATAGCCTTTGTGCCTACTTCTATATCTATAAAAATGCCTGGATTGTGTAAAACAGCTTTCATTAAAATTACAAAATTACTTACTTTCTACAGCACTTAGGAAACGCATCAAATTGTCTGTCTTGGCTGAGTGTCATAAAGGCTTCTCAGAAACACTAGATGCATGAGGAAAAACAGCATGAAGAGCAACAGTGACCCCTGGAGTTTGAAAGGATATTTCAATAAACCAATGTACTGTGTTTTCAATAAACTGGTTGGCATCAGTGGTTAACCCTGGTAGATGTATTATGAAGCCAAAAAGCATAGTTCTACATTGATGACCATTCAAAAGTAGCCAATAGCCATGTATTCAAAATGAATATTTCATTTTAGTACAGACAATGTGTTTTATCATATATTTACCAACATAAGAGGACTTGCAGTTCTGTGCACACCATTGCGATGAATGGATATCCTAATAAATAGCTTTCTTCAGGTTCAATCCTCATGTTATTCTTGAAAAATAATTGAATTTATCACTCAAATAGGCTAGTTCTGAATGGACAGAATATTATTTTAGGCTACTCACATGTTTGTTCTTTACACAAAACCTGTCTCAGTGTCGCAAATTATATTTTTGTTGTTTTTTATTTTTTATTTTTTTACAGAGCCACAGTATAGCATTGTACATGAAATAATGCTATTATGCGATGTAGGTCATTACTAAAATTGTGCTGATCTCTTAAACCTGGCTATGGACCATTACTATAAATGTAGAATGCTACAAAACAGTCTAAATAATTGGTAAATGCATGACATTAATGTATTAATGTAAATGTAAATGTATTAATGTTAGTGTTTAGCATTTGTAAGCTCCAATTCGCAGACTGCCACTCTGACTCTCTAATCCACCATGAAGGAGCTGCAAATTGATTCGTAGGTCTCTATAGCTGTATTCAGCCAGTAATTGTTTTACATGGGGATGGTGTTGTAATTTCAGCATTTTAGCAAGACAGTAGGTGATTTTAGTGCTTTCCGAATCTGAATCTGTTATTCTTGCACTACCCAGGTGAAAATTTCTGGCCAAATTTTGATAAACAGCAGGGTCATATGGTAATTCATTTTTCTTTGTGTTCTTTGAGTTGGAAAGGAGCAACTGGCCCAAAAGACACTGTGTCAATAGTTTTACTTTACTTTTAACTAACAATAACAGCAAATTCATGACATATGACATATCCCTGCTGCTGATGCTGCAAAATAATAATAATAATAATAATAATAATAATCATCAGAGGTGGAGGAAGTACTGAATCTCAGTACTTAAGTAAAAGTACAAATAACCAAATAAATATTTACTTTAGTAAAAGTGGAAGAAGTAACACAATGACAACCATACTTAAGTAAAAAGTACCTGATTTTAAATGTACTTTAAGTATTAAAAGTAAAAAAAAAAAAAAAAAATGTTGTCACCATTTGAGAAGCAGGGTGATAACCAGATAAACATGGATTTGGTGTAAGATATTGCTAATCAAGGATACAATTGATAATTAAAAAGTATAAAAGAACAGAATTTATTTGAGATAGAAATAAAAGGCTGAATAAAAGGATTGATTTTTTTTAATCACATATAAATCAGTTTTTTGAGGATCCCCCCCCCCCACCACCACCACCACCACCACCACCACCCCAAATTTCCCTGAAGAAACTATTTAAACTCTTTAAAGTCGACAAGAAAGAAAAATATGGCCATATTTGGTGATAAAATATGCAAAAGCTAATTTTCAAAGCCCAAATTCAGACTACGAACCAGACGTTCCCATAATAAATGTTGAAGATTGGCTGCCATTACATGCTATATTTGTCAATGATGGAGTCATTTCAGATCTGAAACTGATTATTATAGCCTGCCCAGATGGATATTGCCTTTGATTGTTTTAGAGCCAGGAAAGGTTGCACACAATTCCCCTAACCGGCCCCTCTATTCCCCTCTCTCTGGCACCCTTTGCTCCAGAGCTACAGCAAGAACCAGCGGAGGAGACCTTGACACATCTTTTCTAATATCCATCCCCCTGAGAGCTGTCCCCATTCGGAGTTCAGCCACACTGGGAATGAGAGATGATAGGCCTTATTGAAATCGTTACTGCTCCCTCCTCCGTAATATTTTCACTCGGCAGCCTTGACTGAGAGATTCTTATTGCCCTGCCCCTGGATGAGGGTGAAAAATAGCACTGATAGAAAAAAAAAAAAAAAAACAATAACCCAAAATGAAAACAAGGTGAGCTATTCTATATATGGCTGCCAACACAATCCTTTCGTTCTAGTTTGCTTCCAAATATAAAGGCTAAAAACAAGGACCTACATAAAACTATAGGAGCAATTGGTTTTTACTTTTCTCCGAGACTCAACATAAAGTTTTACAAAGCACAGCAGAGGCTGCCATCTGTGTACCCATTCTGCATTATGAAGCTTTAGGAGGACGGGACGAGACAAAGCAACATCAGAGGAGCCCAATCTGGTGCTGGACATGTGAATGCCTGACACAGGAATATTACATATTCCTCCTCTCCCTCATTACAGCCACATCAGAGGCCGGAAACTTGAATGTATCTCCTACTGTTAGCTTAATTAACCCTCCTAATGAATCTATCCTTTTTTCGGAAGACATCTGTGGAAGTGACATTCTCTAGCTGCAGCTATTCTTGAAGCAAGACAATGAAATTAACTTTTTGTGTCAAGTCTGGACTAACTAGGGGTGTGTTTAGACTAGATCCGTCACTAACCGTATAGTTCAACGAGTCTGTGTTTCCCGAAACCATAGTTCCAATGAACATTCGCAAACAGCATCGCCAAGTGTTGTGGTTGGAACGAAAGCTTTCGACCTGTGCTTAGAAGTATAGTTTCTTGTTTACATGTCTTGTGGACTTAATAAAATCCTTATTTTGAGAAAAATAAGCAAGCTGACATTTAGTACGATCTATATATCTTTTATTTTGAATATATACAAATTTACGTCTTTTAGTTTTAAAGCACCGTTTTTGAAGAGTGTGCATGTGCATATGTGCTGTAAGAAGTGAATCTGGAAATAAAGCAAAATAACTGCCATTAATTAAATCTCAAAAGGATTCATTAAAAGAAGTTGGATTAAAAAAAATATATCCAATGTGGTTGAATGACAAATTTGCGATATTATGGTTTCGGGAAACACTAAAGCTAGTTGATTTCTTCAACAATGCATCGCACTATGGTAGTTTTGCCTGCGAGTTACGTCATTGAACAGGAAACGCACCCCAGATAATAGTCCCTATTTGTAGTAAGATGTTCTTTCTTACATTGGTTTACCAAAGTGTATCGACACCCAGAATCTCTAAATTTATGTTACAAGTTGGGGAATCTTTAACAAAACTGAAACAAGAAACATAAGTACATTGTTAAAAGCATTGTGGACCCACCCAGAAGAAATTTATATTGCTCAGAGGTTGAACTTTCATTGCTCAGGAGGCTCAGGTTAATCTAGGCGTCAAGTTTTTCAGTTGCTTCAATCTTAAATTCCTCTGGAGAAATATGGCGCTTTTCCACTGCATGGCACGGTACGGTTCAGTTCGGTACGGCACGCTTTGGCACTTTTCCACTGCATGGTACGGTGCGGCTCGGCTCGGCTCACTTATGGCACATTTCCACTGCATGGTACGGTACGGTACGGCTCGCTTCGGCTCACTTCGAATGGTACCTAGTCTGTTGAGGTTCCAAGAGTTCCATACCGATACTAAAATTTGACGTGAAACACTGCAGATCACAGATTGGTCAGACAGAATCGTCACTACCAGCGTCATTGTATTTGCAACACGAGAAACCAAACCCACTAAAATTAAATAGCCAGTAACAGCCAACGCTGTAGCGACTACCCACCCACTTTAAAGCGGTACTAACGGCAGTGGAAAAGCACTGTGCTGAACCGTGTCGCACTGAGCCAAACCATACTGAGCCGTACCAAAAGTGGGAAAGCGCCAATAGAAAGAGTCAAATGAGACAATTGTTGACTTACAGAAAGAATATGGATATTGGCTATGGTAATATTGGTATTGAAATAATCTGATCGAACTTGATTACTTGTACATTAGCAAATCTGAGTACAGTTCGTGAATTTCTAGAGACATACTGAGAGTGTAGAGAAGCCCCATTTGCTCTCCATTTAATCTCATTTTATTCAATTCAAATTTATTTGTATAGCCCTTTCACAATACACATTGTTTCAAAGCAGTTTTGCAGAAAGTGCATAGACCAGACTAGCATCCTTTTAGACTAGGAGGAACGTCTGGGATTATAAAGTAATCTATTTTTTTCCCCTGTGGGCATCTTATTTTTCTTAATAAATTGCCTAATAAATAAAGAACATTGTCATTCTACTCTGAATGCTCAGGTTGTGTTAAATCATACCTTTCATTTTTCAGATAAAACAACTTAATACGTATTACAGCAATTTTGTGACCTTGTGCTCTTGGACACATATCTTTACCTCTGTGTCCTACACAGGAATCAGACAAATCAATGAACTGCCATTGGTGCTCGCTCTGAAATTCAAGAGCTCCTTCAGTACCTTTAACCTTAAAGATTCCTTCACTGAAACAACAAAACAACAACACCTTCACACAAAAAAACATATGAACGGGCACATAACTATTCTGTAACCCCTGATAGTAGAAGCACACATAGGCCTACTCAATGTGAGCAGATGGAAAATCAGACAATCATTACTCTTAAATGGCACAGATCTCAAATCGCACTAAAAAAATGTATTTCATTTGTCATCATTTACTCATCCTCATGTTGTTCCAAACCTGAATGACTTTTTTTTACAGAATTACAATGGAGCTTTTCAAGCTTAAAGGGCCCTTGAAACAAAGAAACTCATTTGCAAATTTGATTAAACAATTCAATAATTTATCCACATCTCCACAAGTCCTTTATACTTGACATGACCAGTCGGCTAAGAGAAGCAAAGCTGGCAGGGGAGACATTTAAAAAAGATTATATCGCAATGAGGTATTTTGGAGATCTGAAAGCTGCTGTGGTAATTTTCCCATCACTCTGGTCTTTATGCAAAACTTGACATTTAAAAAGATGAAATGAGGGCGATGTGTGCATGGGATAGAGCTTGTGAGATGGCATTTCGACACTAAATCAAAAGGTTGAACAGCCTCATGGACATGCAACAAGGCCTGAAATCTATAGGACACAAATGAATCTCACTGCAAAAAAGTTTGTTCAAAATAAGAGTTATACAGACACTGTTTGAGCTATTTGAGCTATTAGTCTATTACCCTGTGTCTAAAAGACTTCCCATCCACCAACGGAAAAGTCCATCGAACACAGGGCTGTGTTCGATGGACTTTTCCGTTGATGGATGCAAAGTCTTGGGGTCTCAGTCCTGTGATTTTTGTGATTGTTTGACAATTCGCTCAAGATATTTGGCACAAAGTGATGAGCCATGACCCATCTTTGCCTAAAAAAACTGAGAAGCACTTTTACACCCAAACATGAGACCCTCAACTATTACCAATTCACCTGCTCATTGTGCACATTGTGTTTCAAAATAGTTGGATAATCTAATCACTTTTATTTGGTCTCTGTCCCAACTTTTTTGGGATGTGTAGCTATCAAAATCAAAATTTGTTCATATTTACAAAATACAAATATGTTGGTCGGTGAAAACATTGGAAAACATTCCTTTGTACTTTTGTCAGCTAATAAAAGGTTAAATAGAATGAACAAATCACAGATTCTTGATTTTATTGCATTTTACAAAACGTCCCAACTTTTTCTGATTTGGGGTTGTACTTTGTTTTGCACATACAGAGAACTACAGAGAAAATGCTGATCTTATTCAACTGGCACCTACAACTTTCAGGCAGCACCTGAAAACCTCAGGCCAGTTGGACTTAGATTTCAGGCTTTTTGATCTCCCACAAATGGCAAGTTTTCAAACGATCAGCCACAAAGCCAGCCTTGGCAGATCTGCAGATGTCTGCCACCATGCCGGTGCCTGAACAGCCTGAAACCGATGAGAATTATAGAGCAGACTCTTAAACAGAGACCCAATGTGCACTAACTTTTGTTTGAACACATGGATTCCCCTGCCACATCTGCCGTCACGAACGAGATTGGCTTTGTTACGAGTGTTCCGATAAACTCCTGCCAGCACTTTGTTTGTTTGCGGGGAGAAAATGAGTTGAATTTATCATTGGGTTCATCTGTGGCTTTAACTCTTTGGCAAAAACTGTTTGTGTTGTGGATGTTCAAATGTGTCCAAACGCAGATAAAAACTGTGTTTCAGATCATAACTTGCGATAGTTCGATCTCAATTTAGATTTGTGTTTTCGGCTGTAACCTCTTAGAGTCTTAAGGGTTGTAAGATAAAATCAATAGGTCAAAAGAATGTTTACATCTTTATAAAGGCAGAGGCCTGAGGAGGAGAGCGCTGGTTCAAATGTTCTAAGAGTGTCTTATTTGAAGCTGTAGAATCTTGTCTGGGAGATGAGACTTGTTTCTGCATTGGCTGGCGCAGATCACATGACCTCTGGACACCAAGATTAATAGAGCAGCAGAAACGGGGTCGATCAATACACTGCTGCCTGAAGAAAAATAGCATGGTTTCAATCCACCATTAAATTTGCCCTTGTTGAACTGCTGTTGATCAGAGGCAACACAAACCGCTCTTCAGACTCCATACATGATTGTTAAAGCTTCATTCAGTGCACAGGTCTTCATTCTAGAGTGACTTAATCACGCTCCATAGAGAGATAGATAGATAGTCCTTGAGGTTTATCCTCACATCTCATGACTGGCATATGGAATCAAACCGAGTTGCATGTTTTGTTATATCCTCAGATCATCCTTTTTTTTCCAAGGCAGAAAAAGATGGTGAATGATTCTCATGCTTAAAGTCCCACTGGAGCATGACAGTACGGATGCTTGGACAGTGTTGTTGATACATAAACTTGTTACATATATATTTTAATGATACGTGTAAAGGATACTACATCTGGTATGTATACTACAGTACCAAAAGCCAAGGAAAAAACATGGATATCTAATTCACCCAAACAATTATTTAACATTTACTCAACCTTGTGTGTTTTAAAAATCGGTGTAAATTTGTTAAAAATTTAAAACGAGATACTAAGCAAAATATCCAAGCTGCTGTTTGCTATAAAATGAAAGTGGAACATGATTTAACTGCTAAGCAAAAAAAAAACAAACAAAAAAAAAAAAAACATTACGACAGTAGTCGTAAAAGTAGTTAACTAAAACATGAAATCAGTTTAGTTTTACAATTTTTATGTGTTTTGGCCCTTTCAAATTTCCTTACAAAATAAGTTTTTATCTGTTATCTGTGTAAACTACAAAAAAGCAAATTTGTGAAACTCATTTTTAGTCGTTTTGGGATCTGTGTGAATAAGGAGCGTTTTGACAACTTTGTCGTCTGTATGAGGCAAACACACAAAAAAGTACAGTTCTAAAGTACAGTATGAAAAACAGTTGTTCGTTGTTTGATAATGGCAAAGATAATCTAAATGTAAAAATATTTTAAAAAAGCATTACCAATTAAATATATATGATATATAGGCCTATGCAAAATCGACTGATGAATGTAAAAACACAGCCAATAATCAATATGGTCCTCATTTATATCATGAATTGATTCAATAAAATATCTCTGTTTAAGGAACTGACTGAAATGTAACTTATATTGACAAAAAAAATCTTTAAGGTAGTAAAACTGGAAGAAAGCACATCCTTCCCTCAAAATATCCCCTTTTGTGTTCCACGATTGAGAGAAAGTCATACAGGTTTGACATGATACATGAGGTTGAGTAAATTAACACGATTTAATTGACAAAATGTTTAAGATAATTTGAGGACCCCATGGGTGATTGATGATCATCCCCTGAACAAAAAACAAGGAAAAGGTGACAAGTACCTGAAATTGACAGTGAGAATGAGAGCAAAGTTCCTTGCACTAATTATCTTTCAGCACTTACAGAGAAAGTATTTTACACCTCATTATTTAAAGCACACCAGGCCGCACTGTACATACATAACATTCTTGTCTCATGTGCCTGAACATGTGCTGAACATTTACTCCAGAGAAAGTCAAACTGTCTCTTGTTTTATACTTTTTTACACTGATAAGCACCTTTACCACACTGTAAACCCTAATGTTGTCTTTACTTAAACAATCAAGTGTACTTGACTAAACATTACTTGAAATTGTGCATTTTGGCGGGGTCACTCAAAAATATAAGTTCAAATAACTAATTTACCTTCAAAATACAAAAACTTAAGATTCCAAGTGCAGTGAACTCAAAATAATGATTAAAACTTACAAAAGGTCATTTTCACAAATTTTTTTAACTGTGAAATGATGATACATTCATACATGCTTTCTTCAAGTGCAAGGTGTCATTCTTATTTTACCAAAAAACAAATGGCTTTCATTTTACAATTATTGATCGTAATGGAAATAAACGTTTATTTAAAAAAAAATCCTGATACTTTAAACTTCATAAATAAACTTTAATATCTGTATTCAAGTGTTTTTGTAATACTGTGGGTTGCAGTTTTCACTCAGTAGCCTTTTTTATGCAGTAAACAACATGTACAGAACAATAAAACAAACAAAATACAAGCTCATACATTTCACGTGCACATATATGCCACGTGACAAAATGCATGAAAGAGTTCCTCACATCAGCCACCAACCAAGTATCAATGAAAAAATAATATACAAACTTACAGAAATACAGCGACGACACATTATGTTTAACGTTAAATCAAATTCATTTCAAATCGGTTTAATTAAAATGTCTCTCTCTCTGATCTTCCTCTGATGCGATTGGCCACGCAAGGAGTTCTGCCTGGCAACAAGAAAACTAATGCACTAATTGGTGGATTTTAAAATTGGTGATTTTCGCATCGTCTGTTGCTGCTGCTGCTGACACAAGTTCAAATCTCAAGACGGGAGGTTTTCTTTGTGTAACATTCTCGGTAAGTAGAATTATTAATATATAAAGTTATTTTGTATGACTTTTTAACTCTGAAATATGTTTATTTAAATCCTTGCAAGGTTAAAAGAGAACGCAGCCAACGTTAATTACAATATTTCCTGGTCAAACTTTTCCAACATAACGTTTTATCGATGGTTTTGTGATGATATGATAACTGCGATATCAAACGATTCTTTAATTTATTAGTTCAATTGTGTAATCGTGTATTTCTCTGCAAAAGATCATAGTTAACTAACGTTAACTTAGCCTAACGTTACTTTAGACCAGTCAACCTAGTGATGTTTTTTTTCTTTTTTCTGGTCAAACTTCGACAACCTCGACATCAATTAACGGTATTTTCTTCATGACTTTGTGATAGTATGATTATTGAAATGTCAACAGCTTATTTCTTATTTTACTAGCGAGATAAGTTAGCTAAGTTACACATTTGATGATCTTTTTCCGTGCAAGAAAGAACATGGCAGCTACTGCACAGACCATGTGGGTTATTTTTCCCATAGATTTTTCCCGGGCAAACTTTGTCAGTTTTACCCGTAACTTTAACGTTAATTGCAAATATTTTCATGATACATTTCTGATTGACTGAGATAAGTTTTAAGAACATTGTTTACTATAGCTAGGACGAATTAGTGATGTTTCGTCACGCTTGTCACCAGTAAGTTAATTAAAACGATTTAATCATATGGAAAATACTATAGTCAATGCAAACTAGCAACTTTTGGCTACAAACAAAACTATGCACAAAACTGTTTGAGCATGAGTACTTGATAATTTTCATTTTTGAGTGGACTAAGTTATTCCTTTAACGTGCTAAAAATATTTCTTAGCCTCTAAGTTACATTTGTTTCCTAATTAAGCAATAAAGCATTTCTATGTGCACACTGATGTGATTATGTGATCTGTCTTTATCTCCCCTCAGATCTGAGTTCAACAGAAAAAAACCTAAAACAGGATTTCTACTTCTACAGAACATACAGTTCATGGACCTTTTTACAGCCAAAAGGGGGACTCCTGGTCAGTACTTGGCTAACGTTTTAAATCAAATAAAGGTTAGTAATGGTTAATAATAAATACAGGTTTTGTCTTATTTAAAATAACTAACAGGATAACTTTTACTCACCCTCAAGGTGTTCTAAACCTGTATACATGTATTTGTTAAAGCTGAACACAAAGGAAGATATTTTGAAGAATGTTTGTAATTGAACAGATTTGGATACAATTAATGTCTGTGGTATTTTTATTTATTTATTTATTTTTTTTTTAAGCATGTAAAAGTCAATGTTGGCCCAAAACTGCTTGGTTACAAACATTCTTCAAAATGTATTCTTCCTTTGTATTTAGCTGAGCAAAGAAATGTACAGGTTTGGATTGGAATAACTTGAGGGTGACTAAATGATGACAGAAATTTCATTTTGGGGGAACTATCCCTTTAAAAGCATTTAATTTTGTCAGCATTTAATCGTATAAAAATTCTTCAAATATATTGATTAGTTGTTGGCATTAATGGAATTTTGTGTTTTCCTTTAAAATCAGCCCAGCCAACGGAGGTCCGAACCCTTGGGATTCGAGGACAACCTATCATGCTTGGAGATGATGGTGACTCTGGGATTAAGGTTAGTGTTCTGTGTTCTTAATAGATCTAGTGCACGTTCTGAGAAACATGAATTCATAAACATTTGATTCCTGATCGTAATATTCTATTTATGTCTGTTTTTTCACTAGGTGTCTGATCATCGCAACTCCATCCTTAATGTGCCAGTGGGCATCTTATTTGAGAACACTGAACTTCAGCCCCCCAATTCCTTGTATTTAACTTCTACGATTGGAATAATACTTGAAGGACAAGTGGTGATTGAAAAAACGCAGGACCTCCCACAGGCTATGTGTCTCCTCTTCGGTCTGATCTACGCTCTAGACCAGAATTACCCCCAAATCACTTGCCAATCCAGCGTGTGCTAATGTCAATGGGACAGTATTCTCTCAAGCCTAAATTGCAGTCTCTGGCAAACCAGCTTTTTGTTTAAAAAACGTCACTGTGAGACTTTAACACCACTCTGAGAAATGTTCTACAAATGATTTGCAGAAGATATATACAGTACTGTAATATTGTGCAAATATTTGGTCAAAGACACTGACTATGGTCACTATGCTTTACTTAGTTTGCTGTGATTTCATAAAGCTTAAACAAGTAAAATGTAAAAACAATGTACATTACGTGTACATGTTCAGTACATTTACAAAAATTTGAGACTTAAATGTAATGTGTAAGTGATCAGAGTTGTACAATTGATAGTGCACTACTTAATGTTGGATACTGTTGCCACATTTAGAGTTATGTACAGGGTGTGACTCATTTCCATTTGAAATTTTGGTCAATAAAGACTCAAAGGATCAATATGTTGTTCATTGTTTTATGTAAGTGCAGTGTGCACACAGCTTACAGTCAAAAATATGAGCTTTAAAATTTTGAAATAAAATTACAGTTAAATTTTCATGTTGAGTTTACTTAAATATACAAGTACAATTGATATTAACACTAAGTTAAGTGAACTTTATTGTTTAAGTACATTAAATAATCGTCAAGTTTGGTGAACTAAACAATTTAAGTAAAGTCTACATAACTACCAAGTTAAGTAAACTTAACTATGCAAGTTTTGGGAGTTCTCATTACTCAATTAAATTGAGGGAACGAGTTTACTCAAATCAATTGAGTTAAATCAACTTATTAGGGTTTTCAGTGCACAGGCAGTGAACCATCAGATCATGCAGTTCCCTTTTCCAACAATAAGTTGTCATTTTTGCAGTTAACATCATTTAATATGATTTATTAAATTTGCATCGAGAGTTTGCATGGCTTTTTAATTTGCGTTTATATTAAAAGGTTGCAATGATTTAAAGTCTGCCCATTTAGATTAAGAATACTTAACTTTTCTTTATTTTATTCACATGAATTTTCATTGTCCAATATGTGCTGCGTTCACGCTCAATATGACAAATATCTTGAAAAGCGACACACACGCTGTCTCAAACTATTAACTACATCACAAGAAACTCACAAGACATAAATAACTGATGAAATACCATGAAACACCTCAAGACTTACAACAAGCTATACCTGATCCTTTTGAGTAGTGAAACAAACTCAACCTGACATCATAAGACACAGAGTTACTAAAAGTTACAACAAATAACAACAATCAACAACAATGGAAATAAATCTAAAAAATAAATAAATCAGAAAGTCAATTTAATCAATATTGACAAAGAAAGTCAATATTCATCCACGATGCATGCAGGGAAGAGGCTGAATGGGACTGAACAACGAAATTGTTTTTGTAGGCCTATTTTAACATACAAAAATGCATTAAGTTAACTTACCTGGAACGTTTCTTGGATCGATTAAAGAAAATAAGTGTTGAATAATAAAAATGCTGCATCAAAATAAATCACTTGAAACGTTTTTTTAATGCGTTTTTGCAGTCTACTGTGATGCTTTTGTATTGTTTTTGTATGCATACATACATACCAGGGATACTCACCAGCTGATATGAGGGGTTATTAACTGCTGTTAATAAACTCCTACTTGGGACCTAATGCCTTCTTCCCATTTGGTCTGTTTGTTACTATACTACATAATATATACAGTATGTATATAGATTATTATGAATGCCGAATATAATGAATTATGAAATTTTACAGAAATACTTTTTACAGTGGAATTCATAATTATTTTTTCCTCATTGTATATTCAGTTTTCCTAATCTAATTCTAAACAACAACAAGACGCACTAGAAAGTTTTTCCCGTTCTTGTCATATACTGACGCTTTTGACAATACATCCAACGCACATGGCACACTTTAGCATCAATATGAGACGCAGATATACAGTATATGGGCCAGAAGGCGCCTCCTAGTGGTCTAACCCTAACCCTACCCCAGACCTAAACCTACCCATAACCGAAGCATGTTATATTGACGCTAAATGGTGCCATATGCATTGGATGTATACGCTTTGTCAAAAGCGTCACTATATGACGCCCTAGGATGAGAATGCATTGGACATTCAGTTTCAGCTCATTTAAAAAAATGCACTAAAATAATCAGTTGGCAACTGCTTTGAGCACTATTGTCACATTACATATTCATTCCTCCAAAATGTGCAGCTAATTTGTAGCAGAAGTTTAGCAGCTAATTTTATTTTTTTTAAAGGTGAACAACAGCATAATTGAGCAAAATGTACTTGATTTGCACTACAGAACCTGTAGCCTATATGTAGTTCCCCTTTAAAAACACAAGAAAGCCCCGAGAGTGACTCTCACATAAAAAAGCCCAGAGAGTGACTCTTGGTTAAACATGACAATGTGCAATGCTCCAGTTAAAAGGAAACCGCCTCAACCACAAAGCATAGTGGCCACGGTGTGAGACAATCTCACTTTTATGGAAGGAATGGGAAAACATACAATACCCACTGATTCGGCATTACATCTCCAGTCCTACTGCCTACATCCAATGTGTAGATTTTTCACATAGTGACAGGCAAGCAATTAAAGCCAACAGCCTTAGCCAGTGTCGGCCCCCTGGCAGTATCGGTAATGACAGCCCAGGAACAGCGGTGGCAAAGAATGGGAAGAGTAATGTGATTAGAGGACAGAATTGCAATCTTGTCACATGGAGCAGTCCCTATGTCTTCGTCTCTCTCTCCGTGGTGACGGAGAACCTGATTTATTGGGCAAGGAAGCCCAACAGAGTGCAAACAGAAACACAATGCTTGTTTTGTTGGGTTATAACCACAGAAACCTACAAAAAAAACAGCATTTTTCTCCATGCAGGACCACAAAAGATTGCATGGAGCAGTTTGGAAAGTTTGTTTCGTAGGCACTATACCCAAAACGCAGGTCTGCTGGGAGAGCCGTCATGAAGATAGCGCTTTTGTGAACCTGCACTCCACAAAGATACAAGTGTGAGTGTGTATACACATGTCTGTGATTTATAACCTGAGCGGAGAGCGGGTTTCCATAGCAACTGGCGTTATCTCTTTGATAGGAGTTGGCTGACTGGAACCTCGTTGTGCAGGAATAAACCTCACCTGAGGCTCTGAGGCGTTTAAAAATAGAAACCATCGAATTAGCGTCCGTATGTGAAACCTGTCGCAGCGCGGAAAACAAGAGCTGCAGAATCAGATCTTTGACGTGGGGGATGTTTCTGGTTGAGAGGGAAATTGTGATTTCGGTGTTTGTCATTAAGTATAATTGTCAGCGTGAAAAGCTATCTTGAAGAAAGTCGAAAACTAAATGTCTACTTAATGAGGCATATTATGAAAAAAAAATCAAAACAGGTTGTTTTTGGACACATACAATTAGCAATCATGTTCTGGCAAGATCTTCATAGTGTCTGAAAAGTAAATGTGTTCACGCACAGTTTCGGGCCCACATGATTTAATCAGACGCTGCAAATGCAATTTCACCTCACTTTAATTTCCATCAGTCTGTTCTAACCTGTATTTACCATATGATACATACAAAAGTGTTTGACAAAAAAAAAACTAAAAGTGAACATGCTTAAAATAAATATCACTTTTCCATAGTTTCTGCCATAATGTCATATACTTGAGTTTTCACAAAACATTTACAGAAACATTTAAAAGTACATGGTTTTAGGAAAATATTACTTTAGCAACTAACCAGGTTGCCATGGTCAGTTTCTGGGATCACATCTTAAAGCAACACTATGTAAGATTTTTTACCTTAATATAATGCTTTCAAAATCATTTCAGCAGTTCATCAAGTCGTGACATGGTGAAATGCTCGTATGACACAACTTTGCGGTCCTTTATCTGATATATCCACTCTATGTAAGATTGCCAGATTGGGTTGCGTTTCTGTAGTACGAATGAGACATAAGAAAACCACAAATCTGACTTGCTTTACACAAGCGTTACAATTGCCGGTAGGTAGAGCGTACTCGACAGTAGACTACAACTACACTTTCATAAAATCATGCAACATACTCTACGTTGTCTGTAACCATTGTTGATTCCAAAGCCGGTGCTGGATAAACAGGGAGCATGTGCGTGCGCGTGCGATTTACAACAGGCTAAATTTTTTACAACAGCAGTAATGGACAACTCCTCTTCCAACCTGTAGGGTGACTGCAGAGGAAAAGTTGCTCAGACATTTTGTGCTTTTCTTCCATATAAGTATGTCCTGTTGACACAGGTGAGCAAATTTTTATATATATATATGTGTGTGTGTGTGTGTGTGTGTGTGTGTGTGTGTGTTAAAAACTTTAATGTTAGTTGAAATTAATTAGAGAATATTTAATTATTATCATCATTTATCGCACATTTTTTTCTCTAATTAATCGCACCTACAGTAACATTAAAGTTTTTAATGTAATAATTTAACATTTAATCTCCAAATTAATGTAGAAACAACTTATTTTAAAAAGATACCATATTTTTTGTCATCTTTTTTTTTTTATAAATGAAGGCCAGTATCACCAACACCAAGACAATACTGCTACTGATATAAAAAAAAACATTTTTCTCTCAA
Organism: Pimephales promelas; assembly: GCF_016745375.1. The sequence goes on from NW_024121099.1 coordinate 26,857,649, forward strand.
TTTTAGCCAATAATTATCTCGACAATTTACTGTCTTTTTGAGTTAGTCAATAATAGTCATTAAGGTGACTCATTCTGGAAAAAAAAAAACAATTTTTTAAAAGTTTTTACAAGTCATATAATCGTCTGATTCGTTCAAAGACGCATAATTTATTAAGGAACGAAACCACTCCAGGTTTGCTAAAACACAGATTCATTCAGGAATGAAATAAGGGTGTTGTGTCCTAAATTGCCCCCCGTTACCCCTTATATAGCCAACATTTTTGAGTATCAAACAATTTTTAGAGGTGTCCATAGTGGAGGTTATATCTTGTGTAATATACTCTTCAATTGTTTCATTCTAGAATTAGTCAGCGTAATGAATAAATCATTGGCTAACTCAGAAAGACCGCCACCTACTTCGAATAATTGTGTAATCATGCAACCAGTCGACCAATCAGTTTCAAATGTTGTAAACATGTATGTATGTACTGTATGTATGCATAAATAAATAAAAACTAAAAATTATGGTAACATTATAAAGTGTAGTAGCTACAGTGTGGTTTTTACCATTCAGCAATCTGATTATGTTATATATGATTATCCTCACATACTTTAAGTGAATGGAATTACATGGATTCACAAAGAAATCAACTGCCCTTTCTATTATTAAAAAAAAAGTGAAAAATACATTGCAAGGGGAAAGTCTTACTGTCCAGGTAAATAAACCCACATGCCTATTTTCAGTTCATCGCTGTCAGTGCGCAGAGGAGAGCATCGACCTGAGTGCTTTTCTTCCACCCAAAAAGACAAGCAGTGCACTTGGGTTTGCTCCAAGATTGAACAACTGCAAAACAATTGCTCCGGCCCTTCACAGAGATTACTGTACTTCAGAACAAATGACGGACTTGTCTTCTTTGCGGCTCGAGGGACTAGGAGGGTGGTAGGTGCGATCGGGGTGAAAGAACCGGCATTTCAGTAGCCTCCATGGGTCAGCGCACATGGTTCAGGAGACCCAACAACCCACTGCGGCTACTTGAGCCAGTGGCTTTGGAGTTAAATCCAAAGTCTAAGCCTTAGGCCAGCATGGAGAGGAGGCCAGAGCTTTGTAGTAGGATTTGTCAGAAGAACAATATAAGTATGAGTTTGTCCTTTGCTCCGCAGGAGAGAACTCCCGAGTGGGAGAGAACTAGAGTTTCAGGCCCACTTCAGGCTAAAAGACTGAGTTGTGGATGTGCATTCGCAGATATTATTCTCTTATTTTCTGTGTGGGCATTTGTGGACATCATGTAGGTGTGCACGGCTCTTGAGGATATGTGTATATAAATACATTGAAACCACTTGTGTATTATTAGTACATACTCTGAGTGATTTTCGAAATGAGAAAGTACTGCAAATCTTCTTGTTAAACATCAGACTGTATTTAAAGATTAAGCTGCGTTTCATTTTATGCCCCACTTGACGGCATTTCAAACACATTCTTGGAAAAGCGGGCACAAGGTTCTAAGGTAAAACTATTCTCATGGTGGATAAAGTTTCAGATCATTTCCCTCACAGCTTTAAAAGTGAGGTCACTTAAACAAAACGCGGGAAGTGATGAGAAACGACATTTGGTATTTTCATTTTAAATTATCTGCATTTGCTCGGCTAAGTGTAACTTGCACTGCAGATTTGCTGTTGCCATGGCACTTCATATGATGTCTAAATATGTGCGTTGCTTTCCAAACCGTTTCAAGGGTCTCGATTGGATGGTGGAGCAGGAACTCAACCAAGCCAGACTAAAAGTCTAAAAGAAATGTAAAGCATTAAAGGGAGCCCATCAAAATAGAAATTAGCGGGGGAACTTTAATTTCCAATTTGGTTTTTCTATGAGGAAAACTCACTGGATTTTTTTTTTTAGAGGATCTGAGATCAGAAATCGCAAAGCTCTGCGGTGGTTCACACATGGTGTAGATTTCTGCTCTGTGCCTTAGGGCTTTCCACACTACATCAAAATGAAAAACTGAATGCCATCTCCCACTGGAACACAGCCGCAGTGCCCCATTCAACACTCAAATGATTGCAAATACTAAGATCAGCAGTGTATCTCACATAAATCTATAAACATAAAAAGTCACTTGCACTAAATGCATGTGTTCTGGTCTCACTGGCTGACTTGCATACTAGCATTTTTCTCTCATTGTTTCTCCCATAGAGTGTCATTTCTTTTATGGAAGACCTTCAACTTCCTGCAAATGAGCAGCAATAGAGCAGCTATATTGGAAGTACATAAAGTTATCCACCACCTTGTGTGGAGCATCCACTAGAAACAACTGTATAGGTCTGAATAGGTCTTTTTTTTTTTTCAATTTAAAAACTCTGAAGCAGGAGTGATATTTGAACCAATGAGGACATTTGTCTATTGGTTCTTAAATCCACCACATCAAAGTCAAATTCAATGACTCATGCAGGCTTTTTGTGCTTAAACATCAACATGGAAACCTAATTTTCATTATCAGTAGTGAGGTTTGAACCCACAAGGACATTTGTCCATTGGATCTATCCACTCGGCCATCCTGGTTGGTTTCAGTGGACTGAGCGGATTGGATTTTTTTTTTTTTTTTTTTGTCAGACATAAACTGCTTTCACTCACGCATGAAGCCAGGAATTATATTTTGCATTAATGCAAAAGTATGCATAATCTCACGTCCAAAGCCTTAACCCCCCAGGCCACCCTGACTGGTTTAAGTGCCCTACATCGTATTCTGCAATAATACAAAATTAGTATGCATTATCCAACAGGTGTTTGTCTACTGGATCCTAGGTCCAATGCCTTAACCACTCGGTTACACATGCACAATGTTTCTGTATTTATTTGTAACAGATAAAAAGCAATTTCTCTGAGTCGTACAGTCAGAAATTGCATTTTGCGTTTATAAACTAAAAACAAATTATGCAAAAACCAACGGACATTTATCCTTAGGATCCTAAGTTTACCAACCATCCTGGTAAACTGAAAGCCTCTCCAGTCAGTTTAATGTCTCATATTACTACTTCATAGTTTGAAAAGTTGTCAGTTGGATTGTTTTAAGAAGGACAGAAAACAAATATAGAACAGTATCCCCCCGGTTTCACAGTTTGAGCGGTCTTCATGTTTCATGTTTGAGCGGTCTTCACTGAAAACAGCTTGCACTGATTTTCTCAGACTGATGTCATGTTGGATTTTCTTTAAAAAAAAAAAAATTACATTGCCATTGTTTTGTCACAAGATACACAGTATTAATGTTTTTTTTTTCTGAGTCAAGTTTATAAAAGCATGTAAAGAATGTAGAAAAGCTTTCATATTTTTCTTTGTGAACAATTTGCAGAAAGGATGTTGACATGATGAGTGAAATGTAGCCTTGATCAATGAAGCAGCAGACGTCTAGTTGAAACTCACCAGTTGACCGAGCTCACCAAAGCAAACTTAACACCAATGTCAGTTTAATTTCTACATTACAACTAGAGTCACGAACAGATGCACTCCGGAGACTAGAGTCTGTTCCGGTCGCCTATGAGCCTCACAACTCAGCTTCCGAAAGAACAAACTGTTAAACTAGCCTAAGTGACACGCACTTTAGTGTCAGTGAACAAGTCAGTTAAGCCATTTATTAGGAACTCCCACACCCGCTAATTAAAAGACCCTGGTTTCATTGAGCTGTGCTCAATCATTCTGCCTTTGAAGCTTGGGGGAAGGAATCTTGCTATTGATCTAAAAATCAAACTGTTCTCACATGACCGCTGAGAAAAAACACTGACCACTGACAGAAAGCTATGCACGATCACCCACAGACAAAGTGTGGAAGAAAATCATTCATTCATGTCCTATTCAACTAACGAATCATTTAGTGTTTATAATCCCATATTCTTGTCCCGTGTTCTGATCTCTACTCTTGACAATAGTGCAACATCTGGTGTTAGACATTTCTTAAAAATAAAGGTTCTATAGTTCCTATAGTTCTGCAAAGAATCCATTTCTTATGAAGAACCCTTTTTTTCTGTATAGAGTATTTCCTTTAAAAGGTCTTGAACTTCTTGAAAACTTCAAACTGCGGTCTGGGGACTCCTAAAGGGTGTCACCATTGACCACTCGGTCGTACATGTTTTTTTTGTATATGACGCAATTGTATTCTTCGTTTATTTTAAAGGGTTAGTTCTGTATTTTACACTTAAAGCCCTGTTTTTAGATCGTTTCTGCATGATGAAATAGAACGGCTAAGATTCAAATTTGGACAAATGCTGCTGTCCCGAGAATACGCTCACACAAAAATCGCTGCAAAATGCTTTCCAACAGGTTTTAGTGTAGTTTTTGTACCAAGTCAAGTCAATGGAGTCGGACAAAAACTACGATAAAACCTGTTGGAAAGCATCTTTTGCAGCGATTTTTGTGTGAACATATCAGTGAACACCCCAGACCACTCACTGCGGTCAAGTGGGCCGCGCATTGAAAATACATTGTCAAGCCAGCCGCACATTTTTTTAGTATGCGCGTCAAATCCTGCACTTACGGCATGGGTGCTGATTGATTAGTTAAAATTAAACTCGGTGAGTTTCACGTCTTTATAAACTAAAGTTTAATGCGTTTTATGAATGATTGTTCCAGTGCACATAGGAGGTGCTAACACAGAAACCTAAAATTCTCGGGACAGCAGCATTTGTCAAAATCTTAACCGTTCTATTTAATCAGAAACTATCTTAAACAGGGCTTTAAGTGTAAAATACCAAACTAAAGGTTTAACAGATATAAAGCAGTTTTTATGTCTCAGGGGGAGTAGAATTTAGTAGGGACGTGAAGTTCTGTAGGCCAAAACGTGGAAGTGAGTTAGCATTTTAGCACTACCGGATCCCTCGCTCTAAAGTCTATGGGATTTTTGAATGGGTTTTTGCTAAAATCGCCTGAAATAAGGTCTGTGGTGAACAAAATCTCTAAATATTTTCACGTTTTGATCTATGACAGAACACAGTTATAACCTGCTTGTGGTTTTATAGGCTTCAAAATGTATACATTTTGGATTAACTTGTAAAGATTATCACAGATCTTATTTTGAGCGATTTTCCAAAAGTCTATGGAGAAAAGGCATTGCTTTTCAACCGAGGGAACCCATGCGCCGTAAGCTTCTGAGTTGTCCTACAGTGACGTCATGACTTCGGCACTCTATTCAGTGACACTGGTATCCCTAGCAATAATTTCAACCAAAACTTAATATTGATGTCCCCGTCCCCACCAATTTAAAAAATCAAACCTACGCCACTGACTCAGGGTGTCAGAGAAAATGGACATTTGTTTTTAAATGTTTTACATTAAACATTTATGGATGGGGGATCATCATATTTGGGGTTTCTTAGCATAAAAATGTTAAAACCCCAACATAGATGGTTTTTAACAACAAAAATGTATGTGGGAAACAGGTAATTTGGAAAAGGGTTCACACACACACACCTTTGATCGTAATGAACTTTCATAACATTTTCCAAAAAAAAAAAGATGAGTAACTAGTAGCCTACATTACTATAGGCTAAACTGTAGAAAGAAACTGTAGCCCTCTTTCAATATCAAATTGTGTAGCCTACTTCATATCCAATTTTAAAAATTGGCAATTTAACTTCCAATATATTTTGATTCGTAGGCCTACGTCCGACGTACTGCAAAGGTTTAGCTGGAATTGTTACTGCATTTCTTAGACATTTCGCAGAAAGCAATGACTGTACCACACTTTAGATGTGTAGGCCTAGGTTTAAACAAGATGTAGACAGCATGATAAAGTTTTTGTTCTCTCCCCTGCATCACCTCTGTGTGCGTCGAGGCCGAGCCGGTCCCCTCTGAGCTGTAACTCTGTCCTGTTTACCCAGCACTTTTTCCTCTGGAGACGGATCAATAGAAGGGCTTCATCAGAGACAGACATCGCTAATGAGGCCTAGAACAGCTGACTGTTCACTTTCACCGAGCGGGAACAATCGTAGGGGGCATGGAGGGTTACATTGGAATACTATGAGAAGTAATGACCACCACTAGAGGGGAGCACATAACTTTAAGTCAACGTAAATTGGCATTCGTCAAACCATTTTACTTTAGTGAACTAATGTGTATAGGCGTATACCGTTTTCATGAAAATATAACATTAGACTATCCATTACCTCTAAAGAAAGTGAATACTGCCAGTTTTGATTCCATGCAGTCTTTAAGATGGAGACAGAATATTTCATAGGCCTACAGACCATAGGCCTTCAGTTTTATTTCCATCTTGCGGCCACCATTTTGTGTGTGGCATAGTTGTCAGATGTAAACCAAGCACACTATTTTAATGTTGAATACGATTATTTATTATTTTGTTCTAGAGCTAATTATCTGATTGGCCAAAGAAAGCATTTTCTTGCAAATGGCAGGTGAACGTACATAATTTAGATCTATTTCAATATTGCCAAGTTTGAGGAGGGAATTTTTTGCACGGTTGCATTGATGTTGTGTGTAACTATGTGGAAATAACCTGATACTCATTCAGCGGACAAAAACCTGGCAGAAGACCTGGGGAAATACAGCATGTTCTTATGAAGCTTTGCAAAGCACTACTGCCACCATGAGGTGGGGAAAAGAACATATTACTATTAAATATTTTATTATGGCTGCATTTTACTAGTTCAGCTCTAATCAAGTACAACCTTATCTCATGACATGGTTTTATCACATAATTATGTATGCATGTATATAAACATGAATCCATTTAATCCCCAATTTATTCTCTGTTTAGATTTTATGCATTTTTCTCTATGGGTCAGCCAAGCTTTTTAAGATGTTTTCTTATTCTGGTAAACATAACTATTGATAAGGTGACAACATTTGGCCAGTTGCTCAATAACAGCTGCAAACAAAAGAGCAACTACTATAAGGAAGCTGACTGGAAAAGATGCGCATTTCTCTTTAATTTTTTTTAAAAAAATTAATCTTAATCTGTTAGGCTAAAATTGTTAAAGCTATACTGTGTGATTTTTACCCATATCTAGCAGTGAAAAGGTATATGACTATGCACTATATATTAGTTTCTGTTCCTCTCAATTTCCGATTTTGTTTTAACTCCTACGGTGTCCAATGTAGTCCAAGATTAACATGGCTTCCAGTTCGACCTCGTCCATGAGTGTTAACTCAAACGTAAACGCGAAAGGCGAAGCTTGAATTAACAGGTATGTCCCTCTTTGGCTAATGTACTTTCAAAATGGAGGGGCAACATGGCGACCGACATTAGAACCCCTTACCCGTATGTATTTTCAATGGCATATTATACACTCACGAGAATACTTTATTACTTGAACAAAGTAAATATACATAAATGAGCACATATTTATGAAAGAACTAAGTGTTTTTAGCTAAGAATAAACTAAAAGAGTTACACAGTGTAGCTTTAAATCTAATGTTCAATAAAATAACAGCATAAATATTTTAGGCTAAAATTGTTCATTCTAATGTTCAATTTAAAAAAAAAGGCATGTTTCAGTTTTACCAGTCATACTACTGATAGTAATGTCACTGCAAACACACTCTCAAGTGATGCAAAAATTATGTAAATAAACGTGCAAACAAACCAGGAACAGCATCATAAAGAGAAATTATCTTTAATGTTTTTCCCCATGTTAATGAATGATTTATACAAAAAAAAGAGACAATTTTGCTACAACAAGAAATAACCTAATCACTTTAAGATACTGTCAGAATGGATGCTTCATATTCATTGAATGTTTTTCTTTTTAAAAAGAAATTGCGTTATGGCATCACATAACTGAAAACATCAGTGACTACTATATAACAGGAACTGGCAACACCGTGGTGGATCAGCACGAGAAGCATATTTCAAGCATTGTTTTTGTCAGATAATGTGAAAAGTCTGATATAGCATGAAACCAATACATTTAAAGTGATGGCTCGTAAAAGCAGAGTTTATAAATCTTAAGAATTCTGAGATACACCGAAATAACCAGTTGACAAAACTAGAAGGGGAAAAAAAAAAACATTGGAGAGATGGAGACTTCAAATGTAAAACCCACTCAAGAAAAATGATAAGGCAACTGCACCTTAAAAACTATGGTAACCACATGACAGCCTTGAAGAAATTACGCAAAACTGGAAGCATCGTTTTCCTAACGTCGCTCCTTTCGATCAGACTTCCGATCCCTCTCACTTCTGGAAGACCTTCTTCCTTCTGAACTTATTCTCTTCCTGTCAGGTTTGGAGTTCTTGTCTTTAGACCCCTTGCTTTCCCGTCCACTGCCTTTGGAGGACTTGTGTCCCCTCTCGCTGCCGCTCTTCCTGCGCTCCCTGTCCGACGGTCTCCGGCGGCGTTTGTGGTCTCGGCCGTCTCTATCCCTGCCACGGCTGCGGGAGCGTGAACTGGAAGACGACGAGGATGAGCCAGAGGAACTGCTGCTGGAGCCACTAGAAGAAGAGCTGGATCCACTGGAGGAGCTTGAAGAGGAACTGGAAGAAGAACTGCTGCTACTTCGGCTCTTACTCTTCTTTTCTCGGACTTTGGCCCGTCCGCGAGCGTCGTCGGCCTCCTCGCCAGCTTCCTTCACGTCCGCTTTGGCTCCTTGCGGTTGGACTGATGGTTCTTGGCTTTGCTCTTGAGACAAGACTTCTGGGTCAGGTTCAAGCTGTGGCTGTTGGGTCTCAGGCGCAGTGTCATCTTGTTTGGTGTCATTTTGGGTCACGGAAGGAGTTGGGTCATCCAGTTGAGGCTCTTTACACTCCTCAGGCTGTGTTTCCATGTGGCTTTCGGGGGTTTGCTGAGAGTCCGTCACGACGTCCTGCCGAGTCTCATTCTCGGTCTCCTGCTCTTCCTCCCTTCTACCATTACCTACCTCTTCAACTATAGCTTCTGGACTCTCTACCTGCAACTTACTCTGCTTCTCAGCCTCCCTCACAACTTCTGTGACCTCCATCTGCTCTTCCTCATCTTTCTTAACCTCAACCGCTCCCACATCATCATCCTCCTCCTCATCATCATCTTCCTCCTCTGCTTTCCTCTCACTCTCCTCATGTTTATCCTTTTCCTCTGCCTGCTCTTGCTCCCCCTCCCTCTCTCTAATCTCTGCATCCACCTCCACTAAATCATCTTCCTCATCCTCAATCTCCACATCATGCCTGTTACCTGTCCGCCCTACTCCAGCCTTACCCTCCTCTGGATCTTCTTTCTTCGTCTCTTCAGCCCGACGGCTATCCTCCATTTCTCTGTCACCTGTCTTCTGGGACTGACGCCTTGGCCGAGCCTCCATTTTGTTAAGTTGCTCTGCAAAGGCTTCACGTCTCTCATCAAACACACCTGGAAATTTGACAATACATTTTTTTTTTTAAATTAACGTCTATTTTAAGTCAGGGAAAAAGATATGCGGCAGAATTATTTCTCTAAGAACACCTTTTTAGCTTCATTAGTTCATTTGAAAGACTATTGGAAACTAATAATCCCATATGAAGACTATGTCTGCATGTTGCAGTACACTTCCATGTTCAATCAGTGAAAAATACTGTTGAAAACACACTTTGAATCATTTCAGATTTTCATTTCATAAATACTTTAAAGCTACTTAAATGTTTGGTCTTGGTGCAATTCAAATATCAGGTAAAATGTAAATATACCAGGAGTAAACAGGACCTAAAATATAAGCTGTGAAAATGGAGAAACAAAAAATAAGTAATCAAGACACGCTTACCATTTAATTTTTTCTGAGACTCCTCCAGGAGCTTTTGAGTAGCGGAGCACATTCGCCCAGGCAGGTAGAAGATCGGGGGCTTGGTCTTCGTGCGAATGAACTTGATGAGCTTAGTATTATGTGCATTCCATTCTTCTTGCTGGAATTAGATGAGACCACAATACATGCATGGAAATGTCAGACCAAGGACAGTCTATCCAAAAAAAAATTGCAAGCACACAATAAAAGAGCCCTGCAGCTGAGACGCATACCAGTTGAGCGAGCTCCACTTTGTGCTCCAGAAGTCGCAGCTCTGTTTGTTTGGCACGTCTTTCTTCAAAGAGCTCTTTCCTTTCACCCTCAACTTTTTTACGCTCCTGTTCTGCTTGCACTTCCAATTTCTGCTCAATTTCTTGGCGTCTTTTTAACTGGAGGGGGAAAAAACAAGTTCTAAAATTAAAGCAGCGCTTCTTTTCAGAGGCAGTTTGACTTAACGTGTATGCAAATCGCAGACTATCAGCGTGAACCGAACACAAAAAAGGGTTAGAAAAAATTTAGCTTTGAAGGACCCGTTGAACTTGGTCCTGGACGGTCACTGCCCTGCTGAGTTTTGCTCCAACCATAATCAAACACACCTGAATCAGTTAACCAATGTCTTCAGGATTACTAAAAAGCTACAGGCAGGTGAGTTAAGGTTGGAGCTAAACTCTTCAAAAACAGAGGCTCTCAAGGACAGAGTTTATATATATATATATATATATATATATATATATATATATATACACACTTATATATGAGATAAAAGGCCTAGTACAAAATTCAAAGCATGTCTACCCGGTCTGTGGACACAGTAGACTCCTGTTTAAACTTCTGTAACGTTCCCATCAAAAGGCCAAACATGCGCCGGTTTCTGAATGAGATAAAATAATCATTATTTAATTATTTTAAGAAAAATTGCAGTGGAAAAACAAGAAAATAAATGACGAAAGCTTTGCAGACATTGCCCAAAACAAAAGCAGTACCTCTGCTTTCCTCTTTCGTCCATGGTCTGATCTTGAATAAGATCTCGGCGCGTACGTTCTTTGGAGGTAGCAACCACAGATGACTGCAACGCTGGCTATTGATAGAAAATAAAAACATGATTCAATAAGGGGACAAATCTACATGGGGTGGTGGGACAAATGTGGTCTGCATACTTTTTTGACATCGTCATCATCCTCAGCGTCGCTGTCATGGCGTGAATCTCTCCTGGCTCGCTGATCCCCTGCCAGCCTAGTTTGACAAGACAATTTGTAAATACATTTTGGAAACCTGCAAGTGCAAACATGAACTTCATTCATAATAACATATCCAGAAATCAGGTAATTGGCAAAAGATCTCACCTCAAGAGTGCCCCTTCGATGTCCCTCTGTTTGGCTGGGGGTCCTACACCGCTATCTGAGAGTCCACGCCTGAGAGGGGTTTGACAGAAATCAAGGACAAGTCCAAAATGTACTTATTACAAGTAGGGGTGTGACGGTTATTATATAACTGTGAGACTGAAGTTTTTTTGTTTGTTGTTGTTGTTGAAGGTTGTTTACTGTGTGTGTGATTTATTTAATGGAAAGCACATTCACATCTAGTTGTCGTGCTGTTAATTTTAATTAAACGTAGAGCGAGAAGCTAATCAAATGTTTAATGAAGCTAATGTCTGCTTGTTTATTCAAACAAAGTTGTCCTATAACAGATGAACAGTTATACAACTGAACCGGGACACCCCTAATTACAAGCAGTTACCTAGAAAAGAACAGATTCTTACCTCAGCAAATTGATTCCACGCCCCCTACCTCCACCTGGGCCTGAGATGGTCAGCCTCCTATTTTGACCCGGTCTGGAAAAGTAACGTTAATGTTAGCAAATCACGTTTAAGTCTGACCGAAAACAATAAAACCTATCGGATATTATAAGGTCAACACCTCCCATGTCCAGTCCAAACATACAGTTCAATCAGAAATAAACAGGGTTACAGCATCTAGAAGCCATTGTTACTTTTGTAGGAAAACAAATTACAAAACTGTATGTATTGGGTCTCCAAAGATTTGGATGAAAAGCCATAAATATGCATCACCTGCCGTTTAAACAATAAGTAGGAAGTCCTTGCAGGACTAATGTATAACCTTTAAGTTACTAATTTCAATTGCCAGCAGTTGAGTCTAAGGACCAATCTTTGAAGAAAAACTCAATTTTAATCTAAATACCACGTTACTAACGCTATAGTTTTACTACCAGCCTTCATTATTCATAATCTATTTTATACTGCGTACTATTGTGCTTGCAAACAGACATGATACTTTCTCTCCAGCGTACTTATTTTGAGGCATGGGTGATTTAGATAGCTCTGAGAGATCACTGCACAAACAAAATAAAGACTGATCAGTGTAATATGTCGATGATTTAATCGCTGAAATTTAACACATGTGATACTTTAGCTTGTGCGCTAGCCGCAGTCTTAGCTTGCTAACAGGCCCTGGCTTATTTTCCACCAAAGAAACGTTACTAATTAAAACGCTTTCATCAAGTAATACCTCAGTTCACCCGGATCTCTGCCGGTAAGTTTTCGAATATTTTCGTCCACGCTCTTTAAGCTTTCCTTGGCTTTTTCCAGCTGGTCTTGCAAACTTCGAACAGCCACCGCCATCTTGCTCTTCGTTTTCCAGCAGCTGGCTGCGCGTGGAGCGTCGTGCGCGCGCTTGCCTCAATGAAGGCGAGCAACGCTGATCACATGATCACATGGGCGTTCCTGCACATCGAAACCTCACACACAGGTGGCGCGCAAGAACCAATAATGTGATTGACAGAATCATTGAGACTAAAATTAATTATCAGTGTCAGACTTTAACGGTATACAAATGTTTCTCCAATAGATATTTTACCCTTCATTGCAACATTATCTCAGATTTTCAAATATGGTTGATAACAGTGACAAAGGTCCCTAGATTTTTCAATCATGGAAAATATTCCAAATATGCAAGAAACCCCATAAATGAACCATATATTCTTTTGTTTCTTTATTATTAATTTTGACCAAGTCGTTTCTTAAGAAATCTCTCATGATCTTGCGTATAATTTCTGTGATATTTAGTTATCTTTTTATTTATTTTCACTCATATTAAATAAATGCTAATTACATGTGTGAGAAAATTGAACTGAATTCAAAGTCAATAGTAACATCCAAAAATAAATCAAATAACAGAACCATTCTTAAAGTGTCTTACACTTTTTGATAGAGCTATATATATATATATATATATATAGCTATATAAAATAGCTCTATAAAATATATATATATATATATATATATATATATTAGCCACTTAACAATTTTGACTGAAATTGTCATATTTTTTTTTTTTGCAAAGGAAATTTCTTTCATTTTCATTAAATTTTCAATAAAAATTGGATTATTTGTTAGTTCTTTGCATGGTTTTGGACAACAACACCATGACAAAGAAATGCCAAGAAGCCAAATATGTGTTTGTTTTTTATGTAAAAATGTACTTTTATTTGACAATACCAATGATTCAAAATGACAGTAATTTGTATTTGTAACAGGTGTACTTTAATATTACACAGAATTAAAAGAAATTTGGCAAAATAGTCCCTTTATTCTACAAAATCTCCAAATTATCTCTCATAGTTGCTCCAATTCACATGAATTTTCTCTGCAAAGGCTCTTCCATCTCTTGCTCAGTCTTTGTCAGCCAAATCATTTTGCTCAAAATACCTTTAACAGAGGGAATTGTGATTATACTTCATAAGAACACCTGCACACATTTCAGGGAACCCTAAATCTGGTTATAGTTACCTGGCAACAATACAAATCATCAAGTTAAGAGCTGACAAACGATCATCGTCTTTGCTCTCCTGGAAGAGAAAAATATTCAGTCTATTTTAGACAGCATATTTTTTAGGCTGTCAACAAACAAGCCTTCACTTGCGCAACTGCAACGGAAGCAAGGGAGAAAATAGTGATACTTCAGCTTTTAACTCAGGGCAAACCAAAAGGTGTTTACCAGATTGGCACGAACTGTTGAGCAGCGTCTTGCCAACTCTCTGATAAGGGAATGTGCTTCGGGAAGCAGCGGCTTCTCAAGGCACGCTAGTAATGCATATAGCCATCTGCCCTGTGAATATAAACGTTAGTGAGCAAATAGGGTCTAATACCTTTAAATTTCAAAGGAAAACATGGTGTTGTAATATAGTCATCATGAAATCAAAATTCCTGTGTTTTATGGAACATTGCAGTATTTATTGTAAATCATTTATTTGTACACATCATTACTTTTAAATTCCTGCACATGTGATCTTTAATTAAAATAACTTCCACTCTTGTCTGATGACATGTTCACTGGGGGCTAGGGCTACCTGTCACTCACCTGAGACCAACCAATAGAAAACCACAACAATCCAATTGATTTCTGAAGGACAAAATTGAGTCCCGCCCAACATTTTTTTCTTGTTCAAGAAGCCAACTCAGATATATGCAGTGGAGGACAAAGTACACAAATCACAAAGTACTTGATTGAATAAAGTTTTATGTACTTAAGTATTCAAAGTAAAAAGCACTGATCAATGAATGTTTATTTTGTGATTTCATATACTTTTACATGAATTGTATATTATATATTTTCTGTAATCCTATTGCTCAAAATACCTGGGGGAGGGGGAATGCTGGGTTAAACATGATTATGAATTGTCAATTGCCAGCACTAGTCAGTAAGAAAGATTTGTGGATGCAGATACATAATATGTATTGTGTTTTGACAAATAATAAAGACAGACATCATATAGGGCTAAATTCATAACATTTTAAAATGAATGCTATGCAAACATACTAGTTTTAATTTCATTTGAAATGGCGGGGAAGAATGCAAGTGGAAATATTGGTGTTGTTGAATCAGTGAGTTGTTTACTCGGGAACAGTCCAATTTGTAAATGGATATTTTGGTGCGATTAGCGAACCGATTTAACAGGTTCATTGAAAAGAATCAGCTCGTTCACGAATCGGACACTGCTATTGCGTCTCGGAGCACCTGACGGTTTCTTAAGTTCAAAATAATGAGTAGCGATATGTTTTAATGTAATGTAGTGCAGTAAAAGTATGGTATTATGCTGTGGAATGTAGTGAAGTAAAAGTTTATCAAATTAAAAATACTATAATAGTAAACCACAGATACTTGAAAAATGTACTTATGAACAGTAAAAAAGTACAAATACTTTACTGTCCACAACTATGTCAGAATAGGAAAGGAAAGACTATCACAACTTCTGTTTCATGGTGACTTTAAAGACAGAAAATCCATTAAACTTATCTCAAACGAACAATATTAAAGACAGGTCCTGATGCATTTGGATATGACAAACTGGAGCAATTGAACTCACCAACTGTGGTACAAAGTCTCTCTCCTCAAACCAAATGATTAAATACTCAAGCACCGCAGAGATGGTTGACTGAACAGAGAATAGAAATTATAATTAAAAATTCAATTATTATGTGATTTATATGTGAATAATCATCACATCTGCTATCAAATGACAGTTACCTGGTTTAGTTTGCTGACAATGCTCAGGAAAGGAGGGAAACCAGTCTGATAAAAAGGGATTTAAAAACATCAAATCATGACAGAATGCTCATGGTGTGATAAATCTACTTCATGTTATCCATTCATGCTGAAATGTGTTGATAACCTGATAAAGGTGGAATTAGTACCTTGACATAATCAAGACCTGGGTTAACATTGTCTTCTTCTTTCATCTGAATGTCAAGACAAACATTCTCACCCAAGCAGAACCTCCTCCACCCATCCTCATCTTCAGTTTTGGGCTAAAGGGGGGGGAGAAGTATTTGCTTTTTTTTTTTAAAACATCTTTTTCATTTTAAACGTCAGTCCACATATTAGCTAATTGTCTTACCATGACAACATTATCATCCAAAAACTGAGCTTTCCAATGCTGACGATGCTTGTTAACACTCTGAAAACAAGAAAGCAATTGATGATGCTAGACTAGATACTATTTTAAAAGTACAAGTAAAAGTACCCAATGCAGTTCAAAATGAACACCTGTCTGATTTCTGAAAATTTGCTGACTTCTTGCTGCTGCCATTTCAAGCTAGGAGAGAAACCTTGAGGTGCGGCCAGACAACCTGTGATCTGTGGAACAAAATATGCTAAATTAATACACAAGATTTACAACATATTATACACTGTTAACTCATCTCACTCACAGACACGTTCACGGATTGTTTCTTCTTCAGCTTCTTTGGATCAATTTGTGCCACAACAACATCTGGGAACAGAGACGCTTCCTTCCTGTAAAAATATAATGCTCACTGTAAAAAAAAAAAATGTAATTCATACAGTTGCATCTGAAACATAATTAAAACACAAACACAAATATTAAGTACTCTACAATACCGATAGAGCAAATATGATAATAAAAATAATAAATATAATAGAAAATAATAGAATAAAATAAATGAAAAGAATAAACCATTTGCAAATCCAAATAAACACAGAAGAAGTATCTGTGAAGTAAGTTTTCTTTCTTCTTTCTGTTTTTTGATTCAAATTCAATACTAGTAAACCCGGTGCTTATAAAAAGGTTCTACTTTCGTCTACTTTGAAAAGAAAAAAATATTGAAGAAAGAGGATGCAAAATGACTTACTGGACCTGTCTGAGATATTCTTGAGGGTTTCTGGGCGGTTCGTTTAAATTATATTCATCTGCGTCGCAGGACTCCACGGGCAGAAGTCTGGGCATCAACTCCTCCACATCTGACTTCATGTCTTTGCGTTATTTTCTCGGCGCGATCAAAATAAATCAGCATTCATAAATCGCTGTTGCACGCTCTCTATGTGCTTGTCAACCTCTCCATTTTGAAAACACTGTGCATGATGATGACGCTCAATGGACGCGACGGTTACTGTGGTGACCTATTCGCTCGCTCTGATATGCTATAATGGAAAGATGTGTAGTGACCTGTGGTAGTGACATCTGTTGTTTGGGAGCAATATGAAGGCGAAGGGACTTAAAAAATAATGGATAAGTATATAGGATATAGAAATAAAGAGGTAACTTAGAATATGAAGAATTTTCAATGCTATGCATGCTTTTTAAGTGACAACATTTGCCCCCTGGAAGTGAATTTCAGGGGCATTTCAATAATATTCAGGGGATTTTTTAAAAACCCATAGTTGTCACCCATGCTATATATGCAAATTGAATCAATTAAATGAAATTAAGCATGAAAATATTACCCACTTGACCGATAAATTAAAGAAGGGTTTGTTTTGCTGGAAGAACTTCAGACTCTGTAGACCTTTGCTCATTCCGATACTCCGAGTCCTATCAGTAGGCTAATCGTTACTCGAACAACACTGTAACTGAGTGGGCTGACATGTTACCCAGATGCACTATGAATAATTTATTCTTGTACTGGAAAGACCACTCTATCTTTATTTAAAACAATAATGAAAATATTCTGACCTGTGTCTTTGAATCACTCTCCGGTGGGGGTTGTTTATGAAAAATATATGTGGACTAACCTTCATGCTGAATATTTTCTGTATTCATAATTTCTTTATTCATTCTAGAGTAGACAACCACACTTTTAGTCGCAACATTATTATCATAAATGATTGAACTGATAATTTAATGAGGTTAGTGTGCCTGTTTTACAAGTCTTATAGGCCTGTTCACACCAAGAAGGATAACTATAACATTTAGCGTATAGGCTACACACCAAAACACAATAGCTTTCTGTTTATTCTAAGCATCCTCTGCAGTTTCTAACTGACTGTCAAAGTTTTTATCATTCATCTGCTGGAATTTTTTTTTTTTGTAAAAGTGATTCCAGTTATATAATTTCTCTGTGTTGTTATTGAATAGGTCTAGGTGTGATACAATTAGCGTCCTTGGTGTGAATGAGCATTTACTCACTATAATATCTTAAAATCCAAACAAGGTAAAAAAAAATAATAATATTTGTACTTCATGTAGTCTCTAACATTGTGAAACCTTATCAGTTTGAATGTGGCTTTGGTCCAATGAGAGTTTGTGATGTGGCGTGTGTTGATGTTAATGATTTACTGACAGTAACCTATAATCCAATCTCTGCTTGTCAGAATGTGATCTGCATAGATTTGCTCATTCTCTGACAAGACAGAGGGAATGACATTTAGCTGTGATTTATCTTGGCTTTCCCTCTGACTATTTGGATTTTGAAATGATCTACTGAGATGAAGAGAATCGCTGGATGAATCCAAACATGGCAGCTGTGCGTTCATTCATTTTGTTTCATGTTGCCTTTGGCTTTTTACACCACGGTTTGGGGCTGATTTCAGACTACAAATTATGTGGAGACCCCGAATGTGAAAGTAAGTTGATCATTTATATTCAAATACCATAAATTGAAACTGTGATGTGTGTTTACCTGTTTATCTTATAATTATATGGCTTTGTGCAAAATATTTCACTTATGTGATTCATGTACAAATTATTGTCATGCTCTCTTATCTTTGAGTTTCTAATTTCTTCAGGCATGATAAGTCGTGTGCAGGCACAGAGAGACCATACAGCTAAAGACTGCCGCTTTCTAAACCTCAAAAAAGGGGATATGATCACTGTATACTACAAACTCACTGGAAAAAGAAATGATCTCTGGGCAGGAAGTGTGAGTCTACCCTTTTCTGGTTCTGTTCTTGATTAATTAAATTGTTGATGAATTAAAAATATGCATGTATGGGTTTAAATATGCATGTATGGCTCTTTAAACTTATTAAGTTTACTGATAAATTAAAGCATTACATTATCATTATATTCATATCTTACATTTTGCAGATAGAAAAGCTGTCTGGATTGTTCCCAAAAGATGCCATCAAGGTTGATCAACTGTTTATTGATGAGAAAAAGGAAATACGGGTGCCAACCCAGGTAATGTACATTTATATATCTATATCTATATATGTCTTATATCTATATCTATCTATCTATCTATCTATCTATCTATCTATCTATCTATATATATATATATATATATATATATATATATATGCTTCATACCATACATTAACTGGTTTTAGGCCGAAATATTATTTAATATAATCAAATATACAATTACAATAGCAAGCAAACATATACAATTAGTTACAGCAAACAAAAATAATTAATGGCATTATGAAGTGCAAATTCACCCTATTTTCTTAATGCATGTTATTGAATGATTCATTCATACATAGGTTTCTACATAGGACTAAGCACTAATTGCAAATACAATAACTGGGTAATAATTAGGTACTAACCTTGAACTACCCTAAACCTAACCTTAACCCATGTAGTTTACCTTATATTATTCAGTACATTCTTATGCAAGTACACGTACTGTAAAATAAGGTGTAACTTAAAAGGGTTCTTTAGATTATTAAAATGTTCTTTAAACTAAGAAGAAAATGTTATTTTATTCATTGTTTACTGTAAGGTTCTTTGGGGAACCAAAAATAGGATTTTGATAATCCTAAATAAATTAAAAATGAAATAAATTAAAAAATTTCACCCGTGTCACAATATACTTCTGTGAACTATCGGACTCTTAGCTAATTAACTTAGCTGGTGTGTTGACGAAGAAATCTAAATGGTGTATGAAAGAGTGTATGAATGGGTGAATGTGAGGCAAAAATGTAAAGCGCTTTGGTGGCCATTAGGTTTATGAAGGCGCTATATAAATGCAGTCCATTTACCATTTACCATTTAAATGATCTGACTAATTCTTCCATGCTGATTTGGTTAGAAAAGAGTCTACCAAGAACATAAATATTAATCATACATTCTCTCCTCAGGAATATGACTTCATCTGCTTTGATGAACATGGTTCAGTCATTGAGCACAGCACTGCATTTAATGATCTGGAAGATTTCACACAAGAAACCCAAGAAAGTGATATCAATGAAGTCCATGATAAACCTGCTGATAGAGAAGAGAGTGAACCCATAACGATTTCTGTTCAAGATGTTTCTGATCAAAACAGCCTCAAGACAACAGAAAAAGGTGGGTCTTCATGGATAGGCTCTGCTGTTAATGGATGGTTTGGCAGGAATGAACAAAGCAATGATGAACCACAGGATGAAAGCAGTGAAGAATCCTTCAAAAGCAGAAAAATAGTGATGGATATCGAGGAGAACCACGTGGAGGAAAATACGAACTCTGGAGCGTTTGGTTGGATCAGGGGTGAACTAACCAATGCTTTTGGATTTGGAGACAAGGATCTAAAGACTGACACTCAGGACAAAATTGAGAACCCAGCAAATGATAAAGACACCTCATCTCAGGAGTCTACCTCCTGGATAAGAATGGGTAGAGATGTCTTGGGCTTTAGTGAAGACAATACTCCAGCTACAACTAAACCTGAAGCTGGGATGGCAGATCAAAACACACACATGGAGGACCAAAACATTCTTAAACCCAGTCAGAACATGGATTTGAATGACAAAATACAGAGAGATGAAAACAACCCTGATGAAAGTGTGGAGAATGAGGATGGTCCCATGGAGAACATGACATCAGAAAATGATAAAGTAGAGGAACAGACGGGGTGGTACGAAAACATGTACAACGGAATTACAAACCTTTACAAAGAAGAACTAACTAAACAAGATGAGGATGATGGAGGCAAAGACAGTTTGTCTGAGGAAGGAAGCCCTGGATTTGCTACAAGCACTGAGAACATGGAAACCAAAGAGTCAGAATCAAGCTCAGAGTCCATATTTTCAGTCAGCGGCCTGGCATCAGTGCTTAAACTTCCATTTCAGGTAGACACAAAAGTAAAGAGAGATGAGGAAAAAACAGCAAAGGAAGAACATTCAGGTGAGGAAGACTTTGATGAGGAACAAAATAATAGCGAGGATCAAAAAGAAGAAATGTTGAGTGATATCGATGAGCAGGACTCAAACCCAATAGACAATGATGTACTTAGTAAAACTCAGTCACTGTCTGATAAAACAAAAGACAACATTGAATTTGATAGCACTGAAGAATCTAATATGACAGAAGACGGCACAGACAAGTCAGCAGATAATTTAAATGAAGAAGCTAAAAGTGCAAACAATGTTAATGTTTTAGAGGGAGAGGTGGAGCAAGGCATGCAAAGTGATGAGGAAAAGACAGCAAAGGAGGTAGATTCAGGTAAGGAGGACTTTCTTGAGCAACAGAAGTTGGAAAAGGAAGAAATGTCTGTTGACGATGTTGATTTAATAAGTGAAACTCAGGCACTATCATACAAAACAATGACTTTAAAAGACAGTGTTGCATCTGATGACATTAGAGAAACGGATGGCTTTTCTCAAAAATCCAACACCCAAAATGATGATGTTAAATCTGCAAATAATTCAATTGATGTTATTCAAAGCAAAACCAAATTGACTGATTTATCTGATGACATTTCAGAAGACAAGCTGTCTGATCAAGACAATTTAGACACTATCAAACAGCAAAAAAGTGATTATCATCAAATTAGCACAGATACTGAAGCTGGTGCTGATATATCTGAATTGCCAGAGACAGATATTCATAATGAGTTTCATTATCAAAAAACACAAGAATCTAATATCAAGACTGTCACAATTAGTCAAAGTGCAAATGCAGATTTGAATTCAAAACTGACTGTGGAAGCATTATCAGAATACATTAATGAAAAATGTTTAGCTGAAGATGACAAAGGTACATCAAAAGAAGATGGTAATTTAGTAATGGATAGAAATTATAAGTTAATTATGGCCGAAAATGATGAGTTAGTTATGGACAAAAATGACAAGGTAGTTATGGACAGAAATGACGAGTTAGTTATGGACAAAAATGACAAGATAATTATGGACAAAAATGACAAGTTAGCTATGGACAGAAATGGCGAGTTTGTTATGGACAAAAATGACAAGTTAGTTATGGACAGACATGACGAGTTAGTTATGGACAGAAATGATGAGTTAGTTACGAACAAAAATGAAAATTTAGTTATGGGCAAAAATGACAAGTTAGTTATGGACAGATACGAGACACAATTAGATGAAGTATTATCAAAAGACAACACATTTTACGAAGAAAAGTTATCAGATTCAGAAGCTCTCGCAACGGAAATGAGCAATAAACATAAACTGGACACAAACATAAGGCCTTCTGATGAAGGAACTTCTCATATTCCCACTCTTGGAACTGAAGAAACAGCTGTTATTAGTGAAGAAAATCTACATACAGACCTTCAGTCAAATTCAGCCCTAAAAGCCACAGATGATAAAATGTATAATACCAGCGACTCACATGATGTGTTACTGGAGATACAAAAAGCAGGAATTAGCATTGTTAAGGATACTAAGGAAGGTGAATATACAGATGAGGTTGTAGTGAATAGAGAGCAAAATGAATTAGGTAGAGTTTCTGAACCTACAGAGAATAATTTTGAAACAAAAGAGCTAGAGGGTGACACACAAATCACAAACGAGACCCTGATAGAAGAAAGCCATACAAAAAGCCCATCACTGAACACATCTGATGGATCCACTAATTCAAAAGATGGTGTTCATGATCTCAGTTTACCAGAAAATGCAGACAATGATACAATTCTCAACACTGTTAGTACTGAAGACCCAGGTGACTATACCACTTCCAAAGAAACAAAATTAACAGATGATATCTTCTCGGAGAATGACCCAGTTCAGGATGGCAGTATAAATAATATGCTTGATCAAAATCAGAGTGTTGAACACAAAGCGGAGACTGACACTGCAAATATGGAGGATCAAATTGCAGAAAGTGTCACGAAGAGGGAGGAAAGTGATCAAACTGATTCAGAAAGTGTCACGAAGAGGGAGGAAAGTGATCAAACTGATTCAGAAAGTGTCATGAAAAGGGAGGAAAGTGGCACAGGTGCCACCTGGGATCAAAGTGATGATAGTGACATGGCGGTGCAGTCGGATGATAAAGAGGAACAGGGTGATGAAGAGCGACCTGGAAGCCCTGAAATTCAAGAAAAAAAGACTGTCAACCATTCTACAGAAACTTCTAAAAAATATACAAACTTATATCCTCATCTGAGTGAACAGAATATCCAAGATCTTTTAGATTTATTCGGAGACCATAAGTTATCTCGGCTGGATTCCAAACTTGGAAACACTGATGCTGGCCAAGATAATAAAGATCTTAAAGAACTCAGTGACTTTGAACAGCAGTTGGAATACCACATGAAGTTGAACACAAAAGGACTTAATCAACAAGATAACAATTTTCCTGGCAAGAATAATATTAATGAATACCCAGCACTACAAAAACTGTATACCCTCTTATCTACTCTAAGAGAGAAATATTCACCAGTGATAACAGAAGTCAGTGTAGAAAGCCCAGGTACTGATGATTCGAAACTGATCATTTAAAAAAAAAAATAGCATGGCAGAGAATAGATTTAATAATTTTGGTGAATATTGCATGATACAAAAACTTTTGCATTTGTGATTGATGGGAAATCTAGGTTTTTTGATCTTACGCATATGGTATAATGTAAAAGTTGTCATTTTCTATAATGTTGCATCTCTTTCGTCACAGGGATCAGCGAAGATGGCTGTGTTCAAGAAGCATGTCTAGATGTGAATAAGAATACACTAATCTCCTCAACAGAGCTTAAAAATAATCAAGTTACCCAAGACAGATCTGATATAAATGACTTGAGTAACCCTCAAAATGAGCCAGACACAGAGGAGAAGTACCTTTCAGGGAACGGAGCTAATGTGGAAGGTGTTCAGACTGATGAGCAGGAAATAAGAAAGCGTGAGGATTGGGTATCTTCTGAAATCAAGAAAACTTCCCAAAACCATGGTCTAATGTCTGAGGAGCATGTTGAATCACAGAACGGTAATCACCTTTTTTTTATATCATCCTAAAATAAAAATGAAAAAAAATTGTCATACTGTCATAATTTACTCATCCACCAGTTGTTCCCAAACAATTATGAACTGAGGCGTGACATTTCACCCTATTAAATAGTAAATGTTTAAACACTTTGTTCTTTTTTACAGGTGAATGGAAATTTTATCAAATGGCAGTTTTTGTTGAAGTCACAATTAATGAAATTGCATCTATATTGGACAAGGTAGGTCGAAATAGTGTAGGAAAAGTATCCTGCTATTTAGACAATGGTACATTATTTTTTTTTTTCCATATCAAAGGCAAATCAATAAATTAAACTAGTGTGAAATATATAGCTAGTGTTTTTAAGTGTTTAAAAAAGATGAAACACCTTTTAAAAATGATAATTTTGACTAATCCCTTTTGACTATGTAACAATTAAATTATTATTTTATGTTTACTGTTAGAAAATTACAGAATCACCAAATATGTTTTTAAGCCTATACAGTAAATGTACAGTAGGCCTACATATATTTATCTCATGATTATCCCATATAATAAAGAGAAGCAATAATTTGAAGCTATTATTTGTTCAAAATATATAATATAAGCATTTCATGCCATATTTTTCGTACCTCGTGGAAACTGCCGACGACTACAGTCTATTTTCTCTCTTGACAAGTCGCCAAACCGTGTCATATTTCGCACTCAACCCAAGTTAATGATATTTAACAGTATTTATTACTTGTACATTACTAAATACCTATAAAGTAAATTAAGTAGTCATTTTGAGATAAATGTCTAATATAGACAGACTTGAGCTGCTCAACCGGTCTCGTTCAGTGCCTTTATTTATAGAGGTATATTATGTTTACCTGACACACCCACTGATAAAACATACTTACTCACAAACCAAAACTATAGACGTTTCATAACCAGCCCATGACAAATATTTTTTTTTTTTTCGTGAATGCTTATTGACTAATTCCTCAGTGTCGCTAAGTAAGTCTGTCACTTTAAAACTCGAACTTGACTTTGTGGCATTCAGCAATTGGTGACGTGTGGAAGGAACCATGTCCCACTGGAATTTACAGTTTTTCGCATAAAAGCAAAATACTGTTTATATGAACAAACTACGTATGTTTGTCTTTAAAAAGACAAAAATCTATTAATCTAAATATTCTACTAATCTAAATATCTAGTGTCCTACTTAAATTTGACTGACACGAGCTGTTATGCGTCCAGAATCCCCCCCCTCTAAAAATGAAGAGTGTGCTGTTCCTATATGCGCACTCTGGCTGAGCAGAGCAGCATCCGGCGGCACCATGGCATAACAACAGATAAATTAACAGATTACAGAATAACTCTTCGATTTTTTAATATAATCATGGCAGACGAATTAAAGGCTGAGTCGGTCGTCACAGAAGCGACTGACATGAAAGGAGCAGCGAATATTTACTACACACTCGCGGTGGAGAAAATCAAAGATGTATGTGTTAGTGTGTGAATGGTGAAACAGTGTTAGTGTGTATGTGTGGCAGCTGTCAGCAGGTGTCATATATTTCTAAGTTAACTATCATGGTACACACTATTTACTAGAGTGCAGTATTTACTAGATGTATACTGGCTTTTAAATGTGTAAACTGCTCTAAATTAAGGCATATAACGTTAGCTGGTTAGCATTGATGCATCTGGTTCGTTGCTCATTTCATCTTATTTTATCGTGTATTTATTAAACGTAACGTTATGCAGATCTACAACAGTGGACTTTATTTACCAGTTTATAATGGTTTAAATTGTGTGGTGTATATTGGTCTTTTACATCTTCCAGTGGCATTGGTCAGTTACTGCTGGTCAATGACAAATGAGAATGTCTGAGATAAAAATGAGACATATATTAGTTTAAACACATGGTAGGTTGTTAGAGTTCTTTATATAATTTTCATTTGATTTTAAATGTAATTGTTTTAATTTAATGAGTTGTAATGTCAGGTTGGTGTAACAGTAATGTAAAAAGTGCTAAAATATTTTATTTGCAAATTGGTCGATTTGTGTGGTATGCGATTTGTGTTATTATTTTTTAGAAGTGATAAAAGTTTATGCGAAACTACAATTAGGACCAAAAGGTCTCATCATAGGAAAGCGGTGTTATGTTATCTATAGGACATCCTGTTTATAAGCTTGTGTTCACTTTGTATACATGTATGAAGGGAAATACATGTATATATTCTATACTTTAATTTTTTGAGAATCAGTATAACTGTTTAACTTCTCTTTTAGGTTGTGTCTTCACTTCCGGATGATATACGGCCTGGCCCTGACTTATATGGACTTCCATGGGAAGCCGTGGTTTTCACAGGATTTTTAGGTTTATGCACATTGCTTCTGTTCAGCTGCAGGTTCATTCATTCTGTAAGTCAGGCATTTCTGCTCAAGAATCACAAAAAAACGTGCATACTTTATGAATGTCATCATTTCACCAAGTAATCATGAGCTTTTTCTATTTTGTTCTGCAGATGAAAAGTCGACTATATGCAAGTGGGTGTTTTACCATTTCTTTATCTAATTGGCTCCTTGCTTTAAACCTCTCCTTATTATCTGTTTAACGGATCCTTACTGTCAGCTCTCAATTGATCCTGGGTGTTGACTTTTTTTTGCAGGTAAAGAGAAGCAAATGGCACGTAAAGTGGCTGAACTGCTTGATGAAAAATGCAAAGTTTTGGAGACATTCAGTGAGGTTAAACAAAAGGTGAGAAATGCCATGTTATACACTTAATTTTAAACTCTGGTCCAGAGACCCCCAGGGGGTCGCAAGGGAATGCTAGGCGGACTGTGGAAACCTATAGAGAAAAACAGTGTAAAATAATGTAAAATTAGTAAATAATGAGTTTAACAGTACGGTACTATAATGGGTAGAATAGATAATCATTTGACTTGATAGTGACCCAACAAAATATTTTTAGAACAATATTTTAAATATATTTTCCACAATATGCATTGGGTCTTTGTACAAGAAACTGTATATATGCCTTGCATGAGAATGATTATATTTGGGGGTCTGTAGCATCTTAAAGACTGAAAACCCCTACTCTAAACAATGTTGTCTGTCTGTCTGTCTGTCTGTCTCAACAGTTTGATAAACTAGAGTCCACACTGCAGAACAATGGCATGTCTGCGCAAGCTGCAGAAAATGACAGCTTAGAGGTAAAGATGATTATGTGTGTTTTTTTTCCCTTTAAATATTGGTTTCTTAACAATGTTTGTCTTTTAGGAAGTGTTAATTACTTTTTTAAAACCTCAAATCTAATATATTAGAGATTGTGGCAGCGCTTTATATTATTACACACTGAATGAAATGTAAAGCATAATAGAGGCACTTAAAAGAAACGTGTGACAACTTCACTTGTTACTTGACCCTTGTCCAATTATATTGCTCTTAGGTGTCATCAAAGAAACTTGAACAATCAAATGCTCAGATTAAAAAGGAAATTAAGAGGCTACAGGAAGAGCTGTCCCAACAAAACAAAGCAAGAAAACAACAAGAGGATCAGGTAATGTGGTTATACACACAGATGCACGTTATGTTGCCTGAATCTGTCTATTAAACGGCTTTTATATCTGTTTTACAGCTTGCTGAACTCGAGCAGATTTTAAGTAATTTAGAAGAGGAAGCTAAAGATCGAAAGTCACAGTTAGAACAGGTATTGGCTATGTATATGATTCATTTTTCAGTCGTATTCCTCAATAATAGTCATTTGTAATTCTACCTGTATTTTCATGTGCAGGACAACACAACACTGAAGATTCATGAGATCAACACAGAGAGATTACAGAAAAACCTGCAGGCAGCCAAAGAAGAGCATGCAATGCTGCTCGAGAGTAAAGCACAGGTGAGATTTGTCTTTGTGTGTTTAATTTGGAGCGAAAAAATTGATATATTTTTAAGCTTTAACATAACTGTTATACAAGACGTTTCATGGCTTACATTTACAATGAGTGTATGAATGGCCATCATCACCACTACAGCTGGTGCAAGAAGCCGAGGGCTGGGGTGAACGTCTCTGTGAGCTGGAGGAGGAGATGAAAATGTGTGAAAGATCTCATTCTGGCATGCTGGAGGACTGCACTAATAAAGACGAACGCATCAAGGTAAAAACACATTGACACCAGAATAGTAGTCGACTAGTATGGGTTTGTCAAGTACATTTGCTACTTACGCTACCGTATATACACTACTGTTCAAAAGTTTGGAGTTGGTAAGTTTTTTTTAACAATGTTTTCAAAAGAAATTGGTTCGAAAGTTTTTACTGTTTTCTATTTTAATATATTTTAAGATAATTTATTCCAGTGACGGTAAAGTTAAATATTCAGCATCATTGCTCCAGTCTTCAGTGTCACATGATCCTTCAGGAATCATTCTAATATGATGATTTGCTGCTCAAGAAACATTTATTATTTGGG
This sequence comes from Pimephales promelas, assembly GCF_016745375.1. The sequence continues at coordinate 26,885,704 of NW_024121099.1, forward strand.
ATGCACCGAAATGAAAATGAACCGAAACCAAAATTTTAAGTTGCACTTGCCTAAAAACCCAAACCGAAAATGAATAATCAATGAATTAATCAAACCTATTTTATTATTAAACACTCAGATAGTTACCCAAACAAGGTCAGTAAGATATATATATATTTTTGTGTGTGTGGAAATTATGTAATAGAGCTACATGATTAATTGTTAAAAGATCACAATCTCGGTTCAAACACTCACACAATCTTATTCCTAAATGACAACGATTTCTTATTTCTTTTAAACCTTTGACAAGTACGATCACAGCGAAACATAAATCTTGGTTGGCGATTCTCCTCGTCCAGACAGAGCAGTTGTCATGGATACAGGGCTACAGACTAGCATTTGAGAGCAGTTACACCTGTGCCACTAAGTTCTACAGATGGTGGTGCCAGCACCTGATTTGGTGGCGCTGGGGGGATTTTTAATCATGAACTTAATAAATTTGATTAATTTATATTATTTATAAATCAATTACTATTGTTTTGCATTATTAAGTACATTCACTAATATTGCATGTTTGTTTATTGAAAATTGAACAGTAAAACACTGAGCTGCAATTGAGATGCAGATAAAATTGACTTTTATTAACAACAGTAATGTACAAAAACCTATGTAAATATTCTTCTATTAAATATACCATTGTTCTGTAGTATGATATTGAACTGATTGACAGCTTCAGTAATTATAAAGGAGGAGCACACTTTACCTGCTTTCTATGTAGTTTAGTCACAATTTGAGACTTTGTGACTTCCCACTTTTTAAAGTCAATAAGTGCTCCTCTGTCACCATCTTCTGGTCATACCATGGTAATTTCATCTTTCATGGTATTTTTGTTTGTTTGCCACAAAGTATTAGTTTTCCTATCTTTAAACTTTTAGTTTTACATATCATTATTACATTAAAAATAACACTCAAATTGTATATTTAAAGTGCTGAAAAAAGTGTGAAGCACTTGAAAGTCCTTGAAATGTGCTTGAATTTCACTTACAGGTATTATGAACCCTGAGATGAACAAACATTTGACTATTTCTGCCACAATACCATGGTTACAGTTATTATTGCTACTTTAAATACATGGTGAATGTTTGTGGATTGAAAAGCCTTCTATAACTTGTTCGTTTATGGCACAGTTTCTCCTGGTTTCCATGTCAGTGCTGTTTGATCCGATATACGGTTTATAGCAGAGAATTCTGGGCCAAATTTGAATGTTGGGCTTTTATCAGTTGGGAAATAAGGTTGTGGCACCAGTGCGACCACTAACAAAATGTAGTCGCACCGGCAGAAAAAAAAGGACGGAAAATTTCTTTCACCGTTTTTTCAACCACACGGTGTCTCATATATCGGTCTGTACCCAAAACTGCATTTCTAAAATTCTGTTTTTCTTTTTCTTTTCTTATATCAGTCCCTGACAGAGTGCCTTTTGAAGATGAGAGATTGGGATTCTGAGGACGAGAGCAGCACTAATACAGCTGGAACTGAGAATGGAGACAGCTCAGGTGGGAATATTGTTAGTCTGTTTTTAAGTCAAGTCTTGAAGTATAGTCTCATGAATTTTGTTATGCTTGCAGAGTCCCATAAGAAGCAAAAAGTTCAGAAACTCATTGAAGCAGCCAAGGTATTCCTACTTACATCCTGGTTGTCTCAAACACAGTGAACCACCTAGATGGCACATATGACTGCCAAACATGTCTAGGATGGCAACTCATTTGGTTTTGAAACGCAACCCTTATTTATCAGATTAAATAGATAATGCCTGTCTACATCCATAATACTATTTGAAATGCTAAAAATAAGTGAGTCCTTCTTTTTGTCACAGATGAGTGCAGACTTAAAGTCCATGGAGGAGGACAAAAACAGGGTGTTCGCCAAACTTGCAGATGAAATGAAAGCCAAAGAAGATCTCCAAGGTAAACCGTTTGGGTCCACAACAATTCAAACAGGTTTTAAGATGCATTAAACTTTTAATTCGATATATTATTTTGTTGTTTTTTTATTTTTGTTGATTGGTAAGATTTTTAGGCACCGTATTATTTTGTTTCCGATTAATTTGTATTCTTATCTTGCATCACCATGGATTTTCTTTCAAATTCAAAACTATTTATAGAGCACATTTAAGAAAACAAATGTTTGCCAGTGCTGTACAATACAGGGTCACAATAAAACAAGTGAAACGCATAAAACACACCATTTAACAGCTCTCATACTGTGTTTAACACCATAGGATAAATATGATTCCATAGTTTTTACTCTCGGAAAGGCCAAAAAATGGTTGGCAGATCTTTCCTACACGTTTTTATAGATTGATTTGGTTTAGCCTGATTATATCAAACACTATCATTTAGACTCTAAATGAAGACTAGACTTGTTTTCTTGTTTCTCTGTATTCTTAGAGGGGATCAAACAACTTGAGGAGCAGAAGGAAGTGTTGAAGTCAGAGAGTGCCAACTATTCTAGTGAAAGCCATAAACTCCAACAGAAACTCCAGATCATGACAGAGATGTACCAGGAGAATGAACTCAAACTGCACAGGTTTGGACCGGAGCACAGAAGCTGCATCTCATAATCCACTCATGTCTTTGCACTTTGCAGTCTTTTTTTCATTGGAAATGAAAAAACTAATGACAATAATTAAATTATTTCTTAAACTCTGGTCAGGTTGTTGACAGTGGAGGAGAAGGAGTGCTCGCAGAAGGAGGAGAAGCTCAACAAGGCAGGCAAAAAGATCAGTCTCGCTGCAGAGGGGCTCCTTACTTATAGGTGAGAGCAACTTTCTCAGCACATATGAAGGAGGAAGTCGCGTCAAGTATGTTTGAGTATGTGTTAAAATAAAAGGAAATGTGCTGTGAGAAAGGCAGGAAACATAATGCAAGATGGATGTTCACCACAACGGGAAGTTTACATTATAGTCTCTCACTATGTTTAAATAGACAACGAGCCAAAGACCTAGAGGAGGAACTGGACCGGACTTCACAGGCTTATAAGAATCAGGTGACACACTTAAAATTCTTTACATATTTACTGCCTCTGTCCATGATTTATATATTTACACAGACATATTAGGTGATTTTAATCGCTCGACAACCCTAATAAGTGTATATATATGTAAAAAATATATATATATATATATATTAGCATAATATGATCATTTAAAACGAGATATATACATACACACTAGATATATATATACACACTATATATAATATATATATTTATATATACAATTATTCTTTAGAAATATGAAATATTTTTATATAATTAATATTATAAATAAATATTTATTATACAAATATCTTTACTACAAATTAGACACAAATCTTAATGTTCAAAACCTGACCAATTTATAATTTCCTGTTGTTGTTTTTTTGTAATATTTATTATGTACATTTTTCTTTTTTCTTCCAGATTACTTCTCACGAGAAAAAGGCTCATGATAACTGGGTAAGTTGTTTCAGAGCACTTAATTTTGATCTATGTCAGTTGTCAGAAGCTTACAGATGTATTTTGTGTCTGATACTCTCTGTATTCTGTCTGTGTTCCAGCTAGCCGCAAGGGCCGCGGATCGAGACCTGGCTGATGTCAAGAGAGAAAACGCTCATCTCCGCCAGAAGTGAGATTGGCTAATAATTTAGTAATTTACTTTAGTGTTTTCTATACATGAGAAGCAGCATTTATTCATACATATGAATGTGTTTACAATTACAGGCTGACTGATGCCCAATTTAAAGTCGATATTCTTGATAAGGATATACGAGAAGGCAGACCTTTATTTCGAGGTCAGATTCTCTGCATTTCCCGTGCATAGTACATGTCTCTCTATGTTTAAAATGGTATTAAACGTGAGATTCATATCCCCCCCATGTCAAAGATGAAAGATCTCCATATGGACCCTCTCCTCTTGGCCGACCATCCTCAGAAACACGGGCCTTCCTGTCCCCTCCTACACTAATGGACGGCCCCCCTCGACTCTCACCTCAGTTTGTTATGGGTCCAGGCAGAGGTGATATACCCTTCATTTTAAATTCTGGGAAATGTCTGTCTGTAATTTATTCATTCTCAGTCTTAGTTGTGTGTGTGTTTGTTTGTATCACATGCATGAATCCTATTCAGTTCCCATAAAATCTAGTTGACATGTTTGCATTAAGGGTAACGGGTCTGATTTCTCACGGTTTGGTAAATGCTTGATGCGTGGCTATTTCTGTAAATTCTGCTTCATCATCAGCACAATTGATATATCCAGTACCATCTTTACAACTGCTCAAGTGAAGTTTTTTTTTAGCCTCTTTGGGTTATTTATTGCACATCGATAATAATTAAACACCTGAGATTTACCAGTGCCATTTTTTTACGGTACCAAACGCACACTAAACCGTGGGCAACAAACCATTCCCCACGTTTACATATAGTCGAGTCTCTTCATGTTTTATTACCTCGTTAATATTTTGTTGGTTGTCTCCCTTTCCTCCCTTTTCCATTCTTAACTTCCTCAAATATTTGCTTGTGCTGTCTCTCCACTCCATTCATCTTCCTTCACTCTCACTGTCACATAATCAGCATCCCGAGGCATGGTAGAGCCCCCTAGTGGTGGGCCAGACTTTGAGCGGAGTGGCCCTCACTCTGATAGTGGCTCACTGTCTCCCTCCTGGGACAGGGAACGCAGGGGCCCTCCCGGCCCTCCAGGTACAGTGATGTTCCCACTGCTCAGGAGGAAATACTTCTCTAGCTCTCAAAAGTCAAGAACCACATTCATTTTCACATTCAGCATTCAGTAGCTTTCTTCACACTGAGGTTAGCCAATCATAACAGGTCATCTACATGCATAGTCTTAAAGATACAGTATAGCAAAAAGCGCCTGTTTATTTATGACAATCAGAGAGAGGGAGGAAATGGTTGTGCGAAACTAGATTATAATGCAAGACATTTTTACTAATATTATAAATTGCATTGAAATTGTGGTAACACTTTACAACAAGGTTCATTAATTAACATTAGTTAACTACATAAGTTAACATGAACTAATAATGAGTTAATATTCATTTCAACATTTATTAAAACATTATTAAAATCAAATGTTAATGTTTGTTAACATTAGTTAATGCACTGTGAACCAACATATGAACGACTGTATTTTTATTTGAACAAAGATTAATAAATTCCGTAACAAATGGTTTGTTCATTGTTAGTTCATGTAAAGTGTTACCGAAATTGAATTGAAAAAATAAATGCTTAAAAAAATGTAGAGCCTCATTTCAGTGTCAGTTTGCTATTTATTTATGAATACCGATTGTTGAACTGTCAATAATTGAGCCAACTGTGTGAAGTGAGGCTCATATGAAGGGGTTTCTGTTACTGATAGTCAAACTCAGTTATTCAGAGGTCACTGAGAAGCGCTGACTCAGCCGCACAGCTCATTGAAGAGTCGCAGAACTGGGCCTTCTTTGTTCTAGACGTTTCTGCGTTTTTGGCCAGTGCGTCAGGCTTTGTCCCACTGCCCCCTCCAGTGAGCCGCTCCTCACTGCTGTCGCTTCAGCGCAGTCATTAGTTATTTCATACTGCAGGCGTGAAGAGCACATGACATCACTGTATGTTTTTTAATATCATTATTATCATCATGGCCAAACCTACAGTGGTGGTTTTACATTGTGTAGTGCATCATTAACATCACATCCTCTGTGTTCATCAGCCAATTATTTTTAATGTATTATAACTTGTTTTTATTTGTAATGCGGGGACCACTTTTTTTACTTTTCTTTTTTTACAGTGGCCTTGTTACACGTTGCAGTTACTATAGTAATAATTATTATAAATTGTGCATAATTACATGCAACTAACCTTAATTCTAATCCTAACCATATAGTTAATTATTATTACACATTACTTAAATGTATAATTACACTGTAACACGGACACCTTAAAATAAAGTGTAACCGTAATGTACAATGTATTTGTAGGTTTGTAGTGTTTAGTTATATATATATTTATTATTATATTATTAATGAACTAAATTAATGTATTTTTTAAATCTGTTTATAATGTTTAGGTCACCCTCTCCCAGATCCAGGTTTGGGATATAGAAGGCCTCCTCCAGGTCTGTATCCTATGGGTCCTTTGCCTCCTAGATATCCGTACTTGGGTGACAAATCGGGTGAGCGTTTCCATGTGACCTCTTCTACAATATGTTTGACTTCTCTGCTTCTCTTAAAGGTCAACTGTAACTGTATAATTATAAATAGCCCATATGACTGTTATATGCAAGCCTGAGATAATAAATAATAGGAAAAAACTGAGCTCCATATTCCCATGATAATTCGAGTACCATTATTGGCAGAAACTCCGTGCTGACTTGTTTTTATGTAGCTCGTGTAATGGCATTATCAAAGCATGAATGAACACTTTTTTTCAACAATCCCCAAGAATTAAATGAAAATGTAATTTTGAGACTTTGGCTCACAGATATTTTAAATATCTATTCTCTCTGCTTTGTTTTTTTTTTCTTTCAGATCCGTCATTTTTAAGAAACAGCTCATCTGTCAGTGAGAATGAGAGCAGAGACGTGAGTAAACCTCGCTGTACTATATCTCTCGATGGAGTTTTTGGACACAGCCATAACTGAGATGTGTCCTCTCACAGGGTCCTCACACGATGCCTGGTGACATGAGATTGCCCCCGGATCCAGATTCAAGAATGGGACCTCCTCCTGGTCCCCCGTTAATGGGAATACCTCCACCGATGGACCCACGTTTCCCTCACAGGGGCCCTTATATACCTCCGGAGTTCTTTCCCCCTCGTGGGCCTGGAGTTCCCCCCATAGGCAGTAAGTTCACTTCTTCCACTTGTGTAGGTGGACATTTTTGATGAAATGCCAGATTGAAGACAGTTTAAGTGCATTTAAAGCAAATTTAGCTTCTGAAATGTGAGGGGTTTTTTTTATGCAAATGAAAGGCGTATTTATTAGGAAATAAGTTAGATTTGAAAAAAAATATATAAATAAATAAATTGAATAAATGATTTGATTTGATGAGTTGGTTATTATAGGTTAATATTGTTTAGTAAATCTTATATTATTTTTAGTAATTTATTATTACTTATTATTTGACACTGTCCTAGTTCAAATCGATCAATAATTACTATTATAATCGATCAAATTACTATTATACTTTTAGCTCAGTATAACTAACATGTGTGTGTGTGTGTGTGTGTACAAAAGGCTGCATCTTTTTTTTTTTAAGTCTGATTATTTGGCAGTGGACATATTGATCATTATTATTAGACTTTGATTTTTGCCATTTGATTTATTACAATTTCGGACTCAGCTACTTGGATTTAAAGGGGTGATGAACTGAGAAACTGAGGTTTAAAAACAATTTCCCCCAAGTGCACCGACGAGTGAGTTGAAACTCATTATAATATGCAAAACTGTTATCCACTCACAGCAGTGGGCGTTTATTTCCAAGTCTTCAGTGCGAGATGCCCATTAAAAACCAAGCGTTTCTGAGCTAGGCTCAAAACTAGGGTATAAAATAGCCTATTAGTTATTAATTTTGATGTTTTTGAATGCAAAAACCAAGCGAACGTCATAAGTTGATCTCAGACAACAATATAATAAAATTTAAAGAGCCAGTTTATGACCCCTTTAAATTATTTGTAGACTGTCTTGGTACAAACTGGTAACCTTTAGTACCATTTCCTTTAGTGCGAGGGCCATTTCCCCCGGGAATGTTTCCCAGAGCTCCAATGCAGCTCCCTCAACATATGGGCTATCTTCCACCACGACATCTGTGTGACAGTTTCCCCCCTGGACCGCCTCCCAGACCCTCCCCACCAGGCAGCGAGCAGCCGCCCAACCAGTCGCCCTCTCCTCATGATGTCATCTGATCTTCCCATCTCGCGCTCTCTTCCTCCCCCGCAGACTGCTGTTTTCAGCTTCCTGTTGTTGTGCTCAGGGGGTGTTTCCTTTGATATGTAACCACAGTAGCCTTGTGGTTATCTATTTTGTCTTAGTTGAAGCTTTTTTGAAAGAGCAAGTATGGCAAAAGATACAGCACATACCACTGGTTATTTTACAAAGAGGAAGTTGATGTGTGTGTTTCAGGGACAGTGTAAGTGTGCAGCCTTTCTGAACCTGTAGGTAAAGTGTAAAAAATAAGTCAATGAGACTGCCTTATAGGATTATAGGTGCTCAGGATTGTAATGTTATTATGATTCGTTTTTAAATTGAAGGTAGTTGATGAAAAGCCCTCATATTTGTCAGACTGTATATATAGAAAGTGTACTAAGTATATATTGTGAATAGGATGTTGTTGAAACCCAGACTTTGGTAACTAACTTGACAAATCCAACAACTTAGTCCAGAAAACCGTCCATGTAGCATATATATATATATATATTTAAGTTTCCTCAAATAACAATACATGCCTTAAAAAAATACATGGTCTCATGAAATCTTGTACATTAATAATAAAGATGTCATTGGATTACTTTCAGTTTTCTGTGCTAAGATATAAAGCTAACACTTCATGGTTCCCACAATCATGAAGAACTTGGAAATATCCAGGAAGTTAAAAAGTGTGATTTCCAGAAAGAATACACAAGTATTAAAGTGCTGGTCATTCTGATAATAGTTTTCATATATCTGATAATTGGCATATATATATATTCGAAGTGATTTTATCACAACAATGTACCGTATGAAAAATGGACATGTGATTTGCTAAAGATTTATTTAAGTGTAAAGATTGACTAAAGTGTACAAAGTTAATGTAAATAAACGGTGTTTGGAATTGAAAACCTAAATATATACAATTGCAGCATTTTAATGCTGTACAATTACACTTTCTAACCATAATCATATATGCTTGTTTTGTAGGAATAAACTAATGTGGTGATTTAGGAAAAACCTAACAAGTTTTTGATTTTGTTACAGCCACTCAACAACACTCACCTTGGTTTTATGTGCTTTACTGAGCTCAAGTACAATGTGATCGGAACATGTTTTAGTACACATTTTAAGTAAGCTTAATTAAAACATGAAACTGATAAGCAATATCACACTGACATATCATCATGTGTCCATAATTTCCAGATTGGGATAAGCTTTTGGAGAGATTGCTATAATGAACATGGCTCTGAAATATTTAAACCAGTAGAATTTGCAGGTTTATACATTCATTTCATTCAGTCTCCCTGATTGTGAAGAATTAAGAAAAAAAAAAAGAATGCATTAATCTGTATGAATACAGAGAAACAAGATTGATTTTTGTATGCTTTTATTTTACAGATTAAAAGAAAATGCATTCGTTCAACATTAATTCAAATCAACATTCGGCTGGTTTACCCAATATCTGTCAGTTAAGTTTTTCAAAGGTTTTTCTTGTTTATCGTGGAACCTCGAGATCACTTTTTCTCATTAAAATCTTCCCACCTGGCATGTTCACACCTGTGCCAGAGTACTTCCTGTTTGCAGATGTACATATAAAATCCAATGCTATGTGCTCACCGGAGACAAATAGTAGACAGAACACACCTGCCCAAATATTAAACATTTAAGATGGTAAAACCATTTTTGCAAAACAACGACACTTATAAACTTTTTATTCAATGTTCATAAATAGAACCCGGACATGTGTTGCATAAAAGTATATACGTTGGTATATATACGCATATGCAGGTTTATGTTATCTTTTTTAACTCCCCATTAAGTTTATAAGTTAGCAGTGTGGTCTTAGCACTGCTGGTGTCCCAAGATGGCCAATTCTTTATTGCAAACTGTCCTGATTTTATACAAATGCACAACATTCGTACCACTTATAACTGGGGCCTTCTGGCCAGTCTCATAGAGACCATGTCTGTAACCCACGGTCGCCCTTGAAACTGAGTTGGCTTCCGAAGAATCAAGATCTTAAAACAATAATAATAATAATAATAACAACAATAATAAGGCCAAGTATCATTGCAAGTTAGGTTATTTCCATTTGAGTGACAGAAGGAGAAAAAGAAAAGCGCAAAATAAAAACTAAGTTAAGAGCCATTGGATCGTATGCATTCCGTTTGCATAGTTTGTGACTTCGCCGTTAACGCAAGCCAACCAGAGAGAGAAAGAGAGGCCCGCGTCGAGCTCGAGATCTGACCTGCAGTGGAAACATGGTAACGGTTTGTTTTACCAAAGGCTGGCGTGAGGTTTATAATCAGTATCGGGAAAAAGCTGTAAAACACTGACCGTCTCAGATGGGGTCATAGCAGCCCTCTTTCTCTTTACTACGAGATTGTGAAATGCATATAACGTTTGTGAAAGTAAAAACGCAAACAAAACAAACACTGGGATCCAACTGAGTTGTAACAACCGACTGGTCGAATCGATCATGAATAAAAACCTACGCGCGCTCTCAAATGGCTCAAGAATTTCATCGTAGGACCAGTCGAACGCTGATTCCAGGATCCCGCCCCTGCCCTAAACTAAACAGAAAAGAATAATAATAATAAAAAAAAATCATCATTTCATGCAGACATTTGGCCATTTTAATTTGTTTTTAACTCCCCAGTGGAATGTTCCTAACACGTCTCATAGCAGCTTATAGGTCTGATAGAACCAACCTTGATTTTCAATAGTTAAATTACATTCACTCTTCACAGTGAAACAGGTGCATTTTAAGAGAGATCTAACGTATGTTGACCAAAGCCACAGCACAGCTGTGGACCACCGCCCAAGTCCGACCTCCCCTCCCTCCGTTAGTACATTTATCTAATAGTAGTTGTCATAATACGATAGTAGTAGCACATCTCGGCCCATCAGCCATTGGCCCTGCCCTCTGCCAGCATGTGGGCAAAAAAATAAAAGAGTCGTATCACCGTTATCTTTGGCAGCTGGCGCAGATGATGCGCTGACAGAAGTTAAATCCAGTGACTTTGTTGAGAAGATTCTTCATTAATGGAAACTTTCATGGTGAGAGGCCTGAGCTATTGGACTCTTGTTTGTTTCCTCCACACGTCTAACAGTAACCCTGAGAATGGCTGTTTCCTGTTCACTGCCGAGGAAGTGGTACGTTTTTGTACTGAACACACACCTCCTTCTCTGACGTATGCACTTTTTGAACGCTTACACGACACTTACACGCAGACAGAAAGATTGCGAAACGAGACGCAAACAAGAAAACACTGGCGGTTTTAAATATGCTATGTCTTGGTAAAGGTTCGTAGACTTGGTCGACCAGGGACGTACGAATGACATGGGTTTGAAATGAAAGCTATTCTGGGTTTTAGGCACGGTATGAATGCTTTAGCAGTTTGTAACGCGTCATCCGCCGTCATTCTCCGCCAACTAAAGTCCTTCGGCAAAAATCGATGTACAACAAACAAGCTCACACTTATTGAAATCGTTTTTTTTGGTGCTGTACTAAGAACTTTTTCGAAATAAACTTAAAAAAAAAAAAAACACACACAGATTCCCACTACTAGCATACGTTTAAGAGCATTCCAACATAATCATTACAGAATGTTTTTGGCACCTATGTCAACGCACCTGAAAACAACATATTTAATCCGTGGTTTGTTCAAAAAGGGAGCGAATTGAACAGATTGTAATCCACAAATGACTTTTCACAAGACCCTTTTTGCGTTCTGTGCCACCAACCACGGAAAGCTGCCGTTTTCACCAATGTCGACATGGGTACCACAATAGGTTGTAAACTTGTCAACAATTAGTCAAGCTGGATCTCTTTAAATCAACCCTACGAACAGGCCTTCGTGTGCCAAGAGTGGTTCGACCTCATTGGTTAACTGCTTCAAATCTTTTTTGGACCACACACATTACAAATCCTGACAAGATCTAGGTCACCGCTCACTTGATAAGCTTGCATATAAAGATCGTTTTCACGCTGCGAAGGTTTGCTTTGGCTGTTTGTTTTTGTCATAAGCGCGGATCTTCCAGGAAGATTTGGGCGATGGCTTCCATTTCAAACCTGGTTTGGCTTGGGTAGTTGATACCGCCAAATAACAGGAAGTTCTGAGGCCTGACAGAGTAACAGTTAGCGAGGCAACTTTACGGTTTTAAAAAGTACTCCACTCTTCGACGATTCGCTTCGTTGTTAGAGCACGAGAAAATAAAGATATGCTCAGGAAAGAGGGGGATTCTGCAGAGCGAAAAACGCTGCCGCTTTCAAGAAGGCTTTAGTTTGACATTCACTTATTTCAGCTTTACAAGCAACCACGATCTCCCTCGACTGATTTTAAAATAAAGGAGCGAATAGACGATATATGTAAAAGCAAAAAACACACAGACCTTCAAATGCTAAGCTAGGGAAATTAAACAGGTAGAAAAAATAAAAACCAGCGACTTCTAAAGCGCATTCTTTTGGAAGAGCTCTCTTTCCTCCAAAAAACACTACAAAATCTTGCCCGTCGAGCACACCAACCATTTGAACGAAGCTTCAACAAAAGCTTTCTGGAAAAGTACCGCAAGTGCAGGAATCCTGAGATATGGAACAAGCAAACGTCTGTCTCCCGCCATCTTATGTTTTACAGATGAAATACCACGGCCCGGATTCAATCCGTTCGGAGCGCGTTCGCCCTCGACAACGATTCGATGAGGATTTCGCACTTCGGTTGGGGAATTGCGGCGACGTTAACGCTGAACGGACCGAGTCCGAGGCCAAAAACACATTAATTATGAAGAAGAAAGGGGGAGTTCAAGGCAACTGTGACTCGAGAAGAACTATTATCAACTGATTGTTATCACTCTTACCAAAATATCATAACCATCCTCTTCGTCTTCCTGGTCATATAATTCTTGCCTACCTGAGACAGACGGGAAGGACTTGCAACGAAAACACACGTAGGAAAAAAAGAAAAGAACAAAACACCTATGGCTGGGCCCAGATATTGTGCTGCAGGGCGGTCAGCATGCAGGTGTTATACACCAGACTGAAAACCTCTACGATTGGTTTCACCAGCAGAGGTGCGTCTACTTGCAGGTTGAGAAAAACCAGCGGGATCTGCGTCCCGAACACGTTGTTTCCACCAATCCTCGTTTCTGAATAACAATTACATAGTGATGTAAAACAAAGAGGAAGGTTTGTAATTGTGGATCAGCCGTGTCCCTTGGCTGGAAGACTAATCTCCCTATAAAAAGGTCAACGTGAACATGGGATTTCGTCGTTGCAGAAGCCAAGAAGGATCAACTGATAGTTTGAGGTAACTCCACACTTTCTAAGGGGAAACCAACAAACAGACAAAGCGAGAGAATGAACAGCTCACTGTACAACTTTTAAGCTAGCTGTATAAAAGTCCATCTCTACCATTCACTCAATTAGCTACTAAACCAATACCCAACTATACTTTCCTAGTAATAAGCAGGATATATAGATATAGATATAAATATAGAGCTAATACTGATTAAACACAGCACATATAAAGGATTAAATTCACACTACAAGAAAAAACAAAAACAAATCAAAAAGAAAGGAAAGAAATAAAACAATATGTAAAATGAGAAGGGCCCATTGAGTGAAAGATCACCAAGCACAGGGTTAGAGAGGGCGTTTGGCGAGTCTACATGCCCGCGCTGAAACTCTGCATCTCACGGTGGAAGTGCTGAGTGGGCTCGTTCAGGACCATGCTGTTGTCCATTGAGGGATGCCAGACGCGGCCCAGGCCCAGGGACACCTCCTTGACTAGATTGTGGACGGGATCTCCCTCGATGTACACCGACTGGTCCGGGTCAAAGTCGATGCTCTCTTCGGACACCTCCAGGACTTTGAGGTTGGACCCACGCAGGCGAGAGATGGCCACGAGGTTGTGGGACCACACGGTGTAGCCTGCAAAGCAAGAAAAATGACTTGTGCATGGTAAAACGGAAAACCAAAGGAATTATTTGATTACTCGGTTAAAAAAAATGGCTTTTTGAATTTACACTTTTGAATTTTTGAAGTTTAGAGTTATTTCAATTTAAATATATTGAGTAGTAGAGTCTGTGAAGTCTGTGATTTTGAGTAAATGGAAAAGAAAGACCCATTTATATTTGGCATTCAGTTATGTTGTACTATTAAAAGACTGTCTGCAACTAGCACAGAACAAGTAGAAAGATACTTGTTACTGCACAGGCATTAGCAGAGCTTTTGCTCAATGAATCATGCATCATAATCTTTGTACATACAGCCATCACAACTCATCATAAGCTCTAATCTTCAGCACAATGGAAACCATAAAAACTTCAACATAACAGAACATTAAACTTTAACAGGTCTTTCCCTTCACTCAAAAACACATAAAATAACACTTCATTTCAACATTTACTGATCCAGCCATAAGCAAAAGTATGCTGGGAACTAAACATCCTCCACGCAATTTTAGTTAATCCAACAAAAATCATTCATGTATTCCCAACACAAATGGATTAAGCAAACTTCAATTTTAAATATATTGAAGTTGATTGAACACAAATGAAATTAAGTTAGACAAAAATTTATAGCGATTCATTTTAATACTTAAATGATTTGAACAAGCAGCAAAAATCATTTTCAACATTCAAAAACAACATTCCCATGTCAAATATTTATTATTAACACTGCAAATCTAGTTTTTAGATTAATGAATGAATACATCGAGCATGATTTCTAGAATCAAAAATGATCTTTAGCTGCATATATTGAACTGTCACCACATTCAAACAGAAAATCTGACATAGTTGATGGCCAACAGTGTTGCATAGCACACTTTAAATCCAGGAGCCATTTTGTTTTACTGCTATTGTTGGCTGCTAATGTTACCCATTTAAGAGGGGGGAAATCATCTAAAAACATTGATGTTATGAAGCTGACATATATTATAGAAAATTTGGGGGGGCGCAGATCTAGACAGGTTATTAAATAGAAATATAAAAATGCCACATAATAAATTATTTTAGAAATATAGCCGTAACAGATTACACATTAAATAAATCACCTGTCATATCTAATTTTACTTAAATAAATATATTTTATGGAATTTTCTTGATAATCATCTATAAATGTGTATATGCATATGAAATTCTATGTATTATTTATGATTATAATGCTTTTTATTATTATATTTTAAGAGTTCATTTAGATGGAATGTCATTAGGCTTTTTGTTAATGCTTTGGAAGGGTTTTAAAAAATTATATATATATATATATATATATATATATAAAAAGATTAAAGACAAATGACTTCCCAAATATTAAGGAATCAGTGGATTGTCAAAGGCAAGTGAAAAAGTTTAAAAATGTCCACTTACCATGGATGATCAAGACAGCGAGGTGCACACAGCGCCAGGCGAGGAGAACCAGCGGGTCCTCATTGCGGTTGACGCTGAGGTCTGGGAATCCGGCGTCGTCCCTCATCAAGATGAAGTGGCTGAGGGTTCTGTGGTACTGCTGCGAGATGAGCTCCACGACCCCATCCGTCACCAGAGTGCTGTAGCTGTCCAGGTGGATGCGCTCCAGGGGCACGCTGGGCTTCAGCACACGCAGAAGGTCCTGGCTGCACACATCCATCGCCATGACGTAGACACGCAGGTTCGTGCTGCGACGGACCAGGGCTTTCCAGTCCTCCTCGGCGGCGGTGCCACCCAAAGGCTTGACATCCAAAGCGGCGCCATTGAGAAGGAGAGACAGGCGGTGGAGGGGCGCTCGGTCACCGCAGGCCAGGAGGCGGCACATGTCCGAGGTGAAGTCGCAGAAGTCTAGCGACAGAGACCGCAGGTGAGCGAGCCTTTCCAGTTCCACTGTGGAAATCAGGCTGGGCAGCTGGTTGTCGATCAGACTGAGGTGCTCGAGGGAGCTGGTGCTGGCGTTGGAGAGAGAGGCCAGAGAGCAAGGGGTCACCACACAGAGCATGAACGCAGATGACAACCACTTCATCTGCCTGCTGTTGGACAGGATCTCTTCAAAGAGCAGCTGGATCCTACAACAGTTTATATACATGGTTAGAAATCATCATTTTTTAAAGGAGGATCGATTCAAAGGCAGCACAATTTGACGAAAACATTCACAACCATTTACAGGTTATTAATAATAATAAAGATTCAGTAATGATGCATTAAATTGATCAGAAAAAAAAAAAAAAAATGCTGTCCTTTCAAAAAATTTTCAGCAATGTATCCTGGAGAAAAAAATAATATTAAGCAGCACTTCTAAACTTGTAAGCACCACATTGGTAATAACACTAATAAGAAATGTTTCTAGAGCACCATTAGAATGATTTCTGAAGGATCATGCGACAAAATTCTGCTTTTGCCATCACAGGGATATAAGAAAATAGCTATTTTAAATTGTAATAATATTTCACAGTATTTTAATCAAATAAATGCAGCATTGGTGACCATTGCGGACTTGTGAAAATAAATCTTACAGACTTTCCCAAACTTTTCATTGGTAGTCCAATTAAACGTGAAGTGTGCAATTTGTGTTACTCACTAGTGTCAGAAAACTAAACACTCTCTGAATTAAACATACAATGTAGAAAGGTTATGCATCAAACACATTTTTTTTTACATTTCCATTCATACTATTTTAAAAAGGTCATGAATTGAGAAATCTAATTTTCCTTGATATTTTGACATTAGAGGTCATTGTAGCATAAAAAATATCACGGAAGTCTCAGAACTCAAAACTTCCTCAATCCAAAAACAGCATTTATTGAAACCAAGCTGCAGAAACAATTCATTCTACATTGTCACATTATAAAGTAATAGTGCGACGAAAGACCGTCTCTGCAGAAGATCAACGCCTACTTCTACATTAATTGCCTCGATAGCCCCAGCGTGTCATGTAGTAGTAAAAACAAGAGAGAAGTAAACACAGGATTACTCCAGCAACAAAACCATAGAGATGCCTCTGAGGATTACAAGACATTTTGAGGTGGCAAGTTGAATGAAAAAAAAAAGCTTTGAAGGCTTTCAGTGCAGGCTTTTCAGAGAGACTGAAAATAAGATGATGCAGAGAAGACTACATTAGATCCGACAGTAGTGTCACAACATACAAGGGGGGGTAAAAGTGTTTTATCATGTGTCACTATTGCTTTGCTTGTTACAGATAGATGGATATATACTGAGTATTTATATTAAATATTGAGTATTTATACCGTAGTGCCGCAGAAAAACTGGAAATAGTTGATTGTTCTTTCCTTTGCTTCGTCATTAACGCATTGGATTACCGGACATGGGGAAAAAAATGCTGCTTTTGTTATTGTTTTATTTGAAGACATTCGCAGTAATCCTTAATAAAAGCTTCAGTGAGCGACATCTTTTTTGTCAATAGTGAGACATTACAACACACTTAATTTTATTTAAAACACGACGCTGCAAATGACAATGTATACGTTTATCACATTAACGAAATCGATGAACGATAAATAGCTTATAAGAAGGACAACGAACAATTGCAAATTCATTCAAAACACCGTAAGGTATCCTGTCAACTGTAACGCCGTACTTTAAGTCTTGCTTTTGGCAAATAAAGTTTAAGCATAATTAATACATATAAATGTTTCACATTGTTGGCATGTTTCAACAATTCATGTAAAGAGATTTTTCAACATCGGAAGTTTACAAAACAATTCCAGACGTGTAATGCTGGGGACAATGAAAATTATTTTAAAATGCAATACTGTTACCCAATCATAGCAGTGGGCGTTTACTTCCAAGTCCTGAACGCAGCACGCCCATCAAAACAGCATGTTTGAAAAAGAGGGTCAAAAACAACAAAAAACAGGAGAGAAAATAGCTTATTACTTCTAAATTAGGATATTTTTTTTCCATGTACCTCAGATAACATTTTTGTTTTAATGAAATGCAGTTCATGACCCCTTTAAATAGCAGACAGTGAACAGTACACTGTGCAGTACGCTACTATTCTGACTGACTGATTACCTACAACTAACAAGATGGTCAGATTTGCAAAGCCAGCATGTAATCAGAGTAAAAGGACGTTTTAAAACATACTCTTTCATCTTCTTGCCCCCTTGGTCGACCTGGCTGAGAAAAGAGCTGTCCAGAATCCCGTCATCCTGAAGAATGCATGTGTCCCCGTAGAGACTCAGCTTCTGGAGATTTCTGGAGGGTAAAAAAAGAGGAATTTTCAGCTTTATGTCTTGCCAATGTAAACAGGATATAGTATGGGACTTGAATTATTTTCCTATTTGATAAGTGTATATAAGTCAAATTAACCCCATTAAATGACTGCCAAAAATAAGTAAATAAATAAAAGCATGATACAAGTAATTTGGAAAATGCATTTATTTTCAAACCAATAATCAAAGTCTCTCGCTTCACCAAACAAGCTATAATCAGCTCTTTTTTTTTTCTGTTCTTCACACATTTCAAACTAAAGCCTATAGTTTACATGGCAAGTTCTGGGCTATGTGTCCTTCTAGTGCTTTTCTATTGTAAATAAACTGAATTGCAGGTTCAGGAAACATCTATGAAGAGCAGGAAAAACAAAGCCTGTGTTGTTTAAACATTGTTTTGTAAGATTCTGTTAGAATGTTAACAATGCAGTGAGGCCTGTGGGAGTTTAGCCAGCAGTTTTACTCCTTAGAACCAACTAGTATCTATTGCTTGTGTTACAAATGCTTATTTTGCCCCAGTAATCCAATAGTGTTCAGGATGTTTTTCAATTTCACTAGCAAATATTCATTATATACAAGTTCACTTTGTTACTAATCCCAATTTTTTTAATTAAGAATGTGTGGAATGGATTATATTAGAATGTATCCAAGTTGCTCTATTAATTCTATAACAGTTTTACTAATAATCATTAGGTACTATACTATAGGCTAGCTTACCTACATAGCAACTGAACAGACACTAATCTCCATCCATCCATCTTTATCTATCTATCCATCCGTAGAAACATTTTTAATGTAATTAGTTTTTATTACTCAGACGTTTAATGTAACTATAGTCATTCAAACTAATTACATGTGACAAATGAGCAATTATAAGCAGATAAAAAGTCACTAGTAACAAGTGAGATGTCTAAAAATTATGTACTAGTATCAACTAAAGTACTAGTGCTGCAATAGATATTTGACGTTATTAGAAGTTAAACAGAAATAAGTACCAGCAACAATGTAAAAGACTAATTGAAAAAGAGAAAATATCTTAAGATTGATATCTGAAATACAGATGCTCATAGAACTCAATAGCCAAAAAATGCAATTTGTTAGTAACAGGCAATAGCATCCCCTCACTAGTAATACGGAGAAACGCTTTTGGATTGCATATAAAGTATTATTAGAGATACAAATTCCAAGCTACAAAAATAGATAGTAGTTAACGTTAGTTGTGCTTGTCATAGAAGTGATCGCAGTTTGCTAATGCACGAAGCAGGCAGCCATGCGATGCTTCAGACATGAGCGTTACGTAATGCGCAGGGTTTGTTTATGGCTGCTGATGAAATGTAAGCAAAGCAGACAGAAAGGATTTGTATTGTCAATGCTTGCAAATCGAGCCCAAATCCATATAGCTACCTGTTATTACGCAGACTGCCGAGCACACACAACACCTGATCCAAATATGTCACCATCGCATCTTTCGCGAACTGCGGGTCGCACTCGACGGCTTCCATTCCGCGCTGCAGCGGGCTCAAGTATCCGTCCACCGGGGCAAACTCCAGCTGCAGCTCCCGCACGAATGAGCCGAACTTGCGCATGAGGAACTCTAATCGCGGGGTTTGTTCTGACCCAGAGCCGCCGCCGTTGGTTCCTCCACCGACGCGCAGCTTGAGCTCCGTCCACAGCGCAGGGTAGAAGAGACACTCCCTCCAGCGAGAGCACACGGCCGAGGCCCGGAGCTTGTCTCGGTCTGACAGGAAGGAAAATATGTGGACAATGAGCTCGCTGGGTAACGCCAAGGCTCCGACGCTACTGCACAGAGCCATGGCAGAAGGCTGGAGAGATGCAATGAAGATTAAAAGCGAAAAACCGTTACACAAACTCCGTGCCTTGCCTCCCCTCTCCGTTACTGCGCTGAGTGAAAACACAAACAACTGCGCGATGAGCTTTGCTTTCAATACTACTGGATCAGTCCACTTTCGTTTTCCTATAGGGCGGTTGGAAAATTGTCAGACGATAATATGTGCGTACTGGGCGAAAATGAGCTTGGAATGTATTATATTGAAGCACACATATTATTAGACAAACTTGTGTCTGCTTGTGTTCATTTAAATGTGTTTTTCTTGTGTCGCACTTTTAGTCAATTTGGTGGATACAGTGGTTTCTTCCGAAAATGCCTTATTTTTGCCATACAACGAGTGGCCAAAAGAGGGCGCAAGAAGTAATTTGAGGTTCTGCATTTAGTTAGTTAGTTTTTATGATTGATTGCAAAAATACAGAGATGATGTTTATGATGTACAACTTTGTATACAATAAACAAAATGCATTAACAATATGTTTAATGTCATCAGAATACACAAAAGAAAAAATAGGCTGAAATCAGAATAACAAAAATAACAAAAGAAAAATCAGAAATGATAGAGACAATTTCTATATGTCAATATTTGTATAGTAATCTATGCATCAATTACAGAGTATAAATTAAAGTTCTTACGAATTGAAGAGGTTCTACTTGTTTATTTACTCAGACTCTTTTATCATTGGAATCAAATGTGCAATATGAGGAATATATAATATATAGATATTTAGTAGTGAAAAACACAACTAAATCGTTTGATCTCCCTAATTATGATCCTCTGACCCCTTCCTAATAATACAAATGCATTTATTTCCACGTACAAAAACTCATTTAACACTATGTGAGAAATATAAAAATTGTGATATAAAGACAACATGTTTGTGCATTTATATTGTCATTGTGTTACAGCTAAATGAAATCATAAAAAATAGTAGTAGCAGTAACCGGCTTTAAACTTCTGAATAAATGTGGAAAAAAACTGCATAATAAAATAAAGGCAGAAATAAACATGAAAAAGGTCTGAGTAAAGGTGGCACTAGGGCTCTCAATTATTAGTCATTTCAAAAACACTACTGGCAAGTTTTACTGGGACGGCAGACAACAGAACGCCATTCTTTTTTCATTGCACTTTATCCGGGCGAGGAGAGAGAAATCTTCAATTATCTTCAATTATCTTGATAATTGTTTTGTGCAAAATTATAATCTTAGTCAAATATGAATCACGCATAACAAAACAAGTCTCATATTTGCACAATTAATCTGACTTAGAGTTATATCAAATAGGTTATCATTCATGTGTTATTATTAACACAATAAAGAAAAAAAAAAGAAAAACTAAAAGATTAAAGGAAAGATTTTAATTAAAGGGTGAAAGAATATAAGGATCAGTGGCATGTGATGCCTAAAATCGAACATGAAATTAAAGTATAGTGTGCTTATGCAGTTGAAGTTATGATGTGTGGCCTAAATAGTTCAGTAGAGTCTCAGCTAGATAAAGATTTTTTTTCATTTTTTTTTCATAATGGTTGTACTACTAAAACGACAAAATGAGAGAACTTTAAATACTTGAAACTAACGTTACACTGAAACTTAGATCTCTTCATCTCACTTTCAACAGACGGGAGTCAGGGAATATTTTAACATAAATTGGTAACTTGTATATGTTAATTTATATTTAACGTCTTATGTAAATTTGTCAGTGCGGTAACGTATTTTACGTTAAATACCCCCCGAAAAATTGAATAAATAGACAGACAGATCCCTCTAAATTAATGGAATTGAATTGTTTACATGTGACGTCACTTCCTGGTTGACGCAGCTAGAAGGAAGAGCTCGAAGAAAGCAACTGAAAGAAAAGGCTGAAGAAGACATGGCTGAACTGTCACTGTACCTCACAAACGTTAACGTGTCTCTTGGACAAACTATGGATACAGAGAAGGTAAAGTCATTTTTAAATGTAATAAGCAGTTGCCTTGGAATTACATTATTTCTTTTGCTATAGACTACAGTCGACATATGTCATTCTATTTCCTTGTTCGTTGTCTAGCGAGGTTATGAACCTGATATGTTGATAGACATCAAGTAATATATAATGTTATTTATAATACAGTAATAACGATATATTATATTATAATATGATGTAAATTTGATGTATCTATTTATGTGAAATGTTCTATCTATCTATCTATCTATCTATCTATCTATCTATCTATCTATCTATCTATCTATCTATCTATCTATCTATCTATCAAAGTGTGTAATGTTCTTTATCTGCTGGTTTAGAGTTCAACTGTGGTGAAAGACTTTGAAAATGTGGAACTTGGAGATTTGGGCAAAAAGCAGCCAAAGATTCCTCGCAGAACAATCTACTTTGCAAGTGGTGAAACCATGGAGGAGTACAGTACTGATGAAGAGGAGGAAGAAGAACAGGAGAAAAAGAACACTTTAAGGACTGTGGATCCGGTGAGTAGCATCAAATATGAATGTAGTTTCAGTTATCATCTTAAACTTATAGTCACATCTCTGATTATAGGCAAAGTTGACCTGGGGTCCGTACGTCTGGTTCCAAATGTGGAGAGTGGCTACCTCAACCATCTCAGGTAATGAAACTCTTTCCAGTGACATTTGGTTCTATGAAAATGGTTAAAATGTAACATTTTAACCCAAATATTTCAGTTTGTGACTATCTTGGAGAGAGAATGGCCTCATTGCTGGGAATCACAACACCAAAATATCAGTATGCAATTGATGAGTACTACAGGATGAAGAAGGAGGTATGTGCACCAGTATTACTATTTGTTCAGCCTTCTTTTATCTGCTGATATTCTCAAAAGTAGGATGTACAGATACTCTTTAGGTATTTGAACAGCTTTGGCCTTGTGAGACACTAATAACGTGCAATATGCAGGAGGAAGAAGAAGAGGAGGAAAACCATCTCTCTGAGGAGGCAGAACGTCGTTTTGACGAACAGAACAACCAGGAGGGCCAGCAGCCAAAGACTGAGCAACCAGAAACAACTGCTTCTTTTGTGAATGTGACCTTTGAACTGGAGCAGGAATCACATGCTACACCTGATGCAAATAAAGTGCCTGCACCCATTCCCTCCTAAAATATTGTTCTGTGGAAATATTTGATGGTTTTACCATATTTACCGTAAGCAAAAGGTGTGCTGGTTTCCTTTTTGGGGGAGTAAAGTTTATCATTTGAACATGAAGGTAACATGTTGTTTGTGCATAGCTGACAATGTTTCTGCTTTGAACACAGAACTATTTTAGCAATCATTTTATAAAGCCATACATAAAACCTCTTTTAGTCACTACAACAATTCATTGTACGTTTTAATAATGATAAACCCCTAAGAAGTCTGCCAAACACATTCAAAACTGCATGGATTGAATATTTCTGAAGATGCTGAGACATTAGTTGTAATATTAGAAATTTCTATGTTACTGATGAGTTGTGTAAGGTAGTGTAAATGGTCAGATGGGTAGACCCTCTCTTTCAAACAGCTATTTTTCGTACTAAATATTATTTACTATGCGAACACGCTTTTTGTGTGTGCTATAAATCTGTGCTTTACCCATGATTTTTGAATTCAATTTCTCTACCCCCCTTACACAAACAAATGCTTTTCATTTTGAAGACTGTTTAATTTATTTGTGTATAATAATTTTGTATTATGTAGGTGAAAATACACCTACCTTTCTATAATGTAGGTGAAAAAATACAGTTTGTTTTGTACATAACATTACTTAATAAACAATTCTATATACAACTGAGCTATTCTGTGTATTCCTCTTGGCTGAAGGTTAGGGTCCCATAGCAAAACTTGACTAGGCTATACAGAGGGATTTCATGTATCGTCTAAATCGGCTGTGTTGCTGTCAGTGTCATTAGCCACCAGCACCTCTCTGTTCTCGTAAGTCCAGAAGCCATTGAGGTCGATGAGGATACTAGTGACGGTATCACCCTGACCACTGTTCACCAAGTCCTGTAATGTGATCTTACACGGATCTTTGGGCTTCACCATATCAAAGATTTCATCCTGTAGACAACAGACAAAAAAGTGAATTATAATACATTATTGTCATCATATAGCAACGTGAAATAGAAAAGGAAGAGCTTAAGGCAGTTTACCTTAACATCCTGGAAGGAAACTGGCTCCTGCCCATGTATTTTCATTTGTTCCTGAATAGCCTGATATCAAAGATGAGTAGGTTAGTTTCTACTTCTTTTATCTATATATATATATAAAATAAAACAAAAAAAAAAAGCTAACCAACACCTCTACTTACCCTGAAGAAGTAGTTGAGGGTGAATACGTTGAGATAGCCTTTGTTTTCCATGTCTAGCAGTTTGAAAATATACTGAAGGGCTGCAGGCTCTTTCCTGTTTTCCAGAGCCAGCACAAAGTCTAGATAGGTCTTATAGTCCTAAATTAAAACGACAGAAATGCATGTTTATGTTTTCAGAAACTGAAAATGTTTATGTCAGATAATAAAAATGAAGTGCCTATTCTCAGTGGTCTTATTAAGATTCTTTTAAAAGAAATGAATCACGGTTTCCACAACAATGTTAAGCGGCACAAACTTTTCAATATTGATAATAAACAGAAATGTTTCTTGAGCAGAAAATCAGCATATGAGAATGATTTCTAAAGGATCATGTGTCACTGAAGACTGGAGTAATGATGCTGAAAATTCAGCTTTGCCATCACAGGAATAAAAAACATTTGAAATATATTAAAATAATTTAAAAATGTTATGTTAAATTGTAATAATATTTCACAATACTATTTTTTGTACTGTATTTAAAAGCATACTTGGTGTGCATAACAGACTTCTTTCAAAAACCATGTATCCCGAAGCACTACTGTGCCGCAAGCTGTGACTCTGACAGCAGACATTTGTCTTAGGGACACTCTTGCTGTGATGCAAATTATTAATTAAGTCAAAAGGTTATACCATTTCACCGTCGTAGGTTAAGCATTCCTGGTAGACACGGTCTAGAAAAACACTAGTTAGAGTTCCGGTGCCATAGCGAGACAGTTCTTCCTTACTGAGCATCCCATTATGGTCCTTATCCAGATTAAGGTACTGTCCTGTAAATGGGAAAAATGATGATTAGCATAACCAGTGTTGGGTAAGTTACTCTAAAAATGTAATTAATTACTAGTTACTAATTACCTTTTCAACAGTGTAATTAGATTACTGTACTAATTACTCTCTCTAAAAAGTATTTAATTACTTTTAATTACTAATTACTTTCAAAATCCCATATCAATCTCAACCAGCTGAATAATACAAGGATAGACATGAATCTGTTTGAACTCTTCCAAATAAATACCATAAAATTGCTTGAAGGTGGAGAAGGTCACATTATAAAAATATACTTTTTAACATCAGACAATACATTTGGATGTTAAACCCACTATTGTTTTATGTCTGATCACATGACATTTCACACTTTTTTTCATACATATTTTACAATAATTCATATATATGAATTTGTACGAGTGTGGTCGTACAATTTAGACACCTCATAAAATGCATACGAATCGCTGTGAGATCGGATTGATCTATACACAGTATTTACCTCAATTACATCAGAACTAAAGTAACTGTAATTAAATTACAGATAAATGAAGAGTAATCCCTTTACATTTTCAAGGGAAAAGTAATTACATTACAGTAACTAATTACTTAGTAATTAGTTACACCCAACACTGCTTATAACTTACATTATATTATAACACTGATTAACACTGATTTTGCAAGCATACCATAAACACGAAGAGCAGAAGGTGCAGAGAACCAGTTGGACTCCTGACTCTCCTTTGATAGTTCCTCGTCTCGAAGCTATAAATGAATAAATCTGATTAGCTTAATGTTGCAGGTCTATTGTATACTGTATAATATACTGTAGGTTAACTTGAGTGAGAATCTGTTCGCTACCTCAAGTAGGTCATCCAAGAAACTGCAAGCCAGGATGTCCTGAATTTTAATCTTTCCTGCAGAGCATATACAAAATATTAGAACGATTCGTTTCATTCCAGTTTTTTTCCACAGGGTGAAATCTGAATGATGACTGCAGGTGCTCTGACTTCAATTTAAAGGCAAAGTCAGAATGTTTAAAAACAGCATGACCACAGGAGAATTACCAGTGTGTAGAGGATCAAGGAAGAAGAAGAACTTGCGAACGGCAGTGCAAACATAAAACGAGTAGAAAGATTTCTCCAGGCCATCTAGTTGGGGGAGTGTGGGAATTAACTCTAGGATGTAGTTCTCCAAATCCTGCAGAAAGAAACAGTCACAAACTGAAGTCTTTACTTTAAAACAAAACAGCTTAACTTCTAAGAAGATATTGTGAATACTTGCATTGTAGAGGGTAAAACGAGATTACTTACAGACTCACGAAGATAACCCTGACCTGCAACATCATAGAGACTCAAACCAATCCTGGTTTGGTGCAGCCACACTGCCAGAGAAGAAACCGTGATTCATTTACACATCTGTTTTATAGTGTTCAGAATCAAATAAAAGATCTAAAAGACTCTGCCGTCTTCAGACGAGAATGCAATTAACACACACCACAGAATTTATAGTATAACTACCTTTTCTCATGACATAGTTGAAGAACTGCATAATTGATATCCTCCCATACGGATCATTATGAAGTAGCTTGGCGTAGACTCTGGCAGTGAAGAAAAGCCTGATGGGGGTGTAATTATTGTGAAACAAATATCTCAGTGAGTCATAAGCTTTATCCACCTACGAATTACATTGAGTTAGAATACAGTTATCAGCTCATAAACTCATGGTTTTCAAGTGATACTAATTGGTCACTGTACACTTTTCAATGACACACTTACTTGCATTTGGCGCCTGCTTGTTCTCCAACCTTTAGGAAACTCTCATAACTGATCATGGCCTCGTCACCGGTCGTGGGCGGCACTTGATGCTTATCGAGAAGAAACCAAAGGTTCTGTAGGAAAGAAAAAAAAAAACATTTAGAAAAGGAAATAGAAAACACAGACATATTTAATAACTAAACAAAAGCTGATTATGAATGTTTCGCTTGGGACACGGAACCAACACAATGCTTACTTGTAACTCTTCATTGTCCAATAGTTCCCGGCTTTTCCTCTGGAGAAACACTGCCCTCGATTCTTCTCTGAGTTTCTGCAGCAAGACTTCATCTTCTGCAGGAAGCTGAGGTGAAATATTATGAAGTTAAGATTAAGAAGGTAGCACACTACAGTTTGGGGTCAGTAAGATTGTTTTAAAGTCCCCCTGTGGTGAAAATCAAGTTTTTAATGTTATTTTATATGTTTATGTGGTGTTTTTAATGTGCTTTAAGACAAACCATGAGGAAATTCATAAGTCAACCCCATTTAAAGCTGCAGTGAAACAAAGACAGTCTCAAAACCGCGGTTTGAAATCACTGGTGGTTCTGACGTCACAAACTACCATGTGCAATCACAATAACCTGTGATCATCAACAAGTGGATCTCTAAACTGGTGTGAGTGCGCGGAGGCAGGGTTAACTTGCATATTCATAGAACCGCGTATATATTAAATGAGGCAACGGTGTAGAGCTACATTCATGCTATTTTAAGGCATGAAAAAAAATGGTTTACGGATAAAACTTTTAAATATGTCATTTTGGTGATCAAAGATGAGTTTTAAGGGATACAATTATTGACTACAGGGGCACTTTAAAGAAATTACTACTCATATTGAGCAAAAATACATTAAATTGATCAGTAAAGACATTGAACGGTAATGTGAGCTGATGAACAATATGAAAAAGTGAAGCACTTTATGCCAGATTCAGGCAGTAGTGACCCTCGAATTAATATCTTCAAGACAAGACATTTATCATTGTTATGATAGGTCAGACTATGACACATGGATATAATTGTAATATTTTTAATATGATATACCACAACCACTGACAACATTGTATTCTCATTACTGATTAAACCTAGAACAACCCACCCTGTAGTAGAAGCGTGGGATTTGTTTAAATGAGTCAACTTCTGCTTTCTCGCCTCCTTTCCATTCAGTGTAATACTTGGTGAACAGTTCAGTTTCCTCTGCTTTCTTCTCCTCCACTGTTTTGCCATCTGTTCAATACAATTAACCCACACATTATGATTATTCATACTGTACAATCCTCATCTGTATTTAATTAGGGTTTAAACATGAATATTTATGTCCAGCTTAGTTTCATAGTAAAATTAGTAACCATGAGCAAAACCATGGATGGCTCCTCATTACCATTGTTGGGTGTAACTAATTACTAAGTAATCTAATTACTGTAATTGTATTACTTTTCCCTTGAAAAGGTATTACTCTTGAAAGGTATTACTCTTCATTTTTCTGTCATTTAATGAGTTACGTCTGATGTAATTGCATTAAATACTGTTTAGACAACAAAAAATATATATGTATAAAAAGTGGATTTAGCATTAACATTTATGTTTTAATGTAACATGTCAGTTCAATTTATCCAATTGTATTCTGTTTATTGCAGTTTAGTGTCTATCTTTGTATTGTTCTGTCAACTGGTCGAGGTTAATATGGGATTTATAAAGTAATTAGCAACAAGTAAACCAATACCTTTTAGATAGAGTAATTAGTATAGTAATCTAAATACATTGTAGAATATGTAATTAGTAACTAAGTAGTAATTAATTACTTTAACCAACACTGCTGCCCATTATTACCAGGGTGATTCTTACTTTGTAATACATTTGGATGTCCATGTTATTTATGTTGTAATTTGGATAACAACAACATACTAAACTTTTGAGTAACACAAAAGTTTTTACTACAGTGTTTTATAATTACATATGGTAATATAATCATATTAGGCGGTTTTCATTTATCCTATGTAACTATGGTTTCTATACAACAAACTATAGTAATTGTTGTAACTAATTGGCGACTACATCATACATGAAGTCAGTTCCTTAAAATAATATTTAGTATAGCTGCTAACGTTAGTCTAAAACCTACAAAATGTTCATCAAATATACTAGCATGGCGTTATTTAAGTAAAGCTACGTTAACTATTTCACAAGCGACTTTTAATCCTTACATGGATACACTCATTGATTGGGAGATTTCTATATAAAAATTAATATATAAATATGATCTCTTTGAACTTACAATAAATTTCTAGTTACTGATTAAGTTAGCTAAAATCATAATCTCACCTTGTTTCATAGAGGCGAGTCTTTTTCGCAGTAAATCTCTCCAACGTGCGATTTTGTCGTTTGCCATTCTTATCTTTACTCGGTCCGAATATGTTTTAAACTAACCAGCTCAAAAATGATTATTAATCAAAACTGTAATGTTCGAGTAGGCTATGAGGTTGCTGTTTACATCTCAGAGCAGAAGGCGCACGCACGAGTGACGTAATTGAAGTGCGACAACACAAACACATGAGAGTGAATGGCTGCCTGCTCGCACTGGCATGAACTTGCTTTCTTGTTAGAATTCAAAAACCCTCGTCTAGATTCTGTAAGTTTGATGTTCTTGTTTAAAATACCGATGATTGCTTCGACTTAATTGCGTTTAAATGAAAATAATACGATATCTTAGCGAGTTTGTCTATCTGAGGATTTCAATATTTTATTGTGTCCTTTAAATACAGAAGGACATTTATTTAACAGATAAGTTGCTGAATATTTTTTTTTTACAAATATTAATTTTAGGTAAATATAATTATTAAAAAAGTTAATGTGTTTTGTATATGTGTTGATAAGTAAAACTTAATGTTGCACATTTGTTTGTGGTGGGACATTTACATACATAACCATTAAAGTAGTGCATAGTCTGAGTAGAAGACTTGTTAGGAAATGGGACCTCTTGTGTCAAATTCAAGAACTTGCATGAAGCATCTATGCACATGGGTTGTTAACCCTCTGTATTTAAGGCCTGCATTGGCTGGTTTACCACAACATAACATGCTTGCTGTCAGGTTTATCATAAATCCAAACACACAACTTTACAGCACAAAAGGAGACAAACAAGCAGAATTATACAGCCAAGTTACCAAAGAAAAAGGATTCACTCCCAGAACAAGGCCTGCATTCCCAAAGTCAGTATTCGCAGCTGGAACAGCCAAAAAAACTGCTGAATATATGAAAAAGCGGGCTGGGATTGATACAGAAGAGCTGTCAAATAATACACCTGCGAGCGGCAGAGGATATCTAAAAGTTGCCCTTCCTGACCATCCGCTGACCACATCAGAATGGGCAAAAACTCAAAGAGGGTTCCTCCAAATCTGAGCGCTTCGAGATGCAAATGATGGAAAGACTGCTTTCGGCTAATGCAGATGTCAACATCGCCAAATCTCTCTTGGCGTATGTGGTTCAGGACAAAGGCACCCTTTCTTACGAACTCCTTTTGAGGTATCTAACGCTGTGTGTCACCGCTGGGCACCACTCTGAGGTATTTGACACTTACGACATCATGAGAACTTGCTTTAAGACCCTTGAAACTGGAGCCTCGTCCCTGTTTATTAAAGGTTTCAGTCAAACTGAACGTTGGAGGGAGGCGCTTGGCTTATTGGAGGGTCTGAAAAAGGCCCTCCTGCCGTCTGCTCGGAACTATGGTGATGCCATCACTGGGCAGTACTTCATGGAGACATTGAGACGGGCTGGAAACTGTATGACGAGCTTTTGGAACAGGGTATTGAATCTCATCAGAGCACCTGGCAGTGCCTGTTTCAGAGTGGCATCACTCAGCGTGGACAGGAGGACAAACTCTTTTCTGTCCTGTCATATATGAGAGATAATCAGATCTACCCAGAGGTGCTGCTGATTAAAACTATCAAAGCTTGGTTTGAGAGGTAAATAAAAAAAAATAAAAAAAATTATATATATATATATATTTATTAGTGCTGTCAAATTAATGAATCGTGATTAATCGCATCTAACAAACGTTTTTGGTTAAATATGTGTGTAAATATATATTAGATTTAAATGTATTATTTTGTGTGTGTACACCCATATATGTATGCATATTGCATAAACACAAATATATATATGTGTGTGTATATTAAATATTATATTAGATGTGATTAATCGCGATTAATCGATTTAGCAAAAGTTTTTAAAAAATGAGTTCGTTAATATATATATATATATATATAGTGTATGTATACACTCACACAAATATATATATATATATATATACACACATTATATATTTACAAACTTGTGTTACAGGCGATTAATCGCGATTACTTCATTTGACTGCACTAATATTATATATTAGTTATAATAATTATTATAATGTGTATATGTTTTTCTTTCCATTATTGTAGATCTTTATTTTAACTGTTTTATTTGTATTTATTTTTTTCTGCACAGTTTACCAGATCAGAAATGGAGTGGGAAGTTCTCATGCGTCGCCCCCAGGTACTAATTTTTCAGTTTTATTTAAATACAATTATCATAAAGACTATTCTTAATAGAGTATTGGTGTGGATATAACTTGTGTTTTAGTGGAGAGTGCAAAACTTGCAAGGCATCACTGGAATCCATTCAACTGACTGAGGAAGAGTATGCTCAGCTGAAGGATGAAGTGATGAAAAAAGTGATAGAGGGAAGCGACATCTTAAACAAAACTACCCCAGAGGTCTGTCTGCTATATTATACCCTTCTTTTGCCTGAGTTAATTAACCAATGTTGATTTAATCTATAGATATATAGATAAAATCAACATTAAGCCAGTGCTTTTATTGATAATTAAAACTATTAAAAATAATGTCATGGAATATTAAATGAAAACAAAAATTAAAAAAAAGTTGCCTTGGAAACTAACTAAATAAAGAAGCTCAAGTTCAAGTACTAAAATGAGTCAAAATAAATGTTTAAATAAATATAAATTAAAGGTTCATAAAAAATGAATAAAATTGTTAAAAAGCTCTTAATTTAAGTTGAAACTGAAAATATAAAAGTAAAAGTTAAATCATAAATATTAAAATGCATTGAAGTACATAATTAA
>NW_024121099.1:26918183-27040484 GCF_016745375.1 Pimephales promelas
TTTCATCTTCTTGCCCCTTGGTCGACCTGGCTGAGAAAAGAGCTGTCCAGAATCCCGTCATCCTGAAGAATGCATGTGTCCCCGTAGAGACTCAGCTTCTGGAGATTTCTGGAGGGTAAAAAAAAAAAGAGGAATTTTCAGCTTTATGTCTTGCCAATGTAAACAGGATATAGTATGGGACTTGAATTATTTTCCTATTTGATGAGTGTATATAAGTCAAATTAACCCCATTAAATGACTGCCAAAAATAAGTAAATAAATAAAAGCATGATACAAGTAATTTGGAAAATGCATTTATTTTCAAACCAATAATCAAAGTCTCTCGCTTCACCAAACAAGCTATAATCAGCTCTTTTTTTTCTGTTCTTCACACATTTCAAACTAAAGCCTATAGTTTACATGGCAAGTTCTGGGCTATGAGTCCTTCTGCTTTTCTATTGTAAATAAACTGAATTGTAGGTTCAGGAAACATCTATGAAGAGCAGGAAAAACAAAGCCTGTGTTGTTTAAACATTGTTTTGTAAGATTCTGTTAGAATGTTAACAATGCAGTGAGGCCTGTGGGAGTTTAGCCAGCAGTTTTACTCCTTAGAATCAACTGGTATCTATTGCTAGTGTTACAAATGCTTATTTTGCCCCAGTAATCCAATAGTGTTCAGGATGTTTTTCAATTTCACTAGCAAATATTCATTAGATACAAATTCACTTTGTTACTAAACCCAATTTTTT
Source organism: Pimephales promelas (assembly GCF_016745375.1). The sequence goes on from NW_024121099.1 coordinate 26,918,912, forward strand.
TTAATTAAGAATGTGTGGATTACATTAGAATTCATCCAAGTTGCTCTATTAATTCTATAACAGTTTTACTAATAATCATTAGGTACTACTATACTATAGGCTAGCTTACCTACATAGCAACTGAACAGACACTAATCTCCATCCATCCATCTTTATCCATCTATCCAGCCGTAGAAACATTTTTAATGTAATTAGTTTTTATTACTCAGACGTTTAATTTAACTATAGTCATTCAAACTAATTACATGCGACAAATGAGCAATTATAAGCAGATAAAAAGACACTAGTAACAAGTGAGATGTCTTAAAATTATGTACTAGAATCAACTAAAGTAAGGTTACTAATGCTGCAATAGATATTTGACGTTATTAGAAGTTAAACAGAAATAAGTACCAGCAACAATGTAAACAGACTAACTGAAAAGAGAAAATATCTTAAGATTAATATCTGAAACACAGATCCTCATAGAACTCAATGGCCAAGAAAATGCAATTTGTTAGTAACATGGAATAGCATCCTCACTATAGTGATACGGAGAATCGCTTTTGGATTGCATATAAAGTATTATGAGATACAAATTCCGAGCTACAAAAATAGATAGTAGTTAACGTTAGTTGTGCTTGTCATAGAAGTGATCGCAGTTTGCTAATGCACGAAGCAGGCAGCCATGCGATGCTTCAGACATGAGCGTTACGTAATGCGCAGGGTTTGTTTATGGCTGCTGATGAAATGTAAGCAAAGCAGACAGAAAGGATTTGTATTGTCAATGCTTGCAAATCGAGCCCAAATCCATATAGCTACCTGTTATTACGCAGACTGCCGAGCACACACAAAACCTGATCCAAATATGTCACCATCGCATCTTTCGCGAACTGCGGGTCGCACTCGACGGCTTCCATTCCGCGCTGCAGCGGGCTCAAGTATCCGTCCACCGGGGCAAACTCCAGCTGCAGCTCCCGCACGAACGAGCCGAACTTGCGCATGAGGAACTCTAATCGCGGGGTTTGTTCTGACCCAGAGCCGCCGCCGTTGGTTCCTCCACCGACGCGCAGCTTGAGCTCCGTCCACAGCGCAGGGTAGAAGAGACACTCCCTCCAGCGAGAGCACACGGCCGAGGCCCGGAGCTTGTCTCGGTCTGACAGGAAGGAAAATATGTGGACAATGAGCTCGCTGGGTAACGCCAAGGCTCCGACGCTACTGCACAGAGCCATGGCAGAAGGCTGGAGAGATGCAATGAAGATTAAAAGCGAAAAACCGTTACACAAACTCCGTGCCTTGCCTCCCCTCTCCGTTACTGCGCTGAGTGAAAACACAAACAACTGCGCGATGAGCTTTGCTTTCAATACTACTGGATTAGTCCACTTTCGTTTTCCCATAGGGCGGTTGGAAAATTGTCAGAAGATAATGTGTGCGTATTGGGCGAAAATGAGCTTGGAATGTATTATATTGAAGCACACATACTATTAGACAAAACTTGTATCTGCTTGTGTTTATTTAAATGTTTTTTTCGTGTGTCGCACTTTTAGTCAATTAGGTGGATGCAGTGGTTTCTTCCGAAAATGCCTTATTTTTGCCATACAACGAGTGGCCGAAAGAGGGCGCAAGAAGTAATTCGAGGCTCTGCATTTAGTTAGTTAGTTTTTATGATTGATTGCAAAAATACAGTGAAATGTTTATTATGTACAACTTTGTATACAATAAACAAAATGCATTAACAATATGTTTAATGTCATCAGAATACACAAAAGAAAAAATAGGCTGAAATCAGAATAACAAAAATGACAAAAGACAATTTCCATACGTCAATATTTGTATCTATACATCAATTACAGAGTATAAATTAAAGTTCTTACGAATTGAAGACGTTCTACTTGCTTTCTTATTTACTCAGACTCTTTTATCATTGGAATCAAATGTGCAATATGAGAAATATATAATATATAGATATTTAGTAGTGAAAAACACAACTAAATCTTTTGATCTCCCTAATTATGATGATCCTCTGACCCCTTCCTAAAAATACAAATGCATTTATTTCCACATACAAAGACTCATTTAACACTATGTGAGAAATATAAAAATTGTGATATAAAGACAAGAGGTTTGTCCATATTGTCATTGTGTTACAGCTAAATTAAATTATAAAAAAAATAGTAGTAGCAGTAATCGGCTTTAAACTTCTGATTAAATGTGGAAAAAACTGCATAATAAAATAAAGGCAGAAATAAACATGAAAAAGGTCTGAGTAAAGGTGGCACTAATAGGGCTCTCAATTATTAGTCATTTCAAAAACACTACTGACAAGTTTTACTGGGAGGGCAGACAACAGAACGCCATTCTTTTTTCATTGCACTTTATCCGGGCGAGGAGAGAGAAATCTTCAATTATCTTCAATTATCTTGATAATTGTTTTCTGCAGAATTATAATCTTAGTCAAATATAAATCACGCATGACAAAACAAGTCTCATATTTGCACAATTAATCTGACTTTTAAAGAGTTATATCAAATAGGTTATCATTCATGTGTTATTATTAACACAATAAAGAAAAAAAAGAAAAACTAAAAGATTAAAGGAAAGATTTTAATTTAAGGGTGAAAGAATATAAGGATCAGTGGCATGTGATGCCTAAAATCGAACATGAAATTAAAGTATAATAGTGTGCTTATGCAGTTGAAGTTATGATGTGTGGCCTAAATAGTTCAGTACAGTCTCAGCTAGATAAAGATTTTTTTTTTTTTCATTTTTCATAATGGTTGTACTGCTAAAACGACAAAATGAGAGAACTTTAAATGCTTGAAACTATGGAAGGCATTTTCTGCCGAAATTAAATAAATAAATTAAACGATAAAAAGTAAAAATAAAACAAGTTTAACCATTTCATTACAGAAAATGGTACGCAGAATATGTGATAAAATTGATAATGAAATTAAATGATTTCATTTTCATTTTCATTTTCATGGTGATAGTGCATCATCCCTGTCAAATTGAAAAATAAAATGCAATTGGTGATTTCACGTTTCATTTTCACTACAATCTCAAGACAAGACTGCCAATATTAAAATGAAAAGTCAAAAGTGAAAAGAAACTGCAAATACAGTTTTCAAAAAGCTTTTTTATTAACATTCATGCTATAATAGTATGGAAGGCATTTTCTGCCGAAATTAAATAAATAAATTAAACGATAAAAAGTAAAAATAAAACAAGTTTAACCATTTCATTACAGAAAATGGTACGCAGAATATGTGATAAAATTGATAATGAAATTAAATTATTTCATTTTCATGGTGATAGTGCATCATCCCTGTCAAATTGAAAAATAAAATGCAATTGGTGATTTCACGTTTCATTTTCACTACAATCTCGAGACAAGACTGCCAATATTAAAATGAAAAGGCAAAAGTGAAAAGAAACTGCAAATACAGTTTTCAAAAAGCTTTTTTATTAACATTCATGCTATAATAGTGACAGAAATCAAATTCAAATGTAAAGTTTAGTTTTAAATTTTAATCATTTTATTTCCTCTTTTATTTCACAGTTTTGATTTTCGTTTTCATTTTCAAAGACAACCTGTATGCAAATTATATGTTAATGAGTGGGTGTGGTTCGCAACAACGCCGTTGCGTGGAGGAGGGAAAATGTCGGTTATGACCAGTATAGCAGCAGAGTTAAACCAGCTTGCAAATATTTCGGATGATGATGACTTCATTTTGCTTCGAGTTGAATCTATCTTAGACACACTTGGGCACTTTGCAGCCGTCACAAACTCCGATGTCGATCATCTAGTTGTTAATAATCTAGGTGAGGTTGTGCAGTGCCTTCAGGCAGTAAATTGTCCGGGGAGTCTCGTCGGCCCGGGTCGTCCAAGGTATGACATCCCAGTAGAAACGCTAAGGATGTATCTTCTAAATGGTTTTACTGCTCAAGAGGTAACGTTAGCAAACTTATTCGGAGCGAGCGAGAGAACCATCAGACGGAGGATGAAAGAGCATCATATGAGGTAACGGAACTGAAGCGAACAGCTTTCACCTTGTTGCACGTAACGTTATATTTAAAATGGACCCTTTTCAGTTTTCACGGACTGGTTAAGTTACATTTCCACGTTTAGTAGTAACATCGTAAAAGTCAGCAAAGCGTTTTTCATGTAAAATATATATTGTGCACTTTATTTGTAATTTAATGTAGGCCTACATTAAACGAGACTCCCCGGACAATTTACTGCCTGAAGGCACTGCACAACCTCACCTAGATCGTTTGTACCTTCATCTGTGACTGGAGGCCAATGTCTAACATCATCAACCCAACAAGTCTGCCTGGCTGTAGCTGTCATCAAGGGTGCGTTATCACCTTATCTCCGAGGTTTGTTTACATACCGGTGCATATGTCTATGCCGGTGTAACAGCTCAGTAATGGCGTCGCCACAAGATGGCAGCCTACACAAGAACGCTCGTCGGATTCGTGGTCATAACCGACATAACGCTGGTCATAACCGACATTTTCCCTCCTCCACGCAACGGCGTTGTTGCGAACCACACCCACTAATTAACATATAATTTGCATACAGGTTGTCTTTGAAAATGAAAACGAAAATCAAAACTGTGAAATAAAAGAGGAAATAAAATTATTAAAATTTAAAACTAAACTTTACATTTGAATTTGATTTCTGTCACTATTATAGCATGAATGTTAATAAAAAAGCTTTTTGAAAACTGTATTTGCAGTTTCTTTTCACTTTTGCCTTTTCATTTTAATATTGGCAGTCTTGTCTCGAGATTGTAGTGAAAATGAAACGTGAAATCACCAATTGCATTTTATTTTTCAATTTGACAGGGATGATGCACTATCACCATGAAAATAAAATCATTTAATTTCATTATCAATTTTGTCACATATTCTGCGTACCATTTTCTGTAATGAAATGGTTAAACTTGTTTTATTTTTACTTTTTATCGTTTAATTTATTTATTTAATTTCGGCAGAAAATGCCTTCCATATGAAACTAACGTTACACTGAAACAAAACAGATCTCTTCATCTCACTTTCAACAGACGGGAGTCAGGGAATATTTTAACATAAATTGGTAACTTATATATGTTAATTTATATTTAACGTCTTATGTAAATTTGTCAGTGCGGTAAAGTATTTTACGTTAAATACCCCCCGAAAAAAAAATGAATAAATAGACAGACAGATCCCTCTAAATAAATGGAATTGAATTGTTTACATGTGACGTCACTTCCTGGTTGACGCAGCTAGAAGGAAGAGCTCGAAGAAAGCAACTGAAAGAAAAGGCTGAAGAAGACATGGCTGAACTGTCACTGTACCTCACAAACGTTAACGTGTCTCTTGGACAAACTATGGATACAGAGAAGGTAAAGTCATTTTTAAATGTAATAAGCAGTTGCCTTGGAATTACATTATTTCTTTTGCTATAGACTACAGTCGACATAACATGTCATTCTATTTCCTTGTTCGTTGTCTAGCGAGGTTATGAACCTGATATGTTGATAGACATCAAGTAATATACAAATATATAATGTTATTTATATTACAGTAATAACGATATATTATATTATAATATGATGTAAATTTGATGTATCTATTTATGTGAAATGTTCTATCTATCTATCTATCTATCTATCTATCAAAGTGTGTAATGTTCTTTATCTGCTGGTTTAGAGTTCAACTGTGGTGAAAGACTTTGAAAATGTGGAACTTGGAGATTTGGGCAAAAAGCAGCCAAAGATTCCTCGCAGAACAATCTACTTTGCAAGTGGTGAAACCATGGAGGAGTACAGTACTGATGAAGAGGAGGAAGAAGAACAGGAGAAAAAGAACACTTTAAGGACTGTGGATCCGGTGAGTAGCATCAAAAAATGAATGTAGTTTCAGTTATCATCTTAAACTTATAGTCACTTTGCATCTCTGATTATAGGCAAAGTTGACCTGGGGTCCGTACGTCTGGTTCCAAATGTGGAGAGTGGCTACCTCAACCATCTCAGGTAATGAAACTCTTTCCAGTGACATTTGGTTCTATGAAAATGGTTAAAATGTAACATTTTAACCCAAATATTTCAGTTTGTGACTATCTTGGAGAGAGAATGGTTAAAATGTAACATTTTAACCCAAATATTTCAGTTTGCGACTATCTTGGAGAGAGAATGGCCTCATTGCTGGGAATCACAACACCAAAATATCAGTATGCAATTGATGAGTACTACAGGATGAAGAAGGAGGTATGTGCACCAGTATTACTATTTGTTCAGCCTTCTTTTATCTGCTGATATTCTCAAAAGTAGGATGTACAGATACTCTTTAGGTATTTGAACAGCTTTGGCCTTGTGAGACACTAATAACGTGCAATTTGCAGGAGGAAGAAGAAGAGGAGGAAAACCATCTCTCTGAGGAGGCAGAACGTCGTTTTGACGAACAGAACAACCAGGAGCAGCCAAAGACTGAGCAACCAGAAACAACTGCTTCTTTTGTGAATGTGACCTTTGAACTGGAGCAGGAATCACATGCTACACCTGATGCAAATAAAGTGCCTGCACCCATTCCCTCCTAAAATTATTGTTCTGTGGATTGGGAATATTTGACGGTTTTACCATATTTACCGTAAGCAAAAGGTGTGCTGGTTTCCTTTTTGGGGGAGTAAAGTTTATCATTTGAACATGAAGATAACATGTTGTTTGTGCATAGCTGACAATGTTTCTGCTTTGAACGCAGAACTATTTTAGCAATCAGTTTATAAAGCCATACATAAATCCTCTTTTAGTCACTACAACAATTCATTGTACGTTTTAATAATGATAAACCCCTAAGAAGTCTGCCAAACACATTAAAAACTGCATGGATTGAACAAGATGCTGAGACATTAGTTGTAATATTAGAAATTTCTATGTTACTGATGAGTTGTGTAAGGTAGTGTAAATGGTCAGATGGGTAGACCCTCTCTTTCAAACAGCTATTTTTCGTACTAAATATTATTTACTATGTGAACACGCTTTTTGTGTGTGCTATAAATCTGTGCTTTACCCATGATTTTTGAATTCAATTTCTCTACCCCCCTTACACAAACAAATGCTTTTCATTTTGAAGACTGTTTAATTTATTTGTGTATAATAATTTTGTATTATGTAGGTGAAAATACACCTACCTTTCTATAATGTAGGTGAAAAAATACAGTTTGTTTTGTACATAACATTACTTAATAAACAATTCTATATACAACTGAGCTATTCTGTGTATTCCTCTTGGCTGAAGGTTAGGGTCCCATAGCAAAACTTGACTAGGCTATACAGAGGGATTTCATGTATCGTCTAAATCGGCTGTGTTGCTGTCAGTGTCATTAGCCACCAACACCTCTCTGTTCTCGTAAGTCCAGAAGCCATTGAGGTCGATGAGGATACTAGTGACGGTATCACCCTGACCACTGTTCACCAAGTCCTGTAATGTGATCTTATACGGATCTTTGGGCTTCACCATATCAAAGATTTCATCCTGTAGACAACAGACAAAAAAGTGAATTATAATACATTATTGTCATCATATAGCAACGTGAAATAGAAAAAGAAGAGCTTAAGGCAGTTTACCTTAACATCCTGGAAGGAAACTGGCTCCTGCCCATGTATTTTCATTTGTTCCTGAATAGCCTGATATCAAAGATGAGTAGGTTAGTTTCTACTTCTTTTATGTATATAAATATATATATATATATATATATATATATATATATATATATATAAAACAAAACAAAAAAAGCTAACCAACACCTCTACTTACCCTGAAGAAGTAGTTGAGGGTGAATACGTTGAGATAGCCTTTGTTTTCCATGTCTAGCAGTTTGAAAATATACTGAAGGGCTGCAGGCTCTTTCCTGTTTTCTAGAGCCAGCACAAAGTCTAGATAGGTCTTATAGTCCTAAATTAAAACGACAGAAATGCATGTTTATGTTTTTAGAAACTGAAAATGTTTATGTCAGATAATAAAAATGAAGTGCCTTTTCTCAGTGGTCTTATTAAGATTCTTTTAAAAGAAATGAATCACGGTTTCCACAACAATGTTAAGCGACACAAACTTTTCAATATTGATAATAATCAGAAATGTTTCTTGAGCAGAAAATCAGCATATGAGAATGATTTCTAAAGGATCATGTGTCACTGAAGACTGGAGTAATGATGCTGAAAATTCAGCTTTGCCATCACAGGAATAAAAAACATTTGAAATATATTAAAATAATTTAAAAATGTTATGTTAAATTGTAATAATATTTCACAATACTATTTTTTGTACTGTATTTAAAAGCATACTTGGTGTGCATAACAGACTTCTTTCAAAAACCATGTATCCCGAAGCACTACTGTGCCGCAAGCTGTGACTCTGACAGCAGACATTTGTCTTAGGGACACTCTTGCTGTGATGCAAATTATTAATTAAGTCAAAAGGTTATACCATTTCACCGTCGTAGGTTAAGCATTCCTGGTAGACACGGTCTAGAAAAACACTAGTTAGAGTTCCGGTGCCATAGCGAGACAGTTCTTCCTTACTGAGCATCCCATTATGGTCCTTATCCAGATTAAGGTACTGTCCTGTAAATGGGAAAAATGATGATTAGCATAACTTACATTATATTATAACACTGATTAACACTGATTTTGCAAGCATACCATAAACACGAAGAGCAGAAGGTGCAGAGAACCAGTTGGACTCCTGACTCTCCTTTGATAGTTCCTCGTCTCGAAGCTATAAATGAATAAATCTGATTAGCTTAATGTTGCAGGTCTATTGCACAGGAAAACTTTCAAATAGCTAGCTAACTAGATTATGGATTGATGGAGGGAGAGACAGAGAGACAGACAGATAGACAGACAGACAGACAGAGAGACAGACAGACAGACGGACGGACGGACGGACGGACGGACGGACAGATAGGTAGATAGGTAGATAGGTAGATAGATAGATAGATAGATAGATAGATAGATAGATAGATAGATAGATAGATAGATAGATAGATAGATAGATAGATAGATAGATAGATAGATAGATAGATAGATAGATAGATAGATAGATAGATAGACACAAAATGACAGAGACAGACAGATAGCCAACCCCAAACTTGTGAATAGGAGAGTATATAGATATTACTATATATGTACAGTATATTGTATAATATAGGTTAACTTGAGTGAGAATCTGTACGCTACCTCAAGTAGGTCATCCAAGAAACTGCAAGCCAGGATGTCCTGAATTTTAATCTTTCCTGCAGAGCATATACAAAATATTAGAACGATTCGTTTCATTCCAGTTTTTTTCCACAGGGTGAAATCTGAATGATGACTGCAGGTGCTCTGACTTCAATTTAAAGGCAAAGTCAGAATGTTTAAAAACAGCATGACCACAGGAGAATTACCAGTGTGTAGAGGATCAAGGAAGAAGAAGAACTTGCGAACGGCAGTGCAAACATAAAACGAGTAGAAGGATTTCTCCAGGCCATCTAGTTGGGGGAGTGTGGGAATTAACTCTAGGATGTAGTTCTCCAAATCCTGCAGAAAGAAACAGTCACAAACTGAAGTCTTTACTTTAAAACAAAACAGCTTAACTTCTAAGAAGATATTGTGAATACTTGCATTGTAGAGGGTAAAACGAGATTACTTACAGACTCACGAAGATAACCCTGACCTGCAACATCATAGAGACTCAAACCAATCCTGGTTTGGTGCAGCCACACTGCCAGAGAAGAAACCGTGATTCATTTACATATCTGTTTTATAGTGTTCAGAATCAAATAAAAGATCTAAAAGACTGCCGTCTTCAGACGAGAATGCAATTAACACACACCACAGAATTTATAACTACCTTTTCTCATGACATAGTTGAAGAACTGCATAATTGATATCCTCCCATACGGATCATTATGAAGTAGCTTGGCGTAGACTCTGGCAGTGAAGAAAAGCCTGATGGGGGTGTAATTATTGTGAAACAAATATCTCAGTGAGTCATAAGCTTTATCCACCTACGAATTACATTGAGTTAGAATACAGTTATCAGCTCATAAACTCATGGTTTTCAAGTGATACTAATTGGTCACTGTACACTTTTCAATGACACACTTACTTGCATTTGGCGCCTGCTTGTTCTCCAACCTTTAGGAAACTCTCATAACTGATCATGGCCTCGTCACCAGTCGTGGGCGGCACTTGATGCTTATCGAGAAGAAACCAAAGGTTCTGTAGGAAAGAAAAAAAAAAAACATTTAGAAAAGGAAATAGAAAACACAGAGATATTTAATAACTAAACAAAAGCTGATTATGAATGTTGCGCTTGGGACACGGAACCAACACAATGCTCACTTGTAACTCTTCATTGTCCAATAGTTCCCGGCTTTTCCTCTGGAGAAACACTGCCCTCGATTCTTCTCTGAGTTTCTGCAGCAAGACTTCATCTTCTGCAGGAAGCTGAGGTGAAATATTATGAAGTTAAGATTAAGAAGGTAGCACACTACAGTTTGGGGTCAGTAAGATTGTTTTAAAGTCCCCCTGTGGTGAAAATCAAGTTTTTAATGTTATTTTATATGTTTATGTGGTGTTTTTAATGTGCTATAAGAAAAACCATGAGGAAATTCATAAGTCAACCCCATTTAAAGCTGCAGTGAAACAAAGACAGTCTCAAAACCGCGGTTTGAAATCACTGGTGGTTCTGACGTCACAAACTACCATGTGCAATCACAATAACCTGTGATCATCAACAAGTGGATCTCTAAACTGGTGTGAGTGCCCGGAGGCGGGGTTAACTTGCATATTCATAGAACCGCGTATATATTAAATGAGGCAACGGTGTAGAGCTACATTCATGCTATTTTAAGGCATGAAAAAAAATGGTTTACGGTTAAAACTTTTAAATATGTCATTTTGGTGATCAAAGATGAGTTTTAAGGGATACAATTATTGACTACAGGGGCACTTTAAAGAAATTACTACTCATATTGAGCAAAAATACATTAAATTGATCAGTAAAGACATTGAACGGTAATGTGAGCTGATGAACAATATGAAAAAGTGAAGCACTTTATGCCAGATTCAGGCAGTAGTGACCCTCGAATTAATATCTTCAAGACAAGACATTTATCATTGTTATGATAGGTCAGACTATGATACATGGATATAATTGTAATATTTTTAATATGATATACCACAACCACTGACAACATTGTATTCTCATTACTGATTAAACCTAGAACAACCCACCCTGTAGTAGAAGCGTGGGATTTGTTTAAATGAGTCAACTTCTGCTTTCTCGCCTCCTTTCCATTCAGTGTAATACTTGGTGAACAGTTCAGTTTCCTCTGCTTTCTTCTCCTCCACTGTTTTGCCATCTGTTCAATACAATTAACCCACACATTATGATTATTCATACTGTACAATCCTCATCTGTATTTAATTAGGGTTTAAACATGAATATTTATGTCCAGCTTAGTTTCATAGTAAAATCATAGTAACCATGAGCAAAACCATGGATGGCTCCTCATTACCATTGTTGGGTGTAACTAATTACTAAGTAATCTAATTACTGTAATTGTATTACTTTTCCCTTTAAAAGGTATTACTCTTGAAAGGTATTACTCTTCATTTTTCTGTCATTTAATGAGTTACGTCTGATGTAATTGCATTAAATACTGTTTAGACAACAAAAAATATATATATATATATATATATATATATATATACATATGTATAAAAAGTGGATTTAGCATTAACATTTATGTTTTAATGTAACATGTCAGTTCAATTTATCCAATTGTATTTGTTTATTGCAGTTTAGTGTCTATCTTTGTATTGTTCTGTCAACTGGTCGAGGTTAATGTGTGATTTATAAAGTAATTAGCAACAAGTAAACCAATACCTTTTACATAGAGTAATTAGTATAGTAATCTAAATACATTGTAGAATATGTAATTAGTAACTAAGTAGTAATTAATTACTTTAACCAACACTGCTGCCCATTATTACCAGGGTGATTCCTACTTTGTAATACATTTGGATGTCCATGCTATTTATGTTGTAATTTGGATAACAACAACATACTAAACTTTTGAGTAACACAAAAGTTTTTACTACAGTGTTTTATAATTACATATGGTAATATAATCATATTAGGCGGTTTTCATTTATCCTATGTAACTATGGTTTCTATACAACAAACTATAGTAATTGTTGTAACTAATGGCGACTACATCATACATGAAGTCAGTTCCTTAAAATAATATTTAGTATAGCTGCTAACGTTAGTCTAAAACCTACAAAATGTTCATCAAATATACTAGCATGGCGTTATTTAAGTAAAGCTACGTTAACTATTTCACAAGCGACTTTTAATCCTTACATGGATACACTCATTGATTGGGAGATTTCTATATAAAAATTAATATATAAATATGATCTCTTTGAACTTACAATAAATTTCTAGTTACTGATTAAGTTAGCTAAAATCATAATCTCACCTTGTTTCATAGAGGCGAGTCTTTTTCGCAGTAAATCTCTCCAACGTGCGATTTTGTCGTTTGCCATTCTTATCTTTACTCGGTCCGAATATGTTTTAAACTAACCAGCTCAAAAATGATTATTAATCAAAACTGTAATGTTCGAGTAGGCTATGAGGTTGCTGTTTACATCTCAGAGCAGAAGGCGCACGCACGAGTGACGTAATTGAAGTGCGACAACACAAACACATGAATGGCTGCCTGCTCGCACTGGCATGAACTTGCTTTCTTGTTAGAATTCAAAAACCCTCGTCTAGATTCTGTAAGTTTGATGTTCTTGTTTAAAATACCGATGATTGCTTCGACTTAATTGCGTTTAAATGAAAATAATACGATATCTTAGCGAGTTTGTCTATCTGAGGATTTCAATATTTTATTGTGTCCTTTAAATACAGAAGGACATTTATTTAACAGATAAGTTGCTGAATATTTTTTTTTACAAATATTAATTTTAGGTAAATATAATTATTAAAAAAGTTAATGTGTTTTGTATATGTGTTGATAAGTAAAACTTAATGTTGCACATTTGTTTGTGGTGGGACATTTACATACATAACCATTAAAGTAGTGCATAGTCTGAGTAGAAGACTTGTTAGGAAATGGGACCTCTTGTGTCAAATTCAAGAACTTGCATGAAGCATCTATGCACATGGGTTGTTAACCCTCTGTATTTAAGGCCTGCATTGGCTGGTTTACCACAACATAACATGCTTGCTGTCAGGTTTATCATAAATCCAAACACACAACTTTACAGCACAAAAGGAGACAAACAAGCAGAATTATACAGCCAAGTTACCAAAGAAAAAGGATTCACTCCCAGAACAAGGCCTGCATTCCCAAAGTCAGTATTCGCAGCTGGAACAGCCAAAAAAACTGCTGAATATATGAAAAAGCGGGCTGGGATTGATACAGAAGAGCTGTCAAATAATACACCTGCGAGCGGCAGAGGATATCTAAAAGTTGCCCTTCCTGACCATCCGCTGACCACATCAGAATGGGCAAAACTCAAAGAGGGTTCCTCCAAATCTGAGCGCTTCGAGATGCAAATGATGGAAAGACTGCTTTCGGCTAATGCAGATGTCAACATCGCCAAATCTCTCTTGGCGTATGTGGTTCAGGACAAAGGCACCCTTTCTTACGAACTCCTTTTGAGGTATCTAACGCTGTGTGTCACCGCTGGGCACCACTCTGAGGTATTTGACACTTACGACATCATGAGAACTTGCTTTAAGACCCTTGAAACTGGAGCCTCGTCCCTGTTTATTAAAGGTTTCAGTCAAACTGAACGTTGGAGGGAGGCGCTTGGCTTATTGGAGGGTCTGAAAAAGGCCCTCCTGCCGTCTGCTCGGAACTATGGTGATGCCATCACTGGGGCAGTACTTCATGGAGACATTGAGACGGGCTGGAAACTGTATGACGAGCTTTTGGAACAGGGTATTGAATCTCATCAGAGCACCTGGCAGTGCCTGTTTCAGAGTGGCATCACTCAGCGTGGACAGGAGGACAAACTCTTTTCTGTCCTGTCATATATGAGAGATAATCAGATCTACCCAGAGGTGCTGCTGATTAAAACTATCAAAGCTTGGTTTGAGAGGTAAATAAAAAAAAAAAAAAAAAATTATATATATATATATATTTATTAGTGCTGTCAAATTAATGAATCGTGATTAATCGCATCTAACAAACGTTTTTGGTTAAATATGTGTGTAAATATATATTAGATTTAAATGTATTATTTTGTGTGTGTACACCCATATATGTATGCATATTGCATAAACACAAATATATAAAAATATATATTAATATATAAAAATATATATAAAAAAATATATATTAAAAAATGAGTTTGTTAATATATATATATATATATAGTGTATGTATACACTCACACAAATATATATATATATATATATATATATATATATATATACACACATTATATATTTACAAACTTGTGTTACAGGCGATTAATCGCGATTACTTCATTTGACTGCACTAATATTATATATTAGTTATAATAATTATTATAATGTGTATATGTTTTTCTTTCCATTATTGTAGATCTTTATTTTAACTGTTTTATTTGTATTTATTTTTTTCTGCACAGTTTACCAGATCAGAAATGGAGTGGGAAGTTCTCATGCGTCGCCCCCAGGTACTAATTTTTCAGTTTTATTTAAATACAATTATCATAAAGACTATTCTTAATAGAGTATTGGTGTGGATATAACTTGTGTTTTAGTGGAGAGTGCAAAACTTGCAAGGCATCACTGGAATCCATTCAACTGACTGAGGAAGAGTATGCTCAGCTGAAGGATGAAGTGATGAAAAAAGTGATAGAGGGAAGCGACATCTTTAACAAAACTACCCCAGAGGTCTGTCTGCTATATTATACCCTTCTTTTGCCTGAGTTAATTAACCAATGTTGATTTAATCTATAGATATATAGATAAAATCAACATTTAAGCCAGTGCTTTTATTGATAATTAAAACTATTAAAAATAATGTCATGGAATATTAAATGAAAAACAAAAATTAAAAAAAAAGTTGCCTTGGAAACTAACTAAATAAAGAAGCTCAAGTTCAAGTACTAAAATGAGTCAAAATAAATGTTTAAATAAATATAAATTAAAGGTTCATAAAAAATGAATAAAATTGTTAAAAAGCTCTTAATTTAAGTTGAAACTGAAAATATAAAAGTAAAAGTTAAATTTCTAAATATTAATAAATGCATTGAAGTACATAATTAATACTAAAATAGCACTGACATAAGCCCACACAAAGGTTTCATTCTCATAATAAATGGGGGGTAAATGTGGGGGCTAAACTTTAGGGGTAAATATGCTTAAGTTTAGTGACAATCATGTCATAAATAATTATTATGGCCTGAAAAAAAAAATTAATTATCTTCATACTAAACATTTTTTTTTCTTGTGTTTTTCAATTATGCAGTGAAATGTGACTTGTGTTTTTTGTATGAAATTCCCCTTTATGTAAAGGAAGTGTGGCTTGAAGTTTAGAAAGGTCTTATTATCCCGTGCCGTTTGACACCACTAGATGGCGATAGCGTCCTATACATACGATAGCGTTTTCTATATGACAGATTAAACATGTTATACATGTTGAACATCAGACGTTTTTTTAATTATTATTATGCTTATTGGATTATTTAAGTTTTGGATAAAATAATAATAAAAACACAGACATAGGCTAAAAACTAAAGTAGCTTTCTGCCAGGCACTAAATAGGCTGCAAGTTGTGTAGTCGTCCAGAATTAGAAGACGTTCCATGCAGTTTTGAGCTCCGTATTAAGTGGAGTCTTGCCCTGAATTAGATGATGTTGTTGTCCGGACTGATGCTTTTTTCAGGCTGTGGGGTCTATAGATGTCAAAATCATGTGATCCTGTCTAGTTCCACATTTAGCCATGATGTAGGGGCTTTCCAACACATGTTCCTTCATGTGTCTGTCGGGTCCCCGGTTTAGCAAGCTCGTGAAAGCAGTCCAACTGAAGACACAAGGTCACAAGGCGAGCGACGACTCTGAAATTCCATTTGCCAGAAAGAACAGTCATGTTTGTTTGCAAACGTCGTTCTCACGCATAGGAAAATCGTTACATTTCCAAGCACTGTCTCTGAAAGGGACATTTTTATACACTACATCTTGGAAAAACAAAGTACTCAGTATAGCCATAAACAATCTCTAATTTTGGTCATGCACATGATTGATGCTGAGGCATGGGTATTGCTTGTGTGCTTTTTGCTGTTGTAAAACACAACACAATGGGCTTTCACATTTCAGCCCTCAAAAGCCTCTCACATGAGTGACCCTGGAAAGTCCCTGTCTGCAGCGCTGTATGGACTCCAGCCCCCCGCCATCGCTGCAGCAGTGCTTTCTGAAGTGAAACCAGTGCAAGGCAGTTAAAACACCCCCAGTCTAAACTCTCCACAAGCATTTAACAACCCCTAGACAATCATTTTGCCTTTAAAGGAAAAAAAACGGTGCTTTTGGGTGGCTGACATGACATGAGATCCGTGTCCTGCTCTGTGACATCTTGTACTTCATCAAAAGCAACATTTTAAATGTTAACAGCTTTTAAATGTTGCATAGATGGCCTCAATGTGATATAAATGTGAGAGTACAGGGAATTAAAAAAAATATATTAAAAAATTTGGAGTTGGTATGATTTTTATTTTTAAAAGATTTTAAAGATATCTTTTATGCTCACCAAGGCTGCATTTGTTTAATCAAAAATACAGAAAAAAACAATAAAGCTGTGAAATATTATTAGAGTTCAAAATAACAGTTTTTTTTAAATTATAATACGAAGTCATTTATCTGTGATGGCAAATCTGAATTTTCAGCAGCCATTGCTGTAGTCTTTAGTGTCACATGATCCTTCAGAAATCATTCGAAAGGCCAATTCGGACTCGGACAATCGTGTGCTGTGTGAATTGGCCTTAATGCTGATTTGCTGCTCAAGAACATTGTTTTGGTTGTGTTTCGGCTCTGTGTTTGAGAGATGTAACCAGTTTAGATGAAAGGGATCTTAAGCTGACTCTGAAGACGCTACAGTAGCGTTACACCCATCCACGACCCATCTTGAAGAAAGAAGCTTCTCGTCCAAGATTTGACAGTACATGGCCCCGTCCATCGGCCCCTCGATACGGTGAAGTCGTCCTGTACCCTTAGCAGAGAAACAGCTTGTGCTTGACTGTAGGGACGGTGTTCTTGGGGTCATAGTCAGCATTTCTCTTCCTCCAAACACGGCAAGTTGAGTTGATGCCAAAGAGCTCAATTTCGGTCTCATCTGACCACACACAGCACTTTCTCCTAAGCCTTCTTGGAATATTTAGATGTTCATTGGCAAACTTCAGATGGGCTTGAACATGTGCCGCCTTGAGCAGGGGGGACCTTGCGGGCGCTGCAGGAATTCAATCCATTGTGGCATAGGTTGTTAGTGTTGTCAAAATATCCGGTTCTTCGGTACCAAGTCGATACTAAAAATTTAAAACGTTACGGTACCAAGTATCGTAGGTACCGAGTACCTGGTCAAACCCGGTTCTGGATGCGCATGCATGCACAAAGGGCGTGCAGTTGCGGCGTCTTCATGAAAGCGCCAAGACTAGGCGACCGGTGGCTCTGCTGAAAACACTAAATATTAACGCTGCATCTTCTGCTTGTCTTTGTGTGAATGAACAGCGCAGATGCGTGGTTTCATTTAACGTTACCTCACACACGAGTGACGCTCACGCTGTTTTCAGTCTCAGCTGCCTCACGATATGATAAGATTCATGATTCCATTCATCTCCGAGAGTCACTTCATGAGCATTTTACCATTTTGTTTGAGAAAAACTATCGTCATATAATAATACACACACAAATAAAGTCATTGAATTGATAATATTTTCTTCAAATAGTTAAATTGGAAAAATAGTTTGATTTTGCTATGGTACCGAGAACCGAAAGATTTTAACGGTATCGGTACCGACTACTGGAATTTTGGTATCGTGACATCCCTAGTTGTTACCAATGGTTTCCTTGGTGACTGTGGTCCCAACTGCCTTGAGACCATTAAAAAGGTCCTCCAGTGTAGTTCTGGGCTTATCCCTCACCTTTCTCATGATCATCCTTAGCCCATGAGGCAAGATCTTGCATAGAGCTACAGACCAACGGCCATTGATTTTTCGTTGTACTTCTTCCATTTCCGAATAATCAAACCAACAAGTCTCCTTCTCCCCAAGCTTCTTGCTGATGGTCTTGTAGCCCATTCCAGCCTTGTGCAGGCTCTTTATTGCCCATGGTGGTGGAGAGGTTGGAATGGGACATACAGACATCAGGACATTAGGAGTACTTTCCTAAAGTTACAGGACTAATCTGTGTCCCACATGGGCACATAACCAATCTGTGGGAGGAGGAAGAATTCTTACTGGTTGTTAGGGGATCAAATACTTATTTCACTCGATAAAATGCTAATCAATTTACAACCTTTATATAATGTGTTTTTCTGGATTACTGGTCTCTATCCATTAAAATAAAGCTATAAAAATTGTAGACCCTTCATTTCCAGCAGGGTATCAAATAAGTATTTCCCCCTCGGTATGCCAATTTATCTGTTCAATAATCAACAATCATCTGTTGAGTAATAAAAACACATCTCTGTGTCAATTTTACAAAATTTCGCCATCTCTGAAAAGCCAAGCCAATGTTGATTCTCGTTTTATTACAAGCTTTGTCACGTTCTCTTTTTGCCAGCAGACTCTCCTCAGTTTTTTTTTTTTTTTAAACAGGAAATTCCACAGAGTTTTGAGATTTAGCTGCTCCTTGTCAACCTTTCTCGCTTGTTTTGACAACTAACCTGTGCCATTCGCCCACACTACACACATTAAAGTACGTTTTAATATATGAAACTTAAATTGTCAGGGGATTTTAGATGTGGCCACAGTGTTAATAACACATAAAAATAGCATCTCAACCATTTTTTATTGCTGAATGTTAAAAAGCCTGTGTTTAGTTTCATTACATTCAGTGGCCTGCAGCTTTTCAGGTCAAGCGTGTGCTTTGGGGGAGCCTGTTTTTCCCGTTTCATAAAAGAGCAAGCCTGTAATAAAGAAAAGTACAGGACTTGCAGATGCCTTTTCATTAATGTCTGCTGTGGGGAACGGGGAAGTTTCCACATACTCAAATTTCTTTGTTCTCCGTCTATTTTTGTGTGTCTGGCTTTCATTTAATTGGAATTTCATGCATGCTTTGAACAAAACGGTGCAGGTACTTTAGGGTATTAAAGACATGCTATTCATTTGTTTTTAATGATTCAAGCAAAAGTTTGCTAAATGTTTGTGTTAAGAATCACTCCAAGGCTTGTCATGGGCTTTTCCAAGTAGAAAAACTGGTCACTATCAAATCTGGATTAAACTTAGGAACGTGCTTGTACTAAACACACACGTCGTAAGTACACAGAGTTCTGTACGGCATGCTGGTACTGCACACGTGACCTCTCGACACCAGTGGGGAATCCCCAGTGTTCCTGTTCCCATTCAACCCAACCTCTCCATGACCACGAGTGGATGCGGAGCGAAAGCTAAAACATATACGATGCAAGACCTTTATGGTCAAAATTTTATTGAATGTGCATAGTTAAAATCAGGTGAAATTGCATATTTGGATTAATTTTGCCCTATGCGGAGAACCTTAACCCTACTCAAGGCTGCAAGAGTTTTAGAGAGCTGAACAACTGATCACCATCTGCTAACCCCCACCAAAACCAAAAAGGAATTCCCCAAATATCCAGCTCCCCTTCCCCCCCTCTTTCTGGCCTTCAACCCTCCCCCATTCTTGCACCCTCTCTCTCTCAACCGCTAGAACAGACTTAACACTCTCTTAACAAGATATTTAGCATGCAAAGTAGCTGCACTTATTTTTGTTGTCTTGGTTTTTAATGTGGGTAACAATCTTCTGTTTTTGCATATAGGTGGCTTGGAGGGGTGGGAATCTGAATTTTAGAGGGAAAAATTCTCACGGCTCAGGCAGAACTGAAAGTGCTGGTTTCCAGCCACCTGACAGTCCAGGAATAGTTGTTGGTTTTGACAGACATATGTGTATTAAACAGAGGCTTGTGAATTAGCTATTGAACTAAACTTTACCGCACGGTTGTTTCCTCAACAAAGTTTGCAGTTACCTCAAAGCAATGAGCTCCGATGCAAGGTCACACTTTAGTTTAGGGTCAAATTCTCACTATTTACTAACAATTAACTACAACGTTGGGGAACAACAGGAAACTCCTAATTACTGCTTTATAATAGTAAGGGAGTATGGATATAGAATATGGTCATGCAGAATAAGTCGTTAATATGTGCTAATAAACAGCCAAAATGTAATATGCATGCTAAAACTAGTTTATAGTGAGATTTGGATCCTAAACTAATGATCTATAACTAAACTTAAGTTCATTGTTCAAAATATATGCGGACTGCGGTGCTTGTTGACGTGGCATCCGGGAGAACGCAGTCTTCTGATTGAGAAGCACCCCGTGTTGATTTTATTATCATTTAGTATTATAGTACTTTTTGATAATTTAATTATTTTTTTATATTGTCCATATTCATTTTAATTTTAGTTTGAGTTTTAGCAATTTTGTTTGTCATATTTATTCTTATTTCAGTTTTAGTAATTGTACTACTTTAACCTCAATATTTTTTTCATTTAGTTGCCAAGACAACATTTCTTATTTTTGTTAATATTTATCTAATATTAATATTTATAACATCTAATATTTATATTTCATTTTATTTCAGCTTTATTAAAATTAACAATTATTTTTAATCGTTTTTTTTTTGTTTTTTTTGTTTTGTTTTTGTTTAATTTAGCAATACAACAAAGATCGGATTCCTACAGATCTTGAGCTAAGAACTCACTTGAACTTGAGAGGATACTGAAAGTTGAATATTTAGTGTTGATTTGTTTGCCTAATTGCGGATCATGCATATTTAAAGCAGGGATAGTTCACCCAAAAGAATTTGGGTTCAGCAGAAGAAATTAATACTTTATTAATACTGAAACAACATAAGGTCAGTAAATGAAGACATAATTACAATTTTTGGTTGAACTATCCCTTTAATGTCTGCATCCACTAATCTTTTTTTTTTTTATTGACTAATGCTAACTATTACTTAATACTGTTATTTGTGTAATATTTCATCAAGGTTTGTTGTGCTTTAACTCAGTATTTGTGTACTTTGACCACCACTGAGGTTGAGCTAGGTGTAAGTTTACAGTACATGACTGTGCAAATGTTTAGTATATCAAAAGCCCGTCTGCAGCACGAGGCCTGAGGACAGACAGGTGAGGGAGTGACTTGGCCCTAATCCAGCTGGAAATTCCCTCAGTTGTTTACATGTTGTACCAAGGACAATTGTGGAGGTTTTTCAGCCTCTTCTGAAACAACAACAAAAGAGAAGGAAGTTCTAGTTCTAGTCCCCATTCCCCCACCCCTCTAACGCTCTCCGGTTATTCAGCTAAACACAACCTGATCACGCTTTTGAAGGTGAGCCAGGTGTGGTCAAGTTCTGTCTGAAGTTCTATTGTTTGACTGTAACACATGCTTTGATATCCCTCGAGACAGATAGGAAAAGTCTAGCATTCTTTGGTCCTGGGATGAAATGGGTTCATGGAATTGACAATTGCGTTGTTGTTGTTGTTGTTGTTGTTGTTGTTTTAGTTTTACAATGCTCTGACAGAAAAAAAAATAGTATGTTCAGTTCTTGCCAGACTATCAGTAAACACTCCTTTATCTCATGGTTGCTTGCATGCTTCGCTCTTATGCTTCCTGTACATTCATGAATGCACATATCTCAGTTCCTCACTTAATCTGATAATATATGTAGAGTTTCATGAGTTTCAGGCTGGGACACTTACAATGATATGTCTGTCTGCAATAAACGTCACCCGCCTGGCCTCGTGATTTTTCCAGAAACAATTTTTAGTTTGAAGGTGAAACGTGTAATATCTGTGCAGTGTCACTATAGCATCACAAAACAGAAATTATGCAAAAATAAACATTGTTGGTCAAACAGAAGATTCCTCATCTGTTATAGAAGGCTAAAATCATCATTTGGTGCATTGTAATAGTATATTAATAATTCTAAACATAACATATTCATATTGTAATTATCATTTCATTTAATTGTAGTCTAAATGTAATTTTTATTAATTTTGAATAGTTCTATTTAGCTTTAATTTATTTTGATTATCTTATTTTAGTATTATTTATATACTATTATAACGGGGTTTTTTTACATTTTTTATTAGCTTTTTTTTTTAAATTTTAATTTAAGTTTTTGGTATTTTGTTGCGTTTGTCATTTTTTAGTATTTTTTTTTATAACTTTCATTTCAGTTCATTATCAAGGCAACAGTTCTGCTTCCAATTTCTATTTAGCTTTCATTTAACAAACACAATTTTTTATATTAGTTTTAGTTAACAATAACAACACTGGCTTGATGGCTGTACTGTAGTTACATAAATGTTTTCAGCTGTCCTCCTATAGTCTTGTGCAACACCGGTTTTGTTTCTCTTGTGCAATGTGCTGCACAACACCAAAGTGAGGTAATTTACATAGAAGACCCCCTTCCATCCAGGCAACCATCCGTTGCTGTTCTTGAAAACCTGTTATAAGAGTGTATAGTGTTGCATCTGTACTGCCCCTTTTGTTTCTTTGCTTGCATGGACTTTAAAAGTGTGGCTACTTTTAGCTTCAGAATAAACAACATTCAATTTTGCAATGTATGAAGCTTCAACAGATTTTTACTAAACTGCAAGATTGTGACTTTTTTTCAGAACTGTGCATATTGTCTATAGCAGTCTATTTGACAGTATATTCACTGAGATCAAGGTTATGAGAATAACCACTTGTTTGTGTTCTGTACAGGAGCTTAAATGCTTTAAAGCTTTCGTGAAGCAGAGGCCTCCCTTTGATATTGTCATCGACGGTCTTAATGTGGCTAACACTACACCCAAGGCCACCCACTCTGAGACGGTGAGTGACGGGTCACTTTAACTGCTTGGATGTTCCAAGTCTGGGCCAGTTTCTCTGTGGTTTATAGGTGACCTTTTAAATCGCTTAACTGGCTAAACAGCCAACCTACTCTGATTTAAAGCACTAAAGGTGGGAAGGCTATCTTATGATTGAGTGTTCAACTCACCAGTCAGCATGCTAAAGTCAAGAAAACAGAAAAGAGTGCAAGAGGATCGACCAGGGGGGAAGAGGCTGAGCGTGGTTGTCGCTTCTTACTTTTTAACGCAATAAAACAGATTTAGGGAACAGCCCCAATTTCTCATAGTTTCCAACCTGAAAGACCCTCAAACCCACAAAACCCAACAAAGTTACTCAAATGAAAAAAGGGAAATTTCAATGTCCATAATGTTACACAGAATATGTTACACATCAGCCCTCCTACAAGGCTGTGATCAGTCCCAGTAGTGGCTTTACATTTGGTTATGCTGCTTCATGATAGAACCTAAGAGATTTGTATTGCTTACAAATAGGCTAGATGTTTTAGATAAGAAAACTCCCACACCCACCCATCACACCCTCAACCACCCATTAACTGAAAACCAGTGACCTGAAAATGCAGATAGAGGATCATTTCACAACATTTCCCCCCAAAACATTAAGACAATTGTTGGGCATTAGAAGCTTTCCGAAATGTTGTTTAAATATGCAAATCAGGCATTATTTCATGAAATATGCAACAAATAAAACAAATTATTAATGAGATATATGAATCCCTTCTGTAAAAACCTTCAGATTTTACATTTGGTGTATGCAAGTTGCAAGTGGTATTAAACTGGAGATTTCTGGATCAGTGCAGCTCATTTAGAGTTTAAAGATATGTATTGTAGTTGATATTTACAGGTTCAAATAGATGCAGTGAAATAAAATAAATGGTTAAAGTCCCTGTAAAGGCAATTCTTAAAAAATAAAAACACTCTAAACGTATTGTATTGCTTATTATGATTAGAATTGCTATATTATTATAATGTATTGCTAAACCATATTACAAAGACAGTGCTGAATTGTGAAGTTAGACCGTTAAACAGTTTTTCACCATCGCCATTTCTTTTCACAAGTCTGAAATAAAACGTGTCGTGGAAGCAAAATAGCCCACAATCTAAAAATTGACCACTGCATGAAAAACAATGGTTTCGCTTTAGTATCTTGTCACAACAGATATGATTAACTAATTAAATGCTTCACTTGACATTAAGCTACAAATTATGATGTAACACAAACTTCCTTTTCCTTTCTGCTCATTCATCCATGGTTTTGGCACTTTTTTTTTCCTCAGACGCACGTCACACATTAACACACACATACCCCATAGCAATTGTAGCACGAAGGCAGGGGACTTTACACTCATTTTGATATGACTAAGTCTGTATTTTAAGTCAGACATGTGCCTTTTGTGGTCAAGTTTATTTTTGGTGGTAACATTTACCCCACTTCCTCGCTAACTGGCACATTCAATGAAACGCTAGTATTAACCGGTTTTGTCTGCACACAGTCTGAGCAGGGCCTGCTGGGTGTGAAAATGAGACCCTCAGTTAACTTGTGGCCAAAGTATAACTATATGTTTTGTTTACAAGTTAAGTAAGTGGACTGTATGCAAGAAGCATAGGGAAAATAGTGAGTTCAAATTTACAAGACTAAGAAGGAAGAGTTTCTCTTTACCTAGAAATACTCAATACGCAAAGGTGATTACAGGCAGAGGTCAAAGTTAGATTGTGAAACAGGACACTATCATGTGTAAGGTGCTTTCCAGAGTAAACCAGCCCATCTGTGGCTCACAGTCCACTTCCTTATCATGAATTAGCTGAAAATTACACCTGCAATTCCCCAATTAGCACTTCCTCGTGTCTAAAATAACAAAACCGGGGATACAAGATAAACTGGAGTTCATTGGAACTATCTTTGCATATTCAAACTGATATTACTGTATCTAAATTTGAGTATGAAATATATTTAGAAGGTTAATACGTCAACTGGTTGATCCAGTAGAGTCGAGTGTGTGTGTGTCCAACTTTAACTTTTAACTTTAATAAACCTTGCTGCAACTTTGATTGGGCTTCAAATTGAAACACATGCACTTATATGTGCGTGTGGGTGTGTGTGCAGAACTTACTCTTCTTAATTGCATTGTCTTTTAACCAACTAGGTCCATGGTGAATGTTAATCGTTAAGTATTTTCAATATATTATTTTATTTAATACTTATAATTCACTTCTGTTCTAGTGTTCTAATCTTGTGTACTAATTTAGTTTCTACTTGAAATTGTGCACTAATTGTGATCTTTAAATACCGAAATGAATAATATACATTTAGTATGCTTTAAAATTAAAAGCGACATACAGACATATGTATGTATGTCGCAGACTGCAAAAGACTTTTGTATCTCCTGGAAGAAAGAGTGAGAAAAACACTTATTTTATATATTAAAAATAATATCATGAATAGTTCATGCGTGTACGGGGTCTTAAATCTAAACTGTTACATGCAAAGAACCTTAGATATTTTTAGCACAGAGTTTTTAACCTTTACTGACCGCACTCTTTGTAAGGGGGTATTGGAAAAACAACTTCCTGTGTAATCAGGAAACTCCCCCCTCTTGGTGTGTGTGTGTGCGTGAGTGGGTGGCACTAAAGTAGGCTATAACAATGTGAGCAAGAATAATTTTCCCGCAGTTGACCTACTAAAGGTCCCAAATTCATCTTTAGTGCCATGGGAAATTCCTTTAAAAAAAAAAATACCAAGTCGCAGCTCATTTCATAGAGTAACTGATGAATGAACTGAAGTCTCTCATTCATTAAAAACTCATGAATGACCTTGTTTATTTCTAACATCTGAATGGAAATGGTAAAAGGTCACTGAGAGTGTGAATTGTCTCCTCAGTTGCTGGCAGTCGTATCGGAGTTGGAACGTCAGGGTCTGAACATCCTGGTCCTCGGCAGAAAGCACATGCTACAACCTTCCCGGAACTGGGACAGACAAAACATGAACAAGATAAAGCAGAAATCCCACTGCTTCTTCACCGAGAACATGTCAGTATGACCCCCGTTTCCTCAATCGCATACTGTACACCCAGTTCCAAAACTGCCTACGCATGCATCAGTTTAAGGGATCACCGGCGCATCAGTAAGAAATCAATACTTTTATTCAGCAAGGAAGCATTAAATTGATCAGAAGTGAGAGTAAAGTCACATGTTCTAAAAAATTCAAATAAATTCTGTTCTTTCAAACGTTATATTCATCAAAGGAAAAAAAAAGTATCAGTTTCCGCAAAAAAAAAAAAAAAAAAATAAGCATCTCAACTGTTTTCTACATTGATAATAATAAGAAATATTTCTTGAGCAGCAAATCATCACATGACAGAGCAATAAATTACGTTTTAAAGCATTAAAATAGGAAACAGTTCTTTTAAATTGTAATCATTTCCAGAATATAGCTGTTTTATTGTTTTTTGATCAATTTATTTATTAATATTATTGAAATGCCATCATGGTTACAGTTCCATCTAAAAAAATCATTTTTTTTTGGAGACTGCAATCACATATTACATTGCGAAAAGCTCGATTCATCCAAGGCGGTATTGATAAAAATAGTTCTGGTATATACACTGACGTGCCAAAACATTACGACCACTCATAAGCAGATTTATTTGAATGTCTCCAAATAAGGCCACATGTCAAGGTCTGGGTAGATTAGATGCAAGTAAACTACAATTTCTTGTAGAAAACATGTTTGATGCAGGAGTAAACACCTGAGCAACTTAGACAAGGGCCACATTTTTATGGTCAGATGACGGTGCCATAGCATCTCTGACGTTCCACCTAATTAAAGATGTTTACAACCCTTCATGACAATGGTGCTTTTCTCACTGAAGGAACCTCTCCATGGTTTCTAGAACCAATGGCGGAAATACCTGCTTTTTGGCAGGTTTTAGTTCTAGGAACGCCTTTTAGGGGAACTAAATTAACTCCTCCTCCAGAGTAGGCTCTAACCCAGCACATATGATACTGAATGCTTGTGAAACACCAGCACTGTGTACACAGTTTATAGCCTATACATGTACTAGACAAACTCTATGAACATGGAAAACAGTGATAGATGGGCCTCTTAACTTTTACGCTAAGGAGAAAATCCAACGTAACTTTAGGGAACCAAGCGAAACGTTATTTTATTTCTGCTCAGCTAATGAAATTGAGCATCAAGAACACAGCAAACGCTAATACATTTTCATATACGGTTTACTTTCTTTGTTTAACAGCTCTATCTAATAATGCATTAGACCGGACTGTTAAACAGATTGTAAACTAATGAAGACAGAGAATGGGTGCTGTGTGCTCGGGCTCTGCCGTTTCTCAGTGCCGTCACAATAAATATCAGCCACACCGTTGAAATTAAAGTCACAACATGTGTGGCTTAGATCACTTAAAAGTTCCTACTGGCAGTGCGAATGTAACCAGGAAAAGGCCTTTGGGGAACATTGTGTTCTTGGGGAACCATCCAAGTGGCTCCTGCAACTAAGTTCCTATAACTATAACAAATTCCTCAGATCTAAATTTGATTGACATATGGACAATCCTGCCTGTATAGAACACTCAAAATCCTGCTCCTTATGAAATCCTTCTAGGTTCTGTTCATTTCTCATGCTTTCTAGAATGCCTCACTGTTTTGTAACAGTTTCAGTCAAATGTGTTGGTAACACATGTACCCGATCACTTCCCTTTTCTCCGTCACTCAATATAAACCTCACAATGATTTCATTCATCAAGCATGAAAGGTATTTTTGATCCAGTGCATGGTTTTTCTTGGATGACTTCCACAGGTCTGAAGATGACCCGTTTCTGCTGTATGCTGCTTTGCACTCTGGCGTTCACTGTAACTTTCTTAGTCGTGATCTGATGAGGGATCACAAAGCCTGCTTGCCAGACAGAGCAACCAGACGCCTCTTCTTCAAGTGGCAACGTGGACATCAGTTGGTAATCAGTAATTATGCCCCAGGAAAAAGGGTTCGGTTTCAGGTAGGTTTGGGAATGGAGAGACATCGTGTAATCATTAGTAATCATTAGTGTGACTGATGACTTTGTGTTTTTCAGAGGATCTCTGCTTATGACACCATTGTTCAGACCGCCGGCAGCTCCTGGCACATTCCATACGATGAGAATGGAGATAGAGCCACATATGAAGTTCCTCAGAAATGGCTTTGCCTTACTCAAGAACATTGAGGCTTGAGTTACTGCTAGTGTGCTGCCTGAAAAATATACATTAAAATCAATTTAAATTAAAATCAATTTAAAAAAAATGCAAATTTGCAAAATGTCCAATTGTGTTTCTTCTGCTATTTAACTACTTTTATTTTATATATACACCAACAATAAAAATGAACCCCACAGAGACCCTTACAAATGTAAGCTTTTTCTAAACACATAGTGGCATATTAAAGTGATTTCTTTTCATAATACAGCTATGTCATAATTATTCATCATTGCCATTTTTAAATCACTTACTAGAATTATAAGGTACAATGTTTAAAACATGATTAAACCTTTGGAAACTTAATGAAAACACTTAATTAGCTTTAGTTTTGACGTATGAATACATTTCGCCCATGAATGTGCTGAAGTAGCAGATGTGGCCGAGACAAAAGAGCTGAGACGAAATCCATGTTTCCTGGACACTAATTGTTCCTAGAGATAGAGTTTGCAGCATCGTTTCTTTGATTATAACGTATGATATCATTACAAACCTTCCAGGGCTTGGAGGAAAAAGATCAATTTTATCAAGGGGAATAAGATGTTTGATCTAAGCAGCTGTGAAAAACCCTCAGTTTAGTGCCAAAGACTTGCTTGATGACCTGATGAACACAGGAAAAAACATTGCAGACTATAAATAGAACACAAAGAATCATTGAACAAGCTACTCTTGAAAGAGAACATTAAAGGCTGGCTTGGATATGCTAATGATTTTTTTGATAGGCCTGCAAAACATTTTGAACCTATGGATCAGCAGTATGCTTGGCACAAACAATAATGGCTTATGTTATGACCAGAAGAACGCTATCCCTGCTTGAGTCAAGCGTGGAGGTTGGTCAGTCTTGTTACGGGGTGCTTTACTTCTGGAGGCAAGTGTGGCTATCTGCATCTTGGAGACTGAGTAATGGGAGTGTTGAAAGGTCTTTACAAACTCCTTGATAGGATGTGAGGTGGTTAGTTTCTGTTGTAGCAATGTGTACCTTTCGGGCACACCCCTACCTTACCTTTGTGTGTGAGTGTCTCTGTGTGTAATAGTCTTAAAATAAGCAATATAGTAAAAATAAATGTAATAAAAATTATTGTTAGTAGTATTCTGTTAGTAGCACTAGCAGTTAACGTTTACTGCTCCTAATGTATAATCATATGAAAATCCTCAGAGACCCATATTTAAATCACAAGGGCTATACTGGTATTATCTAAGTAACTATAGGCCTACCTGAATCTCAAGTCTAATTACATAAATGCTTATTTTCAATAGCATATCAAGGTCAAGGTAAACTTTATTATCCCACAAGGGGAAATTCATGTGGTCATTCATTACGCTCTGTTGTCACAACATATTTTCTATGTGTTATCCATGTAGGTTTCTAGTATAGCAAGGTTTTAACTATATTATAAAGATAGATTTCAACTGAAAATTTGCACTGTGTTCTCGGGACAAGGGTGTTTTTCAATGTCGGGTGTTTTTACAAACACGTAGTGTTAAAACATAAATTCTAGAACATAAAATATAATTTCTCAATGTGATTTATTACACTGAGAGTTTATTTCCCAATAAATCAAAACAGCCTATTTGTGTTCAAATTGATAGCCTACATTTTACAATTTATTTACCCCCCTTTTCAGTTGGTTGTACTAAAGTAACACTGACTATTATAAATAAAGCATTTTATTTTTCTAAATGTGTGGCTTTGGTCTATCAGAACATACCATAGTTAGTTTTATTTAAACTAGTAATATTGAATTAAATATTGAGTTAATATCCCACGCCATAGGATTACACGTGATAGTCTTATGTGCTTACTTTAATTAAACCTTGGTCACTATGTCAGAACTACAGGTTTTCATTACCTCGCACATTTAACCCCTAATAAAATTATTCTAAAATAAAATGTAATCAACTTTTTTTGTAGCTTTATAACCGTTCTTGTTCATATCAAGTGCTTTTCACACAAAGGCCCATGCGGTGCGTCATGATGACATCTCACCCGGATATGAATGCCGGAGCCGGTTGTATCATTTCCGGTGTACGAAAGAGCTGTGGTTTAGATCTGTTTACAAACTAGAAATATTAAACAGTAAATCTCTAGCATTATGTCCCGAGGCTCGAGCGCGGGGTTTGATCGACACATCACCATCTTTTCCCCAGAGGGGAGACTCTATCAAGTCGGTGCGTATCGATGAAAATGTGTCTTTATCAGGTCGAAAGAATAAATGCTCAGTCATTTTGCACCATGTTCATTCTGCACCTTCTTTAGCTCATGCTATTGTATTTACAGCAGCATTAAACATGGATTTGTTTAAAATGGATGACAATGAGAATGAGTGGAATATGTTGTTAAACTTAATTCAATTTTTGACACGTTTATCAATACTCGTTTCGTTTTAGCGTTCACTTAACTTACATGATCTGCACTCATTGTTTTTACCAATGGATAAATGTACTTTTGGTTTCATAATGTTAACAATTATGTATGCAGCGATTTATTTAATACAGTTCACATGTGAAACTTTTTCACCTGTAAAAACTAGGTTCTTGCCCCTATTTATTGTGCATATAACTGTGTGTGTGTGTGTGTGTGTGTGTATATATTAGGGGTGTAACGGTACATGTATTCGTATTGAACCGTTTCGGTTCGAGGCTTCCGGTTCGGTACGCATACAAACCGAACGATTGCTTGGACCATTTTTCTTGCCGGCAAAATTCGTGCTGACGCGGCCAACACAACGTTGCGCAACATCCAAATGGCAAGGGTAATGAAAGCAGAACGAAACTGCGCTCCTCGTTATGTGCTTCACGGATCGTTTATCAGTTCGGACCAGCAACAACTGTGCAGCGCGAGCCGATCTCGATCAAGCAACACTGTTACCACACCGCGCTAAGAGATCCAGTAAAGAAAACATTTGAATTCGCCACTGAGGTAATAACATCGCTGCGAGATCTAGTGAGATGCATTCACATTTCTCCGTTATTAACCGTAGATCTCTATTAGATCAAACAGCGCTGTCATGGAAACCAGGAGAAACATTGTGCCGTGAATGAACTAGTAATACTTTCATCCACAGACCAGCAACATTCACCATGGATTTAATATAGTAACACTAACTGTAACCAGTTTGGCTGGAATGGTGAAATGCTTTCAAGTACTTCACACATCTTTTTTTCAGCACTTCAAAATTCAAATATTATATAAATAAATATATATTTAAATGTTATTTTTAATGTGATGACCAAAACATTATTTGTTCATCCTTCAAAGATGACCCTTATTTATAAACCTGAAAGTTTCAAGATCTAGGAAAACTCACACTTATTTAAAAATATTTTTTCTTTAAACAAATAGGAAATTTCTCTGGCATTTCTTTCTTTTTGCTGTATCGAAAACGTACCGAACCGTGACTTTAAAACCGAGGTACGTACCGAACCGTGATTTTTGTGTACCGTTACACCCCTAGTATATATATATATATATATATATATATATATATATATATATATATATATATATATATATATATATAATTTATTTATTTTTCTCGCATGAATACATTTTCTACTAATAAAAACATCTGGTTGTTAAAATGAGAATTTTACCATTTCTTTGCATTTTAGAAAGAATTTATGATCATTGTTAAAAAATGTTCATATTATTTTCCACAGAATATGCATTCAAGGCCATTAATCAGGGAGGTCTTACGTCATTAGCTGTTCGAGGGAAAGACTGTGCGGTTGTTATAACTCAGAAGAAAGTTCCAGTGAGTCTGTTTGTATTGAACTTTTTATAAAAAATGTTTATATCTCCATGTAACACATTAACTATGCAACAAATGCTGTTGTATTAGCAATATTAATGTAATCTTTTGTCTTTTAATCACCCAGGATAAGCTTCTCGATGAGTCCACTGTCACTCATCTATTCAGAATAACAGAAAACATTGGCTGTGTGATGTCTGGCATGACAGGTAAACTCATCTCTGTACACAGCAATTGTCCAGCTTGTGTTCGGTTTGGAAAATCTCCTTTTGTTTGGTGAAATGTTAAACTGCGTATTAATTTACACCATGTGTGATGTATACTGTTTCTCTCTGAAGCTGACAGCAGGTCGCAGGTGCAGAGGGCGCGATATGAAGCTGCTAACTGGAAGTATAAATACGGCTATGAGATCCCAGTAGACATGCTGTGCAAGCGCATTGCAGACATCTCACAGGTGTACACACAGAACGCTGAGATGAGGCCTCTTGGCTGCTGTAAGTCTACAGTCTGCATATGAAGCAAGTCAAGTCACATTCATTTGCATAGTGCTTTATTCAATACAGTGCCCCTATTATAAATCAGCATTCAGCTAAAGTCCGTTCAATGTTGATTGAGCTCAGTTCAATGAGAGTGTTGATGTTTCAAACATCAATCATAAAACAAATTCGGTTTTGATTTAAAACGGTGTCATTATTTGGTTAGGTTAGTGGCTTTTATTAGCATTAACATGATTAGTGTCTAGACATGCCACATACAACAATATTATTATGCAGTAGAGTGTGAAACAATCTGTAGTATGCAACAATAAATACTGTGGTATGTTATCACATCACTGTTCAGCATCGGCAAGAAGTGTGCAGTTATCTCAAAAATCAATATGGCCACATTTGCTGTTTAGTCTAATGTGTGTGTAAAATGCTCAATTTTAGTAGTCCAGTGAAGTCATGAGCCTAGTATTAGGTAATGTTTATAACATTGCATTTTGTGATATTACATTTACCACAACATAGCATTTACATGTCCTGTATATCCACCACCAAATCATAATATATTAACGGGGTTAATCCCCACAAGGCACTATCGGTTAGTACAAGGGTGGCACTTTCATACTATCTACATTCACTAGTGTTCAAAAGTTTGCAGCCAGCAAGATTTTTTTAATAAATGCATGTATTCAGCAAGGGTGCATTAAATTGATCAAATGTCACAGTAAGGCTTCAAAAATGTCTATTTCAAGTAAATGCTGTTCTTTTCATCAAAGAATCCAGAAACAAAAATATTAAAGGAGTAGTTCACTTTTGAAAAAACTTTTGCTGATAATTTACTCACCCCCATGTCATCCAAGATATCCATGTCTTTCTTTCTTCAGTCGAAAAGAAATTAAGGTTTTTGATGAAAACATTCCAGCATTTTTCTCCATATAATGGACTTCAATGGGAACCAAACGGTTCAAGGTCCAAAAGACACTTTCAGTGCAAACTGCAAACTGCTCAAAGGGCTTTAAACGATTCCAGACGAAGAATAAGGGTCTTATCAAGCAAAACGATCGCTCATTTAATAAATAAATAACAAAGTTTAAGTTTTATAAGCTCAAATGCTCGCTTTGCTCTGTACTACGATGCATGTTTGTGACTAACCTGTTCGAACTCGTTCATCAAAATGAACAAATCTTTTTCCGAGTCATTTGGTTCATTCAACGAACGAAACGAATGAATTGACTCGAAAAAAGATTCGGTCATTTTGATGAATTTGCATTGTGTCATGCCGTATTAAAAATAATGTACTCTGGTTGTATGTCATGTATTTATGCAAGTATACATACAACATGCCTAGTAAGAAGAGTACTATAGTAGGCCATTCAGGAGATACCAATATTCAATATTATGGAATGTTATTGTTATATAAATAACTTTGTTTTTAATGTTGTTTGGTCATGTCAGGTATGATTGTGGTTGGCGTGGATGAGGAGCTGGGGCCGCAGGTCTATAAATGTGATCCTGCAGGCTACTACTGCGGCTTCAAGGCCACTGCTGCGGGCGTCAAACAAACAGAGGCCACAAGCTTCCTGGAGAAAAAGGTCAAGAAGAAATTGGATTGGACCTTCGAACAAACAGTAGAGGTATAAGTTCGTTCTTCTGCATCACCGATGGAATCAGTACCCTTTGTTATGTTGTGACCTCTTATTTTGAGTTCTTCTATGCACTTGTCATCCTTACAGACTGCAATAAGTTGCTTGTCTACCGTTCTGTCCATCGACTTCAAGCCTTCCGAGCTGGAGATCGGGGTTGTTACCACAGAGGAGCCTAAGTTCAGGTGGGTTTGTACGTTGCAAGTGAAACAGGATGTAACATTTACATATCACTACATAGCATTTACATATTTACATGTCCTGTATGTTAATAGCCAAAACCATACTCTATAAATGGTGAAAAATCCCCACTAGGTACTTCCAGTTAGTAGTACTAAGCTGGTAATTTCATACTTTCTACATACAGTACTGTTCAAAAGTAGTTTTTTTTTTTGAAGAAGTTAACTTTTATTCAAGTAAGCATTAATCAAAAGTGACAGTTAGGCATGTATTATGTAATTAAATACACATTCAAAATAAATGTTCTTTTCATCTATTATCAAAGAATCCTGAAAAACTGCATCACGGCTTCCGCACAAATATTAAGTTGCACTAGAAACGTTTTAGAGCAGCAAATCGGCATATTAGAATGATTTCCAAAGGATCATGTGACACTGAAGACGGGGGTAAAGATGCTGAAAATTCAGTTTTGCCATCACAGGAATAAATTAGATTTTCAAATATATAAAAAATAGAAAACTGTCATTTTAAATTGTAATAATATTTCACCGTATGTGTGTTATAACTGCAGGCTTGGTGAGGATAAGAGACTTATCAAAAACATCATACCGACCCTAAATTTTTGAACATTAATACAAAATTCTGTAATGAAACACTCGATGGTCTTCTTGGGATAGGCTGATAGGTCCTTAACTCAAATGCTTGGAATTGCATTGTTCTCTATAAGGCACAGCTGATTGGTTTTTGCTAAATTAGTAGCCAATGAACTTGCTGCTTGCCCTTTAACCTTTAAATACTGTTCAGCATCTGCCTTAGCAGAACCCTCCACCTTCCCCAGCTCCTCCTGTGTAGGTATGGGTAATAATTGTTTTGACCTAATAAAGTGTTTTGGCAGTAGCAAGTCCTGTTCTTGCTCTGCAGCAGCAGCAGTGTAGCAGATTTATTCTGCCAAGACCAAACATATCAACATTTTCATATCCATTACCAGTGAGTTGTTGTGTGAAGAGTGTATTTATTTCAAACCACTTGGTCGTTAAAACTTTTTTGTCATGTTTTGTAAAATTGTATATTTCTATATATTTCAGAATTTTGTCAGAGTCCGAGATTGACACTCACCTCATGGCTCTTACTGAACGGGATTGAGAATATCTGCACGAGTCCTTACCCCGTCACAAAAAAAAGTCTGAGAACTACAATCATGTCATCAATATTCAGGTCAACTGATGTTTTTTGCTGTTTATGTAGCTTTTTTCTTGCAACAATACAATAAAAATAATTTTTTGGAAAACTGTTTTTATTTTAATTTTTTTATGATTCAAGTGGGAAGTCTAGTGTTACTATTATTTTTCTAATTTAATGTGTATTAGTGCTATCACATCAGTTAATTGTGATTAATCACATCCAATATATATATATATATATGTGTGTGTGTATATACACTGGCTTTGGGATCGGTAAGAAATTTAATGTTTTTAAAAGAAATCTTAGAATATTAGACTGATCATGTGACACTGAATACTGGTGAGTAATGGTGCTTAAAATTCAGTTTTGCGTCACATTTACATTTGAAGATAAATTCAAACAGAAGTTATTTGAAATGTTTATAATATTTAACAATATTACTGGGTTTTTTCATGTTTTTAATCAAATAAATGCATGAAAATGTTTTTTCATGTTTTTAATCAAATAAATGCACTTAAGAGAGATTTTTATTTTATATTTAATCTTACTGATCCCAAACTTATATATATATTCTATTTATTTTATTTATAAATGTACACAGTTATATATGCACAATATATAGGGGCAAATAATTCAGAACAGATATACAGAACCTAGATTTTACATGAGAAACAGTTTCACATGTGAACTGTATTAAATAAATCTCTTCATACATAATTGTTAACATTATGAAACCAAAAGTACATTTATCCATGTTGGTAAAAATCATGCAAGTGAACTATATATATATATATATATATATTAGTCAACATTTGAAGTGGATCAAAACCTTTCAACAAAGTTATACATGAATGTTTCACAATACCATTTCTTAAGACAAATTTGATTAAATTTTTTTGATCCACTTCAAATGTTGACTACTGTGTGCGTAACACAAACATAAATGATGAAATAAAAATGTGATTAATCAATTTGACAGCACTAACATTTAGGCATATATATATATAAAATGCAATTAATTATTATTATTCTGTAACTTGAACTTTTGTGCACCATATTATTTTACAAACTGTGGCCTTTTGTGCTGTTGCCTCGATCTCCTGCTCTTTAGAATACATGTATTTTTATTCGGAGCCAGTAGTGAATTTACTGTAGCTAAATCACTAGGAAGCCTCCTGGGGTCTCAATCCCCTTCATTTATGGTAAGCAGTGTGCTTTTGCACCTGTCTGGTTTTCTCACACTCTCTTTAAGATGTAAATAGTATTTCCTAAACTCACTACAGAATCCCCTCCAGACGTGGTATTTGCATAAACATAGTGCTGCTTGCTTAATAAAGAGACGGCAAACGAGAGCCGGATTTTCCAAGTGCCGGCCTGCCGTCATTTCTCGGAGCTGGCTGAATCATACGAGTATTCTCCTGCAGTTACAGGATCTGCGAAGAGCCCTGCGTCTCCTAACCAGACTCCACTGGGCTCGCAAACCGAGTGCTATGACTAAATCATTTGCATGGAACTCTTTAAGAGGTGTCTTAGGGACCCAAGAGTCTCTCGAAATCAAAAAGGCGTGCTGTCCGGATTCACATTCGGAAATAAGATGAGTTGAGCTGAAGGTGGATTCCCTTTCAAGATCTCAGGTTTGTATTCAAATCAAGAAAACCACACACACTTGACTTTCTTTTACTGTAAAGGCCAAGACAAAAAGTTGAACTGCATGACTGGTAGGTTGTGAATATGAAAGTTTGAGGAAATTTTCTAGGAGTTTCACTTCACACAGTTGGCTTAAGACTTGATATTTTTTGAGTCAATTTTAATTTGAAATGGCAAACACTAAGCATTTGCTTATAGACGAACATGAGCTCTCTTCAGATCAGAGGCATTAACAATGTTGCCAAATGAGCACTACACCCTTTTCCAAGAATATCAACAGGGGAGGAACTTTCTAGTAATATATCAATCTAAGGCTGTGGGTGAATTGTTTACTAATTTTGCATAAAGCAGCATTGTGCAATCACACGGCGTTCCTTATTTTGGGAATTCAGGAAGTCGGGGGGAACCCAGCTTTGCCAATTTTGTCTGAATGGCTCTTCCTCCTCAGGAAATTCCAGTGAACTCAGCTGACAGAAAACAGAGTACAACAGTTCTTCAGTTTACAAGCACTTCTCCTCAGTGACACAAAAGGATATTTAAACTTCCTAATTTCTCTGGTAGAAGCCGTTCTCATGCACTTGATTTCCAAGGAAGGACACAAAGTAAGGTTTAAGGTTTTTTAATTTAAAATGCGTTACGTTTCAATCTTCTATATACACATTTACATGTTAATATAAAAATAAATCTGTCTGTATACACAATATTTTACATCACAGTACAACAGAAACGCAGCCGTTGATTTCAGCTGACAGTACAGTCTATCATAGAGAGCCGACGGGACGGTTTTATCGGCCTCTCTCCAGTGTTGCTTTAATACACCCTTTGTTTCCAGGCCTCCTTTGTACAATCGTCTTGTACTCGCGCCGCCTGTGACCCCGCGCGCTCCGCGGCTGGCGGGCTCGTTCCTGGGCACCTTGAGTGAGAACATCTCTATCTTTCTCCATTCAACAGAAGTCCTTCTAGTCTTTCTTTCCTACTGCCCCATCATTTTAATGTCATCATAGATCTGTGAAATGAACAAAAAGCAAATTAGGAAAACCTAAGCATGTTTACTTTCTGTACGAAATCAAAAAATGAACTTCAGATAAGCAACTTACATCATCATCATCCTCAGATGTACATTGGTCTTCATAGTCCTCGTCGCTATCTTCTGACTCACTATCTGGTAGTTCCCTTAAGTGTGGCGCCGTGAGCTCATACAGGACTTTTTGTATGTCTGCGTTCGCCCTGCCATAGGTCAGGTGATAAGGCGTGTGACCGCCGTACGTGAAGCTGTGAACATCGGCGCCTTGGCTGATTAGAAGTTTAACCAGATCAAAGTTCTGGAGGTCGACCGCTAAGTGTAGAGCGGTTCGCCCATTACACTGCTCCTAAAGACAAACAAACGAGTATTTTTAGCCATTTGCTTTTGCAATGTGGTTATTCAATTTGTTAAGACTCAAACAGATTTGGATGGCTAGAGAAAATCTCATTTTTACCTGAGCGTTGATGTCTGCGCCAAGCTGGACGAGGCTTTCCAACAACGACAGGTAGCCCTGGATGGCGGTCACGTGTATGCATTTCTGACCTGAAGAGTCAAATGAAATTCAGATCAGACGTGTCCAGACAGGTCAGAGAGGATGATAGCAAGCAAAACGTACATAGCGAACCCCCTCTTACCGTTATAGTTTGGTGTCTGGAGGATGGCAGGGAGGTGCTGCGGGCAGCCTTGCGTGAGGAGGCCGAAACAGGCCATTGAACCTTTCCTGCAGGCGATATGGAGGGCGGTATTCCCACAGTCATCCACCAGGGACGCGTCACACCCGGCCTTCAGTAACTGCTCTACTATACAAGGCTGCTCTGTGATGACGGCCAAATGCAAGGCAGTCTGAAATGAGAAGAGAGTGGTTTAGTGTCGAAGAAAAGTCAGATATGGAGCTTAAGTTTGCTAATATATAAACACATAATATGATAAATCAAATAATATCCTGGATGTACCTGTCTCTGGTTGTTCTGTGTGTTGAGGAAGGGGTCACCAAAGGATAAATCAATCATTTTTAATGCAGCATCACTGGCCTCATGAATAATGGCAAGATGTAAATACCTTTAAAAAAATAAAAATAAATTGTTATGCAACCGTGAGAAAAAAAATTTTTTATAAAATATTTTTTAAAGAAAACATTATTATTTATAAAACATCAACTCTTTTGGGTGTGCAGAGAACTGTATTTTTCCTAGTAGGGACATGCGCAGCACGCGCGCGTCTGAATGTCTGGCACTCTGCCCGGGACTTTCCAACTTGGCGCAGCCCCGCCCTCATTGACGCCAGGACTGAAGCCCCGCCCACATAGACGTGGTGCCAGAGAACAGTCCGTACTGATGCAGCGTTTCTGTTTACATAAAGCCCATTATGACTGCAGGGTGCCTGCGCATGCGCACTACGGTTTGTGAATGGAATGAGAAAGGACTTTAACTGTGCTTAAGAATCAACTTCGAACAATGATTTTTTTGGGGTTTTTTTTTTTGCATTACAATAAGTACCGTGAAACAATTATATATTTATAAATATATATACATACAATTATAATAATGTTCTTTACAAACTAAAAGTTATCATTTTAGTCATTTAATGATTGTAATTGCCTTAAGAACAATCATAAACTTTGACGTTTTTTATTATATTATACTGATAACTAGCCAAAAAATAAAATAAATAAATAAATAAATAAATAAATAAATAAACAGTTCTCTGCAACCTAAAAGTTTTTTTTCTTTACCATGCGTCGTGCATTATGTAAACGGTTTCAAAAAATCAGATGCACATAATTGATTTTGCATGATCTGCATCAGATTGTTTTTTAAGAAAAACTTACGTGTCTCCGTCTTCGGTGAGCTCTTTCCTCCAGGGCTCGTCCTCGGCCACATTCATCCGCCTGAAATCAGACACCACGTCCGGGTATTCATCCTCTTTTAGCGAATCCAAACCGCTGTCTAAACGGTCGTCGTTGCTCGCAAGTATTTTCCCTGATTTGGGTCCGCGGCCATCGTCATTATAATCCATTTGGTTGGTGTTGCTGCTTCTGTAAAGCTCCATGTTTGTGTCGGAAGTCTGTGTTGCTCTTGTGAACTGTGAGAGTTACAGGAGAGTGTATATGCTTAAAAGAGAAAGAGGCGGGGCTTAGCTGAGGGTAGGGGATTTCCAAAGTGTGATTGACGTCTGAATTGTGTTCTAGACTAGGGAATTAACTGCGCCAGGAGTTTGGGGAAATTTTCTCTGCTTCGTTAAACACACATCAGATCAGTAATACTGAAAGCTCGACTTTTCCAGTTGCAAAATATTCCAGAATCCAGTTAGGGCTGGCTAAAATGTAACAAAAAAAAAAAAAAAAAAAAAAAAACTTAACATTTTATGTCAGAAAAGAACATGTAGTGCACAACTCTACAATGTGTACTTTGGTGGTTTGGAAAAAGTCCCATTTTAAAAAATCTGATTTTTTTTTGCAGAAAGATATTGAATCATTTATATATTTCAAATGGGTCCTGTAATTCTGACATTGCAACAACATGTGAACAAAATATATATATATATATATAAACTATGAACATATATGTTGTATTTTTTATTAAAATTTAATTTATATATATATATATTGTATACATTGTATGATTTTATAATTATGTTTTTTAAAGTGTTTACCATGTTTGTGGAAGTATATTGAAATATGCATATATAGATTTTAGCAATTTAAAAAAAATTAAGGTAGCAACTTTATTTTTTAATCTTTACAGTTTACAGAGGTCAAAAAGTGGGATTACATTTTTGTAATTTTTAAATTGCTTTAATTATAAATGAACAACTTAAGTAAAATATTAAATTGAATATCCATCATTGCATATACACACACACATATTTATTTATATTACATTATATATATATATATATATATATATATATATATAATGACAGCAGCAGTCAGGAAGATGCATAGAGAAACAAACAAAAACTAAAAGTGCTTTAGTGGAATCAGGAAAAATCTATAGAAAATAGAAGAAGATTGTAAGCATTACTGTAAAGTCAAGGAAGTAGACTGTGTGGTGCCAATATCTTGCTTCCTCATAGTCTATAGAGAATGGGAAACTCCTCTATGTGTAGTTCTGCCTTGAGAGTTTACCCACAAAGGCATTTACGCTAAAGAAGTAAAGAATGTGTAGTTTTTTTTAACTCGAGATGCATGTGTGTAAACTCTCAAACACCATTACCATAGTAACAGTAGCTATGCTTGGTAAACCCTGAGGGCAGAGGGTGTTCCTTTATAACACAACTGCATTTTGCAATGTACATTGTGCACACGCACAACAGACAGCTACAGTATACCTCTCATGAGGGAACGCTTTTTACTATTGTAAACTTATATCAGTGACCTACAAACAGGCTTATTGACTTGCTGAAGGGTTTTGTCTCTGACAAAATTATTAATTCAAGTAAGACAAGATGACGAGTGGATAAGGACGAAGAAGTACAGAGTGACCTACAAATAACAACAATGCATCAGCTTTGCTGTGATATATCAGGAAGTCCAACTCATTTATTCTGATCAAACACTGGAAACTCTGAAAATGTTCCTTTTCGGTATCATATGATCAGTGTGGATAGGACGCCCTGTCCAGCTCCCGAAACACAGCTCTTACATAGTGACGAGAGCTGGCATCAGCATGTTTATGAGTGGAAATCTTTAGGTTGGCCATTACTGAACCTCTTTTGCTGAGGCAGATCTTACAGCAGCATAAACACACACTTCCTCAAGAGAGCGCAGGCCAAGACAAGGCCGTCCAGCACATTTAAACGTGACCGTTGACTCATCATTTACCGTATGTCATATACTTCATACAAAGATTTGAAGGAAAACAAAGCTTTGAAGGAATAAACTTAGGTGCAAATTCTATGATCAATAAGTTATGACAACATACGTTTTAGGTTGCTGTAACTCATCAAAATAGGTTAAGCAAATTTCAACTTAAACTTTTGCTGATAATTCACTCATAATGTCATCCAAGATGTCCATGTCTTTCTTTCTTCATTCGAAAATAAATGGTTTTTGATGAAAACATTCCAGGATATAATGGACTTCAATGGGAACCAAACGGTTCAAGGTCCAAATGAAAGTTTCAGTGCAGCTTCAAAGGGCTTTAAACGACACCAGACGATGAATAAAGGTCTTATCTAATAAAACGATTGGCCATTTCAAAAATAAATAAAAAAGTTTAAGTTTTATAAGCACAAATGCTCGCCTTGCTCTGTTCTGCGTTCGTGACTCTCCTGTTCAAACTCGTTCATCAAAATGAACAAATCTTTTTTTGAGTCATGACTCGAAGGGTCCTAGATAAGACCCTTATTCATCGTCTGGTGTCGTTTAAAGCCCTTTGAAGATGCACTGAAACTCTCATTTGGACCTTGAACCGTTTGGTTCCCAATGAAGTCCATTATATGGAAAAAATCCTGGAATGTTTTCATCAAAAACCTTCATTTCTTTTCAACTGAAGAAAGAAAGACGTGGACATCTTGGATGACATGGGGGTGAGCAAATGTCACCCTTGAACAAATTAGCATATTAATGATTTCTGAAGGATCACATGACACAACAATATTTCACAGTATTCTACACTGTAAAAATGAATATGCTTTATCTAATCAATAAAATTGTGGCAACAGATTACAAGCAATATTATATATTAAATTGAACAAATTAGAATTGAGTAATAGTTAATCAAATTAATATTCTAATTAATTCTAATTTGTACAATTTAATTTAATAATATTGCTTGTAATATGTTGCCACAATTTTATTGATTAGATAAAGCGTATTCTTTTTTTCAGTTTACTCTTTGTACAGTATTTTTGTTCAATTAAATGCAGCCATCCACAAACTTATATGAACAGTATGATTGATATAAATTCATATTGGTCACTTGAGATACCAGTCTCTGAAACTGGTTAAACAGTGAACTATGATGGTGACTTTCCCAATAGCTTATCAGGCTAAAAAAATGCTAAGATTTCACTCATGTAAGCATAGTGTAGTTTAATATGAAACCTGCTCACATGAAACAGCATGTTCTGACACACAGTCTGCTGACTCACAGTGAATGACATTGAATGTTTAGATAGAGGGAGGACATGTGTGACACACCCTCTCCACACGCCACTGGAATTTCCATTTTCTTCCAGACTCCTCTAGTGTCGCTCACATGTCTTATACACTGGAGATATATGACACTTCAAAACTGAAAACAGGGTAAATCACTAACCTGTTTATACCTTCTCTTTAGGTTTCCCCATCTTTCCCTCAAAAGACCTGTTTAAAGTCCAAGAGGTGTCATCGGGGATTCTGCTGTGTGTGTCACTGCACAGGACTTTTAAACAGTAAGTCATCACAGTTTTCCCGGTTTTTAGCACTGGACACTCCATGCAGAGGGGAATCCTGAAGCTCGGCCCATGAATCACACAGGTAAATAAGAATGAAGGGAATTTGACTTCTCACCTGAAAGGGTGCAGTAGTCCTCCATGTTATCTAATGGTTATGAGTAGTTTAACATTTAAAGCAGGAGATTGTGAAATGTATTGAGAACAAGTGCATTCCATGCATATTTACCTTACACGCAAAAGCTGACCAGACAACGCATATTCATAGTGTATAGAGGTTTCCCTTTGTTGTCAATTCAGCTCTAGATACAATTAAAGGAGTAGTTCACTTTAAAAAAAAAAACTTTTGCTGATAATCAAAATGAACAAATCTTTATTCAACGAACGAAATGAACGAGTTGACTCAGGAAAAGATTCGTTCATTTTGATGAACGAGTTCGAACAGGAGAGTCACAGAACAGAGCAAGGCGACCATTTGAGCTTATAAAACTTAAACTTGATCTTTTAAATGAGCGATCGTTTCGCTTGATAAGACCCTTATTCATTGTTTGAAATCGTTTAAAGCCCTTTGAACAGTTTGCAGTTTGCACTGAAACTGTCTTTGGGACCTTGAACCGTTTGGTTCCCATTGAAGTCCATTATATGGAGAAAAAACCCTGGAATGTTTTCATCAAAAACCTTAATTTCTTTTCGACTGAAGAAAGAATGACATGGACATCTTTGATGACATGGGGGTGAGTAAATTTTCAGCAAAAGTTTTTTTTTTTTAAAGGGAACTACTGCTTACTCTCTCTCTCTCTCTCTCTCTCTCTCTCTCTCTCTCTCTCTCTCTCTCTCTCTCTCTCTCTCTCTCTAGATATTCGCTATATAGTATTTATAAAAACATTTAGTTGCATGAACTTTTGGTGCAGTTTAACAGTCCCAGATGTAACCATAAACTGTAAAAAAAAAAAAAAAAGATGTAACCTATGAAGGATTTTACACACACTAGTCCTCTACAGCGCCCTCTAACGGATACATATTATTTTGATAGGACTACTTTTAGATTGTTTTATTCTTCTCGAAAACGATACACATATATACACACAAAACAAGTGTGTAAAACAGTTTAAATAACCTGTTTATGAATTTATAAAACGGGGCGGTTTTGCAACATACTGCTTTAGAAAAGCGCGATTGCTCAAATATTCCAGGAGATGGCGACAGAATGTAAGAACCAGATTCAAACCGC
This sequence comes from Pimephales promelas, assembly GCF_016745375.1. Next base: position 26,963,776 of record NW_024121099.1, read on the forward strand.
GCGACCAGTTTCCGTACAAGATAAAGAGACAGTTCATTCAATTATATCATCTTCAATAACCTCTCAAACTAAATGTTTTTAGCAAACAATTTAATATTTGAGATCATCTAAATATTCGTCCAAAAAAGTTCCAGATTTATAGCCAACTGGCCAAGGCACTTTTTTTTTTTCTAAAAGCCTAATGTAGCTACAAAATGTTTTGTTTTTGTTACTTTGTCCGTAACCGTAATTTATTATTATTTTAAAGAAAGTGAGCCATTAAAATTGAAATCGAACCTTTGTGTAGGACTATCCAATGCACAAAACACTATTAGCCTAAATTATAAAATTGAAAAAAAATAAAAATAAAAAAATCTAGGCCTAGATAAAAAGGTGCAAATGCTTAACCTATTTAAAACATATCATTAGAAATATTTTCATAATTGAGTATAACGATATCCATGTGATCATTTTGAGCTAATGGACCAAAACTGTGTTAGTGATAAATACAACACGGGAAAAATCTATCGTTTTATAAAATGCTAATGTGTCCTTTTTTATACTCATAAAAGATAATTGGTTATAAATATACAGTAGTAGGCCTAGTCATTGATTATTACAGGTACTGATAAAACACTGTGGTAAAACACTTTCTACTAATCCCAGTGTAAACGATTATCACCTCAGTGAACTGGCCAAGCGTCTCCACCAGTTTCTCACGATCATTTCCTGTACAGATGAGTGTCCTGGGAGGAGAATCCCAGCTGGACATAATGGGATCCTCACAGGTTTGTGGCTTCAGCATGATCCACCCCCTCCACAGGAGAAAGAGATGCGTCTCTTATCAGCGTCTGCAGATTCTGCGGGTTATCAGCCTGTCTGACCCCAAACACACACACGTGGGAAAAACAGTGGAACACATTCCCATCGTCCTCTGTAGAGATGTGTTCATCACTGACACTTGTGCTCGGCCACCACTTACAATAACATATTCTTGTATTGTACTGTTGAATAGTTGTACGCTACGTTAAAAACAAAAGGCACACACCTGTTAAAGCAGTCATTTAAGACAGAAATATATTGCTATTTCTGTAGGTCTATGGACATTTTACTTAAAAGTGGTTTAGAAAAGCTATTCATTTAGAGGGTATTATTTATTAGTCGAGTTAGCTTGAATTATCTTCTGATATTATTAGAAACTTTGAAATATGCTTCCTTTTTCTCCGAGGCAACATATTATTTGAACTTTCATTATTTAAAAAAAATTAAATAAATCTGATTTAAAAAACGTTAAAATAAATTAAGGTAATGATAGCTACACACGATAAACTGAATAAAAGTAAAATAAATAATAATAATTGAGTTTTACTAACCACTTAACTGTCACCGTCCCACAGGTGGGACGTTTGCCACTATATTTTTAAAACAATAATATCTTAGTAAATACCTTAAATAATATTGACAAACTATATATCATTTGAAAGCTTACAATCTCTAGTTTCCATATTTGGTGACTGATTTTCAAAATATATTACAGAGGAGCCATAATTTATCAATATAAAACAAGAATATTTTCATACTCATAAGGCGTGTTCAGACCTTTATTTTAAAATAGCAGTAAACATGAAAAATCATGAAAAAATGGTAGATACCTCAGTTTGTTTTCATGCCAAAAGTTCAAAAGATAGAATCCATTCAATTATTTTGGGGGAAAAAAGGTCTGAAAAGTTTGAAATATCAAGAAAAAAATAATAAATTCACCATTTCTGACGTGGCAGCTAGCTGTGACTTACATGCATGTTCTTTGTATGTGTTTCTTAGAGGTTCAATTCATATCAAAATCTGCCAAACTTCCCATGCTACTTCTGAATAGGATCTCTACTTCAGAAATTGTATAAAATTGGAAAATAATGGTTCATATCACTCAAAACACGAATGGAAATGCAGGCGCCCTTATATGGGCAGTAATGGAGTCTGATTGTGCCCTAGTGAAAAAGTTTGGTACTGCGCTCAAACAAAATCTTACTGAAAGCTCATTTTTGAGATATCAACCTAAATTTGAAACACAACTTGTTCAGATTTTTGGCTTTGATCTTTATGACATTTTAGAGTAGCCCAGGTTTTGAAAATATATATTTTATGTAAAATATGAATTAATATTTTACATTGTATATTTCCATAAACTCAAACTTCTATAACTTTTTTTCTGTTTCACTTTCTTAATTTATTTCACTTCTACAAAAATCTGCCAAATGTCTTCTTTAAAACAAGACCAATCATATGTCTATATTCCAAAGCATTCTTGAATTACAACCATTTAAGTTCGAAATGTGTATTTTCATGTCTATTCAAAAAAGTGGGGGTGACAGTTAACAGGCTAATAGCCTTGAACATGAAATGGGATAATTATTTTTAAATTAATTTTAAATGTTTTATTTAAAAATCAATTATATAGCCTATAATATATAATCGATTTCAAATAAAACATTTAAAATATTTTAAATATAGTAGGCTATCAATGATAAATGATAAATGAAATGATAAAGTACAAATGAAAATAAATCCATAGGCCATACGTTTATAAAAAATGTATGTCATTTTGTATGTATGTATTAATGTAGGCTATGTAATATATGCCTGTTCTGTATAGATGGACATTTATAATAATAAAAAGAACTAAGTTCAGTGCATCTATGGACCGATCTCACAATACCGAACAGGAAACTGAAAACATGGGAAGGTTAAAGAGCCCATCGATCCCCTGAGACCTTTTGAGATAATAATCTGCTGCCCATTAGAAATGAATCTGTAACTGGATCGGCTCATTAATGCCCGTCCCGCCCCTTCGTTCGAATGCCAGCGCTGATTGGGCACAACTGCGGCATTGACAGTGACCTCACACCGAACCTGAAGGCGACCCAACGGATAAAACGCGCGCGGGAAGCATCAAGGCGACAGTGTATCCTCTCTTCAGCAGTTTCATCTGGACTCTGGGTGAATCCGACGAGAAGATGCCACGAGGATTTTTAGTGAAAAGGATTAAACGAGCCTCATCAGCATCCTACAAGGTGCGTGCGCAAGAAGAGAAAGAGCCGCGCAAAGAGGACCAGCCAAGCCAAACTCCAAATGCAAGTGTCCTGGACGTGCTGGAACCTACGAGAGAATCATGGGCAAGTGGGATCAGCTCTAAAAATGAGCAGACGCGTCTTCTGGAGGACCCTGGGGTTGTTGGAGAGAGCGTCGATTACGCACAGAACTACTTCAGCCACCCGGAACAGAGCGCGTCGTCTCCGCGCAACAGCACCGACTCCTACAGCCCGATCAAACCCATCTGCACGGAGTTTTTGGAAAGGTGTCTGAGCTCACCAGCCATGGCAGAGTCCTTTCCCTTGGCCACCCCGGTGTCTTCAATCGAGCGTCTGTTAATGAATCACTCGGACATGAAGTTTGGCACACCGGTGCCCTCTTCGGTGCCCACCTACCCCGCGTTTCATCAATGCGTAAAACGCGCGTTCATGGACACAGAGCGCAAAAGCAAAGCACCCAAAAAGCCTAAAGTCATCAGAAAGCTCAATTTTGAAGACGAAGTCACCACCTCACCAGTCCTCGGGCTTAAAATCAAAAAAGAAATTCCCGAGTCAAAACTGGCACCGCAGAGTGGCAGAAAGAAGCCGCTGGGTGAGTTCATCTGCCAGCTTTGTAAGGAAGAATACCCTGATCCGTTTTCTCTGGCCCAGCACAAGTGCTCCAGAATCGTGCGGGTTGAATACCGCTGCCCGGAGTGCGACAAAGTTTTCAGCTGTCCCGCTAACCTCGCGTCTCATCGCAGATGGCACAAACCCCGTGGACTGAGCACCGGGGACGTGAAGAAGTCCCCGCTGGAGGCGCGTAACCACGAGAAGACCTCAGTGGAGGGGAAGGAGAACGCCAGCAAGATGAGTGGACACAATCAGCACCAGCTGAGTCCGGACAGCTCCCAGCACCACAGATCAGCACCGGACAGCAACATGATGCACAGAGTTTCCCAAGACCCTCCCCTGGATCAAAGGTACCCATCCTCCGAGAAATGCTTTGAGATGCACATCGGCCCCGCGGAAAGCTCAAGGTTGTTCGATCACTGCCCCGATGAGCCCGACAGGTCCACCACCCCTTACTTGCCCTCCCCCAGCCCGGACGAGGTGTACGAATGCCACTACTGCAGCAAGAAGTTTCGCAGGCAAGCCTACCTGAGGAAACACCTGGCCGAGCACGAGACGATCAAAGCATCCCCGTACGGTCACATCGAGAGCGGCCAGATCACGTTCCCGTGTCACCTGTGCGGAGCGCACTTCCCCTCCGCGGAGATCAGGGACAAACACAGACTCTGGCACGCGGTCAGAGACGACCTGCTCCTCAGACCCGATCTGGGCACTGGAGAACAGCAGATATTCTCATGCAAACACTGTCCCTCCACGTTCTTCAGCTCTCCAGGCTTGACCAGACACATCAACAAATCTCATCCCACAGAGAACAGACAGGTGATGCTCTTACAGATGGCCGTCAGGCCGGGGTGCTGAGCTCACTTCTGAAACGGTTATGATCATGTCGAACGGTTTGTTGCTCGTATTATAGACTACATCCGGTGTCTTTATGTGGGAATATCGAACTTTACAAGGTTTTCTTTTTTTGATGAGAGAGCTAGTTTATGTATTCTTTGATAATCTTGGGTAACACTTAATAACTTTTAATAAAAGTACAGCAATTTATTAACAGAGATAATAGGGGGTTCCTACACTTTTGATCATGACTTGTCCATTTCATAATTACTGGAAATGTGCGTGTACGCTGTATTTATATATAATTTTCCAGTAATTACTTTAAATTTATGATATTATACATTTCAATTTACATTTCTAGTCTATTCAATTTATTAGAGCTGAGAAATATAAAAAAACTGCTTTTATTTTGTATTTTTATTTTAAAATTTCAAACATTTATTCATTTCGGTGCCAATTATCTGACATTTCCAAGTTTTCCACTGTAGGAACTCTGTATTTTTATCATATTAGTTCTCACGTTCAAATGTGAATATTATGTATTCACATGTACACTGAAATATTTAATACACCAACATAATTGTTTAAACTCATTACTGATAATAATAATTTTTTTGGATAAAGTTATAAAGTGTTACCTATAAAAGATTTATAATGCTGCCATTAATTTCATTCATGAAACCGTTTATAGCTCTCAGCAGGATCTTTCATAAACATATATCATTATAATATGGGGAAAAGTAAATGAATATATTTTGTGTCTCATTGTAAAAGTAGCTCCCATGGAAAGCTTGTTTAGTCTCAATCGTCTTAGAAGGTGCTTTGATTTCTAGATCACGAATTAAGGTACTGTACGTTTCATATTTTAATTGACAACAGTAGCTGCAAAAAAAAAGGAAATGTATTTATATCATAACTGCCAAGAAATGCCACAGCATACATAAAGACTATTAGAGGCCTACATGTAATAATAAACCATAAGTGTCATTTATATTTTCATATGTAATAATTTTCAGCTGTTGTGGGGGACACAAAGAGGTCAATAAACCGAATTGTCTTCAAGCTTATTTGTCATTTGCACAAATCCACCGTATATAAGCCGATATTAAAACAGAAAAGTACTGCACAGGATTTGCTATGTTGTAAGAATACTTTTATTCTTAAGTGTAGTTGCACATCCACTCTCCTTCGACATCCGATACAAATGTATAGATATACAACCGTATGACAACATTGTGGATCTGTGCGTGTGCTTGTGTGTTGTGCAGCTGTTATATCAACACATGCAGTTAGTACTGGAATCATGCAGCATTTGGTCAGTAGTAACACACAAAATCTACCCATGAGGATGTTTCTTTTTTTTGAAATTACGCACAGGTTTCAGTTGCTCGTGTGAAGGCCTTTAATATACACCTTATTTCAATCCAGAACGGTGCTGCATGATTTCAACAATATATATATTTCTTGAGATAAATTTCTAAATGATTTCAAATTAAAAAGAAAAACAATAAAAATCATGAAGTCTCACAAAGCTTCCAAGAAAATATACAAACTTGACTTTATCTTAAACATGGCAACAGTTATAACTTGCATCCGTAGTCTTCGGGGTCAGTTACCCTTTTATCCCTTAAACGCGGAAGGAAGAAATGCAGACCAAAAACTAGTGTACACTTCCACGTCTAAAAAAAAAAAAGAGAAGGCGACGGCTTTTGAACTAGCTCAAAAAGCGGGTAGTCCGGTTCAATTTGGCAACGTCTCCCTGCAAGACCTGTTAATGAGGCGTCTCATTCACACTTTCCTTAAAAACCTCATCCGAGATGAGATGAGTCAAAAAGAGCGCTGCAGTCGAATGATTTACGCTGTAAATGAGCTGATGAACCAGCGTGGGCTCGTCTCTAAGGCTGCTGTGCGACGAAACAAAACCTAGCCGTACAGACATTCAAGCTGAAGACTTGTTCTAAGTGGCCTTTTTTTTGTTTTTGGTTGATTTAAATACTGTCAAATATGTACACAGATCAGATACTGTTCATACACTATACACATACATTAAATATGTATATATTTTATATTTATAGATATATACACAGTTTCAAATGACAAAGGGGCGGTTGAGTATAACACTAACATTAAAAAAAAAAATCAGTAACGTTCTAAACTTTGAAGAGAGAACTAAATGTACAAATTGCAATAAACCGTGATCCATAAAGAAAACCGGCAAATAAACCAACAAACCTGTGTGTCAAAACATTAGCAGTGAAAAAAAAAAAAAAAAAACGTAACAGCAAGAAGTGCTTGAGTTTAAACGTAAATCTGCTCCACAAACACGTCGAGCACTTCTCCAGCCGTCGAATATGTCGAAAACCTCAGTGCGTCTTCAGTACAAATATATATATGTAAAAAAAAGTTGTGGTTGATACGGTGGCGACTTTATGTGATCACTGGCACTCTGAGTGGACTGGCACCAGCTGACGTAAAATGCAATGCGATGCGATGTCCATCAGAGCGCGACAAAAATAAACATTTCAGTTGTCTTTGATCTTTCTGGCTCTGGATGGGAGGAGTCAGACAGCTATCGCAGGCAAGAGGGCGTGGCTTATCTCTGACAGTGCAGTGGGCGGAGTTCTGGAGTGTCCCGCAGGAAGTTGTCATGTGTGTGAGTTTGCTCACTTAAGTCAAGTCTTGTTGGCGGAACCCGAGGAACGGCGAAGCTTCATGGACATTCGGCTCTTGCTAGCACGAGGTGACATTGGCGAGGCTAAATCGCTCCCGTCGACCTGCATTGCTGGACTTTCGGCCTGCTGACTCTCGAGGCATGAGCCTGTCGGGGGAGGAAGAAGAGAGAGAGATCAGAACGTCATGACGGCCGGATCCTTCTCACTGCGCTGTTCTCAAACATCTACTCGAGTGACGCATCTCATTAAAGGGTTAAATTCAGCTTGGGTTTGTGCATTAGAATATGAAATATACAACGAAATTGGGTTGAAAGGAGGGAAATAAATGTCTATACTAGAAAATGTGATATTTTTTTTAAGTCTCATTGTGAATTTCACTCAGATTGGAAAGGGAAAATACCTCTCTGATACTTTGGTTAAAGCCATTTGGGCAAATTGTACAATAAATGTAACCAATTGAGAGCAAAATAAGTGTGAAAAAGCCCTTCCTGAAGGGCGTGAGAGGTTAATGCACCAGTGCATTGTGGGTGAACTTCACAGAGCGAATCACAAGGGATGCTGGGACTAATCAACGCTGAAATCCGACACGTCGTCCCTTGGATGAGACCAACAGGGGTGCAGTTATGATATCGCAACACAAACTACATTGTAAAAGAGGAACAGGGAGGGGGAAAAAAAAAAAGGTACTTTGCCGTTTTTGGTTCCAGCATACCATTCACAGCTAGCGTGAAAGACCTTCCGTTTCAAGCCTTTTCCCTTTACCTTGATGAGCCCAATGTTTTCTACTGGAGGTTTGGTAAGGAGGAGAAAAATCACAGCATTTCTTTCTTGGGGTGCGAGAATGGACAGATAGAAAGGACGAGAGGGTGGGAAAAGGACAGGAGTGAGGGACAGGAAAGATGCAAAGTGATGGGCATTGGTGTGGGATGTAAGAGTAAGTAGAGACAGGAGGAAGAAAAACAGAAGAAGAGATATAAGATAAAGGTACGAGCAGGCTGGGAGGGAAAACAGTAGCAGGAGCACGTAAAATACAAGACAATCAATGCAAAAGTTCATACGTTTACATTTATTCAAACACTAAACTAAAAAAAGGAAATGTCAGAATTACAACCCACTAGTAACTCTACTCTCATGTAATATTGTACCTGAATTCCTTCTGTAAATCAATCTCACTCGGCAGAAGGGTTCCGGAAGTAAAATGCCATTTCATATAATGAAACATTAGTCATTCAAATATTTGAAACCAGATCTAGACATGAGCGCTGAGTTTGTTTATGGAAACCGAGATGCATTTTTTTTTCAGGATTCTTGGATGAAAATAGAAATCTCGACATGACTGTTGTATCTGTTACTTTCGATCAAATTTAATGCATCCTGAACAAAATTCCTTCTGAAAAATCATACCGATTATTGTAAATAAAACAGTCAATCTCCACACTGGTGGAGATTTTTTGCTGGCTAACAAAAGCTTTAATTAAAATAGGGTGTTAGCATTACAGCACAGTGCTAGTAGTGTTCACTGACGAAAACTTTGCACAAAAATCTCACAATTATGATCTGCAGTGATTTAGGGACTAGCGCTTCATTCCACACATAAATACAATGAATTGTTGTAATATTGTGAGTCAGTCAAGAATTGATTGAAGGACTATCTTAAAGGAGAACTCCGGCGCAAAATGAACCTTTGGTCTAATAAAACATTGGTATCTAGTCAACCGTTCTCTGAGATTTGTTTTCATGATAATCAAATGTAAAGAGTTTTATCTGTTTAGCATATGTGCTAGTATATGGGGGCATATAATAAGTATAAAGAACTCGCTAGTTTATACCACTAACAAGGCTCAAAATAGCCCCACACTAACACGGTCACATAATGAGGGTCCCTACATGCAAAACGAAGCATTGAGAACATTGCAAGTGTTCAAACCGTTTAATAAGAAGATACTTTATAAAGACTTTAGCTGTGTCTGAAATCGCTCCCTATCCACTAAATAGTGCACTATATCGGGTGTCGGCCATTTTGTAGTGGTGTCCGAATTCTGAGTGAACGACATCATTCCCTACATTCATTCACTACTTTTACCCACAATCCTCTCTGAATTCGAGTGTACATTCGATGTACACTCGCTGAAGCCCTATTTCCCACAATCCAATGCGGAGAGAACTGAGCGCGCATGAAAGTTCGGCGCGAGCAAGTTTAAACCAGAGATTACATTACATCCAGTGGAGGATTTGAAAAATGTCCGTTAATCGTCGTTTTGAACATAATAACGGTCGCCGGAGGGCGCTCGACGACACGTCATCTGTGAACGTGAGAGTTAATGTACAATTTCAGTCGATGAAACTACAAAGCTGGCACGGAGGTATAATTACAAAATAAAGTCATTATGATTGTTATTGTTGTTAATATTATTTTATAAAGTAGGTAATGTAAGATAAAAGGAGTTTTATCAGTATGCGTGACGAAGCCTTTTCTGCGACAGCTCCAACTCTCCGACGCACAGTGTAAAGGTCAGCGTCCGAATTCACTCACTTCATCTCCTTCACTCCTTGCAGATATAGTGCACTCAAATGCCATACACTATATAGGGATTAGTGAATGAGTGAACGAGTGAGCGGTTTCAGACACAGCTTTTGTGTATCCAGGCAGCAGCCATCTTTGGAAAACAGTCTCGACAAGTCGAACCACGAACGCCGTCCATACAGTTCAGAAGTTTGCTGAACTTCATACAGTTCAGCTCATTTGGCACGTCGTTCGTGGTTCGACTTGTCGTTTTCCAAAGATGGCTCCTGTCTGTATACGCGAAGTGAACTGTCTTTATAAAGTATCTTCTTATTAAACGGTCTGTACACTTACAATGTTCTCAATGCTTCATTTTGCATGTGTGGACCCTCATTATGTAACTGTGTTAGTGTGGGGCTATTTTGAGCCTTGTTAGTGGTATTAACTAGCAATTTCTCTTTACTTATTATATGCCCCCATATACAAGCATATATGCTAAACAGTTTTTAGAGATGAAACTCTTTACATTTGATTATCATGAAAACAAATCTCAGAGAACGGTCGACTAGATACCGATGTGTTATTAGACCAAAGGTTCATTTCATTTTGCGCCAAAGTTCTCCTTTAATCGGAAATTCTTAAAAAAATCTGCTGAATAAGCTGAGCTCAATTCTCTGTATGAGAGCTTTTACCCCGTACCATTCAACATTTACAGACAGACAGGCATACGGGATGTGTGACATAAAGAACAGAAGATGAGGTGAGTGAAGCTGTAAGATCATGCCGGACACAGACATGACTTAGGGTGTGTTCACACTCGGCATATTTGGTTGTGTTAAAACATTGCTATGTTGGTATGAAGGCTGCTATCCGAACCGCGGTGCGCACCAAAACAAGCAGTGGGGCTCGGTACACGTCCAAACCAACTCTGATACGGTTTGACTGAAATATGAACGCAACACTGACCGAAGACATCTAAATGAAACAAAATCAGGACGTGATGTCACAAGATGCGACCCTAAAAAGTATAATGTTCAGGCATACCTGGTTCCTCTCATCACAGTACAGGTATCAGAACCGCATCTCCTCGCAGCAGATCTTTCTTTGTGTGTGTGATGGAATTTCTGCCACTGTTTTGACTCCTTTACACATTTTATAAGCTCTTTACGAGTTCTCAGCTGGTCAAAATATTATCATATGTCGGCTATGCACATAAAATGAGCGCATTGTTTTGGGTGTTTGGTAAGTGTTTTGTTATATCTTTTGATTCGGTGTTAAAAATGACAGATTGAGCACTAAGCAAAACAGGACTAAATGTAGTCCAGACCAAAAGAACCAAGAGAACACACCCTAAGAGGAACCTAGAGGAGTAACATCTGTGGTAAAGAGTGTAAATGTTGGTCAATGTTAGGGATTTGGTGTGAACATGCCATGCAATGAATGCTGCAGACTTCCCACTGAACAAAATATAGAGAACATGGAAAAAAAAGAAGGGAACATATTTCAGTCTAGAAAGGAATCAAACAAACAAGATAAAGCAAAAGAGAAAGAGCTCATAACGTCGTTACAAGCCAAACAAACGCATAAGACAATCAGGCAGTCTCAGTGTACGGCATCTTCAGGAATCTTACCTTTAGATATACACAAGTGATAGATTATGATCTGAAGGGGAAACATAAGATAAACAAAATAAAATGGGAATGAAAAAGAAAATAAAGAAACAGAAAAGAAAACTGATCATTTGTGTTTAGAGAGGTACCAGGAACCCAACACAAACGCCAAAATAAAAGCTTTGGGTTTGAAAAACAACTTTGGTTGCATAAAATACAAAACGAGAGATTGTTTTTCAGCTCCAAAAGCAAATGGTTTTGCAATGACTGAACCAAAAAAAAAAAATTGTGCTCAAATGAAAGGCTTAATGACTCATTTCTAACTTGGCTTCATGCTATTTCTGGATTGCCTTTGGTTCAAGTTCAGCTTCCATGTTCATTCTAAGGTTAGCATTCCCGTAGCTCAAATAGTAAAGCATGGCACTAGCAATGGCAAGGTGATTGGTTTGATTCCCAGTGAACGCAAGAACTTCTTAAAATTCTCTATTGTTCAAAAGTTTTTTTTCAGTAAGATTTTTGTTTTGAAAGAAATTATTCAGCAAAGATGTATTCAATTGATCAAAAGTGACGGTAATGAAAACTTACAAAGCTACAAAAGATTTATATTTCAAATGAATGCTGTTATGCTTTACAGTGTCCAATAAAACATTACGTTTTCAACATTGATAACACAAAATTACAGTTTTGACTGTTTGATTAATAAATGCATCCTTGGTGAGCAGAAGAGACTTCTTTCAAAAACAAACAAAATGTATCTTACCAACCCCTAGTTTTGAAGTATATATACACTACCGGTCAAAAGTTTTAGATCGGTAAGATTTTTTATGTTTTTAAAATAAGTTTTTTTGCTCACCGAGTCTGCAATTATTTGATTAAAAAAAAAAAAAAAAACAGTAATATTGTGAAATAGTATTACAATTTAAAACAGCGGTTTTCTATGTGAATATATATAGTGAAGTGTAATTTATTCCTGTGATCAAAGCTGAATTTACAGCATCATTACTCCAGTCTTCAGTATCACATGATCCGACAGAAATTATCATAGTATGATGCTCAAGAAACATTTATGATTATTATCCATGTTGAAAACAGTTTTTTTCCATTTTTATTTCAGGATTCTGTGATGAATAGAAAGTTCAAAAGAACAGAACTGATCTGAAATGGAAAGCTTTTGTAACATTAATCTCTACCATTCAAAAGTTTGGGGTCAGTAAGAATTTATTTTTTATTTTTGGGGGGAAGAAATCAGAAGATACCTTTATTCATCAAGGATGTAAAGACATTTATAATGTTAGAAAAAATTATATTTTAAATAAATGCTGTTCTTTTGAACTTTCTATTCATCACATAATTATGCTACATGACTGTTTTAAAATTGAAAATAATAATTTATGTTTTTTTGAGCATAAAATCAGCAAATTAGAATGATTTCTGAAGGATCATGTGACACTGAAAACTGATGTGTAATCAGCAACAGTAATTATGTTGAACATTCAGCTTTCAAATTACATTTTAAAATATATTAAAATAGAAAACAGTCATTTTAAATCGTCATAATATTTCACAATATTACTGTTTGTCATTTTTTTCCATCAAATAAAGCAGCCTTGGTGAGCAGAAGAGAGTTCATTTAAAAACATAAAAAAATCTTACTGATCTAAAACTTTTGACAAATAGTGTATATGTATAGAATGCAATGCAAGTGGTTTTGGATAAAACAGTATGCCGAATGCATAAAAATGTGAATGCAAAAACAAGCAAGTGTGATTCTACAGTCTCAACTGATGGGGGCTATGAAACATGCATCATAAGGCCAGAGAGTCTAGAATTGTGAAGCTGAATGGTGAGTGGTGTAAAAATGACAGATGAATTCAGAATCAGTTCATTAAGTCAATGACGCCCACCTGCTTCAGATGGAAGATGGTGGAAAGGAGCAGGGCAGAAAACACGAGCTGCGTAGTCCTCGAACGTTGTGGGCTCCAAGTGGTGCTGGACTATCGTCTCCAGATATCTTGCTCTCTCTTCATAGCTGATAAACGTACCAGTTAAGCTCAAACAAGGTTGGTGCATCGATTTCAAAAGCAACACAAACACACACATCAATAGGGGTCAAACAGTTAACCAGGACAGCATGGGTTAATAATTCTCCCATCATACTGTAAACTGTATTACAAAGCTGTCATTGCTTTACGTATGGTGACAGTGGGTATCAATGGACATCTTACTGTCTCGTGTTATTCGGTTACGAAAAATGATGGTATTGAGTAAATGGAAGGGATTGGATTATGCCGCTGTGTATGGGTTTAAAAACGGAGGGATTCTGTTAATGGGGACGATTTGATTAAATAGTCCGGTGGCATATGGTCTATGCTGCATTCATAACTTCGTAAACCAAGAACACGCGGTTCGGATAACGACGGATGCTGCGTCAGTGTGGAAACTTGATGAAGTAGCGGTGAGAAATGAGGCGTGCGAGAGACAAAAAGACAAGAGAGAAACGGAGGCCCTGCTGGGACGATGCAGGGGGAGGATATTCTCGGCTCGTGTTCTTCGGGTGTTACCGCACATACAGCAGCTCCACCAGGAAACGCAACACTCACGCAGATCTGTCGTTTGCCTTTTCCTATCTCCAGCAGACCCGTTTCCTGCCGACGGGTCCTGCTGTTTGAGAGCAAACCCTGGAGTGTATGGGTGAGAGGTTCCCACAGAGGAGAAGAGAAAGCAGAAAGTGAAAGTGTCGTAATTAGACACATGCAGTACTACAACTGTAGACAGAGCACGATGGTCACAGAATAGCACTCGTACAATCTTACTGACTGAAACATTCAGTCACGACTGATACAAATCAATTCTAATAGTAGACTTCAACTGTTCTGCATTCTATATAATTGAGAGTAACACCTCATGAACCACTAACAGGTAATTCACTAACTGTCATGTGCAAAATTGCCAGCTAAAATACATGTCCAGAACCCAATACAGATAAGATTCATTTTATGGAATTAATGCCTTTATTTAGCAAGGATGCATTGAATTGACAGTAAAGACATTTAAAAATAAATAAATGGTTTTATTTGATCTTTCTTCCTCAAAAAAAAAAAAAAAAAAAAAAATCTTGAAAAAAGGTGTCACGTTTCCTACAAAGAAATTAACCAGCACAACATTGATGATAAAAATAAGAAATGTTTCTTCATGTGACACTGAAGACTGGAGTAATGGCCAGAGGAATTAATGTTTATAAATAAATATTTTACATTTTTAAAATATATTAAAATAGAAAACAGTTACTTTAAATAGTAATAATACTTCTCAATATTACTGTTTTTACCATGTTTTTGATCAAATAAAAGCAGCTTTGTTGAGACATTGAAAAAATGTCTCAAACTTCTGAACAGTAGTTTCCATTACAGAAGTTGCAAATTGGACACCATTTATTCAGAGTAGAATTTACTAAAAATGAATATGACATTATTAAATATTTCCAAAATGCAAAATACGCTTTTATCAAAAGTTGTTAAAGGGATACTCCACTTTTTTTGGAAATAGGCTCATTTTACAACTCCACCAGAGTTAAACTGTTGAGGTTTAGCGTTTTTGAATCCATTCAGCCGATCTCTGGTTCTGGCGGTACCACTCTTAGCATAGCTTAGCATACATCATTGAAATGGACAAGACCATTAGCATTTCTAAAAAAAAAAAAAAGAAAAAGACCAGAGTTTCGATAATTCTCCTATTTAAAACTTGGCTCTTCTGTAGTTACGTCGTGCACTAATACCGACGGAAAATGTAAAGATGTGATTTTCTAAGCTGACATGGTTAGGAACTATACTCTTATTCCTGCGTTATAATCAAGACACTTTACGGCCGTACCATGAGTGCAGCAGGCGTAGGAGTTCCTAGCCTAGAAAATCGCAACTTTACATTTTCCGTCTGTCTTAATGCATGAAGTAACTACAGAAAAGTCAAGTTTTAAATAGGAAAAACATCGAAACTCTTTGGTGATTTTTTTTTTTTAGAAATGCTAATGGTCTTGTGCACTTCAATGATGTATGCTAAGCTATGCTAAAAGTTGTACCACCAGAACCGGAGATCGGCTGAATGGATTCAAAAACGCTAAAACACAACAGTTTAAAATGTTGTAAAATGAGTTGTAAAATGAGCTTATTTCCAAAAAAAAGTGGAGTATCCCTTTAAAAGCACTATAAATGAAGGTGACTTGACATGAAAAGTAAAAAAAAAACACTGAGCACTGAATAAATATACAAAAACGCAGCAATGAAATCAGTCTTTTTCTCCACTTCAGGTCACTAAAATGGAAAATCTGATTCTTGGATTGAAAGGTCAAGATCTTAAAATGTCTAGTCTTGGTCTTTAATTGTCAGGGATTAGTATAGATCTGGATCTTGGGGATTTGATATTGGTCTTTGACCACAAATCTGCTCCATAGATGGATCACGGCCAGAGTAACTGCAAAGTGGTCCATATTTTATGCCGATAGTCCGGCTACAAGGGGACAACCATTCCAAACAGCACGAGCAAAGCATGAGCAGCACCCTGCGCGTCTTAATGTCCCTCTCAGAGCCGCCCAACGTGTGGCCACAATCCTGAACCTGAGATGAGCCTCTAATGCCACCCTGTCACCAAGACAACAAATCCTTTCTGCTGTTGACTTCAGATGCTCTTTGTGTGTCACAAAGCGAGAGGTAAAGAGAAACTTCTTCTTTTTCCTTCTCATACATGGTGCGCTTTTTTAGCACCATGTATTCACCCAAATAACCCGGGCCTATAATTGAATTTTTGATGGGTGGTGGGTTTTTTATGACGGCTTGTTAAAAAGGAGATAGTCCTTTTAAGAGAGTGCGTGCCGGGTTCTCGCGCCCTCTCTAGCATCACATGCTACTAGAGGAGAGGAGGATAAAAAAGAGCCTTTTGTGCATTACCAGAAACTCATTTTCCCTGTGGATGAAAGGCAGAAGGGGGGAAAAATACTCCTGGCCTCTCCTCCCCCACTCATACGGAGCTTTTCATTGTCACCGCGCTGAACTCCTGGGCTCTGGAAGGAAAGAGAGAAATTGCCACTGAAGAGACAGCAAAAAGTGAGCTTGTTAGCACATTAGGAGTGAAGGGCTCGTGGTGGGCTCCAGGAACAGTCCCTGGTGGTGTGTTAATTCAGCACTCCGAACATGCTGGTGCTGATAGCCTCCAAATTGATCACTCCTGCTACCCCCGTTTTCTTTCCCTTTCCCTCCCCCTTCTCAAATCTGGTGTCAGCGGTGGAGAACACAAGCAAGCCTATAGAAAGAAGGAGAAGCTTTTCATAATGTCAAAGTCATGTCAGCCACCTTGACTCTGACGACAACTCTCTGATGACAGGGTGTCTGGTGAACACAGACGTCAATGACCTGTTGTATCAGCAGTTTTGATGTCTCAATCACCATAGCGAAAATGTCAACAAGTAGATCCCTTGTAATTCTTGAGTGCGAATTTGAATTGAATTAGCCACACCCAATTGAATTAAATGACAGGAAGGGGAATCAATCAATCAATCTATCAATCAATCAATCTATCTATCTATCTATCTATCTATCTATCTATCTATCTATCTATCTATCTATCTATCTATCTATCTATCTATCTATCTATCTATCTATCTATCTATTTCAAATTTCAAAACAATTCTACTTCTTTACATTAAAATCTCAACATTCAGTTCAATTCTGGATCCTGTTTGCTACCTCAATTAAAATTTGATTAAAATTAAGGAATTCAAATGGAATTTAAAAGGCAGTCTCAATGCGGTTCTGACTAGAGCAAGATCCTGGCTACAACATATTCATTATACTGTACTGAAGTCCGAATTAATCATAAACTACAATGAGAACACAAACAAAAACAGGGCATCTCAAAGGACATGTTCTTGGAAACATCAGTGCAGCCAAGAGTTCTGGGACAATTATCGGATGTGTGACAGCACAAGGATGACACATGGCCAATATCTCTCTGAGAGCATAGCTATTCCCTGCTCTCGCCTTGCAAATTAACACAGCACAGTAGCTGACGAGCGCAATGAGAACACGGTCCCAAATCACACACACACACAGCTCATTTTAATTACACACATGATCAGTCATTTTCTCCACATGGTGTGGTCGTTATTATCAGTGCTGAGAATTCCTCCGTAGGACATCATTGGCACCTTTTAAAAGAAACCCAGTGAAGGATCCGCAGCCCCACAGAGAAAGCCACTGTCCGGCTGCCGAACGGCTCTCGTAACCTCACACACAACCCGGTGGGATACACACGGAGGAGGCTGCACACTCAAACCACAAACCACAAGGTCTCCACAGGTACTTTTGTCAGGACACGTCCGTGAAATCCTTTGAGAAATCACTTAGCCGATATACAGTTTTCAGTTGCACAACTTTAATGGGCCTAACTCTTGCTATTAAAGTCTTGTTTTTAGAATATTGCGGTTTATTTAAATTCTGTTTTATGATGACTTTAAGATTTGCCGTCGACTAAGCAATCTGCTAATCAGATCCACACAATTTTGCATACTGAAAAACTATGAATCAAATATCCGTCTTTCAATCAAAAAAAAAAAGGAAGATAAACCTTAAAAACAATACAGTTACCAAGATCTAGGAAGCCCAAATCCACCAATAAAAACACATCTGCATTGACGCTGGAGAGAGAGAGAGAAAGAGAGAGATATCAGAAAAGTGACAGAGAAAAACATCACACAAATAATCAAATTTGAGGAGTTTTACAGAGTATAATTACAGAAATCTATGTGTGCCCTGAAGTGCAGGCTAATCGGTTTATTTTTCCATCTGATGCCTGCTGATATCGTGGCCCTAACAGTGATTTTATTAGCGAGGCCCGGTGCTGCGGCTGGCTGCCATAGCCCCGTCATTACGGCCAATGTCTCCGTGTGGCACAAGCAGATGAGAGGAGAGATAGCCTAAGCTAATGCACCGTTGCCTGGGGCTCCGAGACACTGATCTGGGCCCGGGCTCCAGCATCACAGCCTCTCCTATTAATCTCAGCCGAAACCAAATTGGAGGGCTCGTGAAATACAGCCCCAAGAGCGTCCGGCCCGATTTATCGCCCTGCGTCCTGTCCCAGCACCCCGGGGGGAAAGTGATGTGCGTGCTGCCGTTGCAAATGCAACATTTATTTAACATTCACAACGCACAAGTCAGCGCTAATGCTATCAGAGAGGAGTGTGCGTCCGCCGAGCTACATGTACGTGGAGGTCCTGATTAGTATGAATGAGTGAAGGTGGCCTCGCCATCTGCCTCCCATGCATGTCCTTTTTAAACAGTAACCTGATTTTGTGGTTCTACGGAGAGCGGGGATTTTTCACCACGGGTTTCAAATGCCATGGCTATTAATTCTTTAAATCGCATTTAGCTTTGCAGAAATGGTTGAAGTCTGAATTTGCGCAAGGAGTGTTTATCTTCTAACATGTTTCAGCATGTTTTAACGCGCTGATGGACAAGTCAAGTCAAATATATTTATATAGCGCTTTTCACAATACAGATTGTATCAAAGCTGCTTCACAATATCAATCAAGACAACTTAACAGTGTTTATTTGTTCATGGAAAAAAAGACAATCAAGTTTGGTAGAACTAATCAATGATGGGTCATTTAATTTGAATATCCCCAACTGAGCAAGCCAAAGGCAACAGTGGCAAGGAACCGAAAAACTCCATCAAGTGACCCGATGGTGTCCTAAAACTCCATCAGATCACCCGATGGAGAAAAAAAGCCTTGGGAGAACCCAGACTCAGTCGGGGGCAAGTTCTCCTCTGGCGTTTATGAACTAAAGGCCACATTTACAGTAACTGTAAGATAAAATTTTTTTATATGAATGCCTGGCTTTAGTCTAGTTTTAAACTGGGAGAGCGAGTCTGAGCAACGAACAATATCAGGAAGGCTATTCCAGAGCTTTGGAGCTAAATCTGAAAATGCTCTCCCTCCTTTGGTGGATCTGGATATCCTAGGAATGACCAGAAGCCTCGAATTTAGTGATCTTAAAGAGCGCGATGGGTTGTAGGGCGATAGAAGATCCGTTAAATAGACTGGAACTAAACCATTTAGAGCTTTATAAGTCAAAAGCAATACCTTGTAATTAATACAGAACTTTATAGGTAACCAATGAAGTGATGATAGAATCGGTGTTATATGATCATATTTTCTTGATCTAGTAAGAACTCCAGCGGCTGCATATTGGACTAACTGTAGCTTTCTTATTGAGGATGCAGGACAACCAGCTAATAAAGCATTACAGCAATCTAGTCTCGAGGTCATGAATGCATGAACTAACTTTACTGCATCAGAGACAAGCTTGCAACTTTAAAAAAAAAAATTGAACTATTATCTAGTTCTGTGGATTATCATCAAATCTCCACCGGTCAAAACAATATCAAATGTGAAGATGATTTTCTCTTATCAAAAATTCAGGATTTCTAGCTTTAACAAAGGCAATTTTAGACCCTAGACTGCACCAGAATGAAGAGATTGTGTGATTTATGTTCATGCGTATTGAAAATACAGGAGTGAGGGGTATTTATGAACCCTTTAAGGGTATTTCACTCAGAATCCATCCCTTACAAGTCATAAAAAAATGTAGCTATGTATTGGTTAATACATTTACGTTTATACATTTATCTGACGCTTTTATCCAAAGCGACTTACAATTGCTATATATGTCAGAGGTTGCACGCCTCTGGTGCAACTAGGGGGTAAGTGTTTTGCTCAGGGACACACTGCTGTCTCACAGTGGATGTGAACCCGGGTCTCTCACACCAAAGACATGTGTCTTATCCACTGCGCCATCACCACCACCACCCATAATAATTTAATTGAGAATGTCATCTTAAAAAAAATTATTTAAAAAACTGAATTAGAATTGAGGTATCAAACAGAGCGCAGAATTGAAAGGAGGCAAAATTAAAATAAATAGAAATTCATAAAACTGCAATTTGGAAATCCATAACTACAAAACTTTGAAAACAAGGCCAGGATTCCAAATTCTGGACAAAGTTTTAAAAGTACACAGAGAGAACAATAAATAAAATGATATATAAAATGATAGATAGACAGGATGACAGTCAGAGATAGAATGACAGACAAAACAATAGAAGACAGACAGAGACAAAATGACAGATCTGATGGATGGATGGAATGACACACAGACAGACAGATAAAATGAAAGAGACAGATAGAACGACAGGCAAAACAAAAAAAGAGAGACAGACACACAAAACAGACAGACAGACAGATATCTGCTACACTAACCACAAACTCCATGTCAGGAGCCTGCAGCGCATCCTAAACACCTCGTAAGAGTCAGACCCACATTCCCCATCGCCATGCACCCCCAGGGAGCTTGTTGTTTACCAATCTATCCCGAGCCGGAGGGGGGCACACAACAACATTTCACTCATTCACACACAGGCTGTGCTTGACTGACTGGAAAGTCTGAGGATGAAGCTGTCGGTGCTAACAGGTCAAAACAGGAGAGAAGTTAGGAGGAGTGGCTCAGTGATTGATCGACATATTATTGTCATCGTCGGCCACTGAGGTGAACTCTGCTGGAAAGAAAACCAAAAAAAACAGACATGGAGAGCGACGGGGGTCGCTTGTGCAGTTACAATAATTACTAAAGCACAAAATAAAGAGAAAGAAAATGGCAAAAGCAATTAACGACTGACCCCACCAATACCCCAACCCCACTAATCTGTTCCAAGCCCTTTTCATCACTGATGGGACAATTAGTGAATAGCGCAACCTTCCATCCCCCTTCACACACACACCAACAAACCACGTTGTTACTGGGACACAATGGAGCCCATTGTGAGAGCTGGCAGTGTGTGGCAGCACTGCCCGTTAGGGGTTTGGCTGTGGCTACACTGAGTGTGTGTGTGTGCTGGCCGCTCAAGCATGGGGACAAAAGGGGAAGCGCTGGCCTGCTGCTTCCATCAGCTCGGTTGCCTTTGGAAAAGCCAGAGTCAGAAGGAAGGAGGCTATGACCCAAAGCTCTTCCACTCTCTCCGCTATCACGCCCTGCCATATGCTGACCCCAGCAGCCCGGCACTTATCGCTGCCAATCAGCAGCCAGCGGGCCTGCCCCCACTGTCACGCCGGAGCTGGCGCGGTCCCACACACACCACTGGACTGGCACGGCCAATGGGGAAGCCGCTTAGCACGTCCCCTCCTCTCCCCCTGCGTCCCAATCGACCACTGACAGATGGAAGATGGCCGTGACTCTTAGACTTACGTGTGTTTTTTTTTTTACGTGAGTCCAAGCCAACAACACCCAATCTTCCCCCAGCCAACTCGCGGCCGCGAGCCAGACGGATCAGATAATGTGGGTTTCTCGCCACACAATCAGGGTTTGAAGGACCAGATCTAGATCCACTTCATTCCAGGATGTGTAACAAGGAACCGAGCAGCTGTAACGATCCAGTAGCCTGGGGGCGAGACAGGTCAACTAGCTCTAATCGAAATGGGGTGTTTAAAACGCACACACACTTCCACATATGGCAGCCCAGACTGTAGCAGAACATTTTATCACTCAGGCCCAACATGGTGCCCTCAGAGACTGAGGCTGGCTGGAAGGCCCCAAGCTTTGGGCTCTTTTTTCCACACATGGCCCTTTGGATTACTCCTGTGCTATCTGCGGTTTAACCCTGTTATTTTGTCAGCCCAGCATTCATAACACTGACCCACGCCAGCTACCTGCTATCTGCTGTTTTTTCTTTCTTTCCCTCCAACAGACATTAAGACCAAAGAGGCCCCTTTCTATCCATTCCAGGGCCTAATTTCACAGTCATGCCGAATGAGGGATCAGTGCGCGGGGAGGCAGATGGACGCAGCCCGGGGCCAAGAGAAAGAACTGGAACTTAGAGTCAGGCACAAGAGAGGTTGAGGCGTGTTGGCTTACAGAACGAGAAAAAGGGAAGAGATAAAGGAAAAAAAGTGCCTGAGTTTATCGAGTTTAAGGGCAAAAAATAGGGAGAAAAAAGCAGTTGACATGGCTTGACTGCGGACTCTTTACAAAAGGAAAACGCTGGTCTGTCTTTCTTAAATCTAAATCATTTACTTTACAACACATGTCCCTGCTGAGCTAAAACGGGGATTGTGATGACCATGTGTCAGTTGATTGCTAAGAAAGCGGCTGGTGCACCATTTAAACGTTTCTAAATGAGGAGCTCTACAGCAAGAACAGCACCTGACATGTGTATCCAGAGCAAATCTAATTGTATCTGTTTGTGTGTGAAACTAAAGGCTGTTACCTGAGGCTCAGCGTATGATTCGGTTCAGGTGAAAGAAAATGAGCTTGATTATACAGACAAAGAGAGGCAAAAGAAGCCTTGAAAGTTACTTTAACTACTTCCACTTCTTTCCAATTACACAAATCAAACCAAATACTGTGTGAATGACTAAAAATGCAACCTGTGTAGTCCACTTCACAGACTGACTTTAGTTCTTTTAGTAAATCAAAGCATATTTTGCAATCAATGTATGAACAAACGATTCTTAGAAGTCAGTTCTTTTAGTGAATCAAAAACACAGCACAATCATTGAAGCCTAAATCCTGAAATGAATGACTATTATGAGCAGGTTTCTTTAGTGAATCAAAAACATATAGCATGACCAAGGTAGCCCAATCCATGAAAAAAAAAAAAAAATGACTCGTATGAGTGAATCAAAAACATACAGTGCAATCAGCTTAGCTTGAAACCCAAAACAAATGACTCCTTTGAGCCGAAAATTTTAGTGATTCAAAAACATACAGAGTGACCAATATAGCTCAATTTATGAACAAATAACCCTTTTAAGCATGGTTTTTTTAGTGAATCAAAGACGTACAGCACAAACAAGTGAAGCTTGAAAGCCAAAAACAAATGACTCTTATGAGATGGATCTTTTAGTGAATCAAAAACAAAGCACAATCGGTATAGCCTAAATCCAGAAAAAATGACTTTCATAAGCTGTTGTTTAAATAAATCAACAACAAATAGTACGGCCAGTGCAATCCTGTTCTCAAAACAAACTAAATGAATAATTAATAATGAATGTGATTTATAATGTGTTGTATAATTTACAGCAGAGTTTTTTTTTTTATGTAAGCAATTATAACTAAAATAACAATAACTGAATCAAATTGAAAGCTTTCGAATCAAATCAAATGTAGATTTCAAATCACAAAACAATGTCATGAATTTATTACACTGATGATGGCTCATGGCTAGCTCCTTATGAGGACTGAACCAGCACCTTCACCAGCTCTGCACTTTAACAACTACACCACCCCACCAGTTAGTGATTGATTTAGAGATACTAGGATGTTAAGGGGACAATTAGGTTACATCATTTTCTCTCTCTCTGCAAAGGCTTCATGTGGCGGCACTATCAACAGGTAAGCAGGAGACACTGTGACTTCCTTCCTCGCATCCCTGCGGTCCTCTCAGTCTCCGTTTTCCCCATAGGAGAGCAGCGGCTCTGGCACACAGATCTTCTAATCACTACTAGCCTGCCATCCATCGCTTCCCAGTCATCCATTATTCGCACAGGATAGAAAGAAAATAAGGTGCGAGGGTGCTCAAAGAAAAAAGAAAAAAAGAGGGAGGGATAGTTTCAAAATAAAGAGAATCAGACTGAAAGAAAAACAGACGGAGAGAGAGAAAAGGTTTGGAGAGACATCCGTCGATAATGACAGATTACTGTAATTCAGGCTGTCAGGAGCATCGACCTGTGCGGCTCACGCCAATCAATAGCTCAGTCCACTATCGAGCTCCGCACAGGCACACAGATGGGCGAGATTGCTGCGAGCGAAAGACTCAAGCTGAGCCAAACAATCTCTCTGGCTTGGAGGACATGGCAGATGAGAATCGCTTTCCCCCCCCTTTTCTCTCTCTCATTTTCTCCCCTCCTCTTCGTCTTTGCTTTGTTTTCTGGAAGTAGCATCTCTTTGATAAGAAAAGAGCGCTCTTAAAGAAAGGTTAAAGGTCTTCAGTGCCAACAAGCCAGGAGAGGCTGGATTTGGACTTGGAAATGCTTAGATATTGAACATTATCTAAAAGCATACAGTGGATGTAATTGTGGTTGTTAAGTCCTAGTAAAACAAATTACATTGAACTTGGGTGGGTGGTTGAAATCCAAGTTCAAATCCAAGTTCAAATCCAGCCAATGTGCCCCGTTCAGACCGAAGGCCTTCAAGCTTTCAATAAAAGTGCTCTTTTCTTATTGAAATAATGTTACTTTTAGGGTCAAAAGAGGGTCAAGAGTACTTATACAAGCTTTTTTAAGAGACGTAATTGTGCATGTATAATAATCACTAAAATGGTCAAACAGACTCAAACAATAAGATTAAGTACCACAGTAGAGATTCGGATTGTGGGACCGAGAAAAAGAGAGAGACAGAAATAAAAGCAAATTGCCAGAGAAGGATTTCAAAAGCAAATGGCTGTGCATCACGGTTAGCAGTTATTGAGGGGTGATCAGAATGATTCCATCACCCGCCTGACTGGGTGAGCAGAGAGCGGTGGTCTATATGTGAGAAATAAGATGTCGATAATTATCGAGCGGCTCTACCTGCTCCCGCTCTGAGAGAGACACCAACCTGACCGCTTGCAAGTCAATCCGTACATATGTGAGCCAGGTCTGTACGGCAGGAGGAGAGAGCAGAAAACGAAGCAATGATAATAGGCTTCTGCCACCTTAAACATGACAAAATGTGCACTCATTAGTCAGGGAAAAGGATACAAATTTTGGTAAAGAGGAATGAGGGATTTCAGAGCTCTGCTGGCATTGATGGCTGTGGCTCGCACCACTGTGGGTAAGATATTTCCATCCACTATGGCTCCATCGAACAAGGGACCGAAGAACGGCACCTGTGGAAAGCGAGATGATATGCTATATGAACACTTATTGGACTGTGAAGAGCAAAATATGAGATGGTCCAAGCAGGAACAAAATACACATTTCAATCAGTATTAAAGGGATACTCCACTTTTTTTTTTTTTTGGAAATAGGCTCATTTCACAACTCCCCCAGAGTTAAACAGTCGAGTTTTACCGTTTTCAAATCCATTCAGCCGATTTTCTGATATTTAGAAGAATATCAGTAACCAGACAGTTTCTGGTCTCATTGACTTCCATAGTAGGAAAAAAATATACTATGGAAGTCAATGAGACCAGAAACTGTCTGGTTACTGATATTCCTCTAAATATCAAAAAATTGGCTAAATACATTCGAAAACGGTAAAACCCAACTGTTTAACTCTGTTTGGGTGAGTGGTAAAATGAGCCTATTTCCAAAAAAAAAGTGGAGTATCCCTTTAAGGCCCATTCACACACCCGGCATGAAAAATGTACGTGACGCAATAGTAAAACAAAACAACGAATCTCTCTAAACTCCTTCACATTGTGGAGGGTTTATTTTTATATTTTGAATCATTTTATTTTATTCACCAGCCTTGATTCATCAGTGTCACATGATCTTTTAGAAATCATTCTAATATGGTGATTTTCTGCTCAAGAAATATTTCTTGATACTTTTTTCAAAAAAACAGAATTTACTAATTCAAAAGAGCAGCATTTATTTGAAACAGAAATATTTTAAACAGCAACATTTTACATGTTTTTAATGTGTGCTTGCAGAATAATAAAAAAAAAAATCTTACTGACCCCAAACTTTTTCGAACAGTTTATTCAGGCATCTAAATCTATTTTTTCCCCAGTCAGAGTAAATAGTTTTGGAATAAAAATAGTTTGCAAATAAATAGTCACAATTCGATTTTCTGTGAGCAAGCCTTTACACAGCATATAAGCTAGTAGCTTTATCCTTCAAATAAAAGGAGGCATAGAAATGTCAAAACCTTCTACGTATTTCAGCCTGTTACAGAAAAACCCCTGACATTAAGCAGAAAAGACACAGTGAATAGCCCTCATGCACTGAAATGGGCTCTAAATGGACTTTCATAAAAGCCAGGCCTCGTCTTTCTTTATCTCTCCATCTTTCTACATTTCCTCAGACTGCATGAAAGACTGAGCCTCTCTTCTCGGATCCATCTCCACAGCGGAATTCGATTCTGAGAATCCCATTCATTCAATTAGCCCTGACATAACTGAGCAGAAGCAATGGTTGGTAGTGTCCAAAGACATATATATATATATGCTTCCACTGTCTCCTGTATGAAGCATTGAGCTCATTTACAGAAAAACAAATAGATTTGATGCAGAAAAAAAATCTCCATTTTACTGTACATCGATCTCTTTCTTCGACATTCATTCAAATATTTGTCCCCCCTCAGTGTGGACGAGGGTTTCGGGTAATTTGGATGCATTTAGCCAAAAGGCCCTTCAAACAAAAGTGCCAAAAAGTCTCAAAGAGAGTCAAAGATGTCAAATGCTAAAATAAATATTTAGTCACCTAACACTGTTCATTATTACATTTTAAAAAAGTCAGTTATGCATGTTTAAACAAAAATACAGTAAAAACAATTGTATTATGAAATATTATTACAATTTGAAAATAACAATTTCTATTTTAATTTATTTTAAAATGTAATTTATTCTTGTGTTGAAATGAATTATTTTTTAAATTAATTAAATAACACTATGATGGCGCCTCT
Source organism: Pimephales promelas (assembly GCF_016745375.1). The sequence goes on from NW_024121099.1 coordinate 26,990,725, forward strand.
GAAGGCGTCCCTTTATCAGAGTTGAGCTCACCTCTGGTTTTTTGATGATCTGGATGCTGTACATGTGGTTCTTCATGGGGTAGATGATTATGAGCACATCTCCAAACTCAGTAGGAATGATGCCTCTCCGGTAGTCCCGTGAATGCTCGGACCACACAATGTGCACTTCATCGTTACCCAGGTGTCTTAACTGTATGGAGAGAGTGGATATACATAGATGTATTCAGTATTTTGTCCAAACATACTTATTAAAGATTTGGTTCCTCTATACCCTCATGCAGAAATGTGATACTACTTTTGTTTATGGAATTCACATCCATAATATTGTTTACACTGTCTGCAACAGTACAAGAAGCCTTGAGCTTGTGTGCTTGTCATACTTTATGACCGTCACAATCTCTGAAACAAAAGTAACTGCTCTGAATTGAATCTCAACGGTGTGTTGTCTAAGCAGTGGTGCAGCACTATCCACAACGGTATTTATTAACCTTGAGCTGTGACAGTTGATAGAACGGCCACTCTGTCTCTCTCTTCTCTTCTCATCTAGCTTACCCCGATCACTCCATCTTCTTGGGACCCGCTCAATCACTGCCACATCCATGGTCGCAGTGACCCGTCAACTGTCCCGAGTGACGGCCGCAACCTTTATGCAACTAATGACAAACTCTGTCCTTTAGACTCAACGATGGACATCGTTCATTTCTTTAACTGCAGTGTTCTGCTCTTTAGCAATGGCTGAAGTTATTTAAAACAGTGTGGGTCATAGGAAGGCAGTCAGCCCTGCCTTACATACATAAAATGTTGAACAATTTAAAATATATATATATATATATATATATATATATATATAACACACACACTCACCTAAAGGATTATTAGGAACACCCATTCAATTTCTCATTAATGCAATTATCTAATCAACCAATCACATGGCAGTTGCTTCAATGCATTTAGGGGTGTGGTCCTGGTTAAGACAATCTCCTGAACTCCAAACTGAATGTCAGAATGGGAAAGAAAGGTGATTTAAGAAATTTTGAGTGTGGCATGGTTGTTGGTGCCAGACGGGCCGGTCTGAGTATTTCACAATCTGCGCAGTTACTGGGATTTTCACGCAAACCATTTCTAGGGTTTACAAAGAATGGTGTGAAAAGGGAGAAACATCCAGTATGCGGCAGTCCTGTGGGCGAAAATGCCTTGTTGATGCTAGAGGTCAGAGGAGAATGGGCCGACTGATTCAAGCTGAAAGAAGAGCAACTCTGACTGAAATAACCACTCGTTACAACCGAGGTATGCAGCAAAGCATTTGTGAAGCCACAACACGCACAACCTTGAGGCGGATGGGCTACAACAGCAGAAGACCCCACTGAGTACCACTCATCTCCACTACAAATAGGAAAAAGAGGCTACAATTTACAAGAGCTCACCAAAATCGGACAGTTGAAGACTGGAAAAATGTTGCCTGGTCTGATGAGTCTCGATTTCTGTTGAGATCCATCATGCCTTGTTACCACTGTGCAGGCTGGTGGTGGTGGTGTAATGGTGTGGGGGATGTTTTCTTGGCACACTTTAGGCCCCTTAGTGCAAATTGGGCATCGTTTAAATGCCACGGCCTACCTGAGCATTGTTTCTGTCGATGTCCATCCCTTTATGGCCACCATGTACCCATCCTCTGACGGCTACTTCCAGCAGGATAATGCACCATGTCACAAAGCTCGAATCATTTCAAATTGGTTTCTTGAACATGACAATGAGTTCACTGTACTAAAATGGCCCTCACATTCACAAGATCTCAACCCAATAGAGCATCTTTGGGATGTGGTGGAACGGGAGCTTCGTGCCCTGGATGTGCATCCCACAAATCTCCAAACTCTCTTAAAGTAATTTAATAAAATATTTAATAATATATTTTAATGGACTATGAAAAAATAAGTCTGCCACAAATGTTTGTTAATTTACTTGCAATTGGCAAGTGTGGCAAAAAGTTAATATTGGATCATTTAGAGTGCATATTAGGCAATAGACAGTGCATAAACTGCATCTGTAATGGAAGAAAAAAAGCAGAAAAATAAATGTGTGTGTGGTGTGGCCACACGGCCGCGCTGACACGCTTTAGTGTCTAGTTAACATGGTTTAGAGTTGCTATCGGAAGATCGTGCTCTGGATAGCCTCTCCAGCAGCCCTTGCAAATCCAATTTGCCTCTGAGGAGTCATGATAGGCGATGCAGCACATGGACGGACCCAATCTAATTTGGACGGAATATAGCCGTGCGTGGCGTGGAGGTCCCCTCAGCTCCCCTGCAGGGCAGGGACGGCAGTCCAAAACCCCTCCACCGGGCCCAGCAACCCCTCACATCACTTCACCCCACGCCTCGTGCTCAAATTACAGCCATGAATTACATCCAGCCTTCAGCTGCACTACCACAGACCGGGGGCTGCCATTTCGTTCCAGGGTGTGTGTCCGTGTGACAAAATGATTGGAGTTTTATTGGACGATAAGGTGGTCTGGACTGAGAGATTTTCTTTCATCTCTGCCATCTTTGTTTAATCATGTAATATCATTCTGAGAAATACCAAATTCGTTTGGCGGCCCGTAGTGCAGATTATGGCGGGAAAAATTCAAACGGCCTGTCCTCAATGTGATAAGACAATGTAGATCTGTATTTGATTTATTATTGCATGATGTTCTCTGTCACCTCAATAATACAAAATAATGCAGGAAATAAATGTCTGAATTATATAAAAAAAAAAAGTGATCGTGAACTTAAATCCAGGGTTTTGAGGTTTTTAAAGGAGTTACTTTGAATATCTCTGGATCAGAACTTTGTCTGCTGTCAGTCAGAATTGACAGTTGACAGATGTAAATACGATAACTTATCGTTGCGATGAACACAGCGAATTTATTCACCCAAAAGAAGAAAGTACATGGACTGTATTTCAGGTCACGTTTTTATTCATTTTTTATTTGTATTAAGAGAGCGACTTTCTTTTTTCTCCTTTTGTGGTCCAAAAAAGAAGAGCCTACAGCATTAGATCACCAGGGTGATTACAATTTGTTTTTATTTTAGGGTGAACTAACCCTTCAAGACTTAAAAATTACCTCTTAAGTTATAACACGTCACATGTGAAATGAGCAAAAATAGCATTAAGTATTTAATAGCCATTGATGTATAAATGATGACCTGGTTTTGTTAAATCACCCACTTTTGATGATCCAATTATTCCACAATCATATACTTAGAGACAAAATAAAGTCCAGCACCCACATATCCTATTTCACTTATAAAAATTTCAGAGAAAAACAGTTTGAAAAACCAAATAAATAAATAAAAATGACAACATGTCACTTCATCTTTTATCTCTGTGCAAGCATCAAACAAAAGAGACAAACATCTTAAAAAACAAAACAGTGGGCCCTAAAAATGGACCCTACATCTTGTCATCCATCTGCTTAAAGCCAATTGCAGACCGGCATCTTACCGACAATGTCCCACAACCCCACCCCCTCCCAGCATACCTGCTCAGCTCATAAAAACAGAGAAGACACAATAAGCTGTAGGCGAGACCATTTAGATTAAATGTGGTAATCTAATTAGAGCCCCCCTTTCCCATCCCAAATAACGCCCCATGAAACGTCTCTCTTATGACGCACTGTAGCCCTCCCACCCTCTCCGCTGTGTCACTCGCCGCAATATCACATTTCTATCAGCGTTCATTAATAAGTCTTTAGGGCGCATTAGCACCTTATCGCCTCGTCTCTGCCCCAGAAGACGTATGAGTGAGGAAGTGAGGGGACAGATCTAATGACAAGCGATTGGTCATTCGGCATGGGGTTGGCTGCTCCACAAACAACCCCATATCACAGCCTTCCAGCCAAGCTCATTAAGGATAATGCTGCACATTATTAGATTTGTGCTGCCCAAGTGAACAGAAAAAAATACCCATGCAGACAGACATTTGCGGGTGTTTCTTCAACAACGGACACTTTAACGCCCCATGGGCTGTTTTTTATTAAAACTAACAGCTTTCAACATTGTTCTTTTTGTTATAAGAAGGTCACATTAGAACACACTTGGTAACTTTTTACCGTTCCTTGAAAACAAAACTGTTTTGTTTTTGCTACTAGATTGTATTGCTTTGTCCTAGACTCGGAATTTCAATCATAAAATATGAAAATAAATGTTAAAAATCTTATTATTATTATTGAACCTATGATAATCTTTAAGAAATGATCATAATACATTTAAAACTTTATTATGAGAAACATTGACATTTTGATCAAATTTACGGACATTAATTGTTTGTTTTTCAAATGCTAGCATACTTGAAATATGTTAAATATAAAACATGACAAAATGTTTATTTTTTCAATTCATTTGCAATTGGTAAAAATGTTATTATACCTGGAACTATATATTTTAATTACACAATTTATAATAAAGTTTTAATTTTGTGAATTTATAAAAAGAAAATATTAAATTAGTATATTTAAGCAACCTAAAATGTTATGAAAATAGCCTTAACAAGGACATTTATGGAGGCATATTTTCTACCACAGAATGCTATTATACACATATAATTAATCACTTGTGACGTGAATACACTGTTGGATTTTATTAGTTGACAAAAAAAAATTAGTCAGAATGTAAAAAGTGTGTTTTAAGAGCATTTAATTTATAAAAACCTGAGGCCAAAAAAGTACCCATAGTTGAAGAAACAGCATTGTAGGAAAATAAATTTAGCAATGTTTCTCCGTGAGGTCACATCGACTGCGAGGAATAGTGAAGAAAAAGAAAGGGTGTGACATCCCTCTTTAAATAAAAGAGAGACAGAGATGAAAGCCAGTGGGTGAGGCAGAACGAGAGAATAAAGTACAGCTGTTAGGAGTCATTACTCTCTCTTTTTCAATGTTCTGAAAGCAGAGAGATAGGTGATAGGTTCTCTCTATGGGGAACCAAGCATCACAAAAGTACCGCTCTCGGCAGGTATAAGTATCCAACCCCTCAGATTAGCCTGGGTTAGGTTTAATGATGAGGTGTGAATGCACAGGTCAGTGAGGTTCTGTATCCCACTTCACCCACAGCACAGGAGGAGAAGAGCTGCACTGCCAGAGGGAACTCAAGACAGAAGAGCTATGAAAGAAAAGATAATCACACAGACTACAATCTAAAAGGCCTTGCACAGGCAAGCAATCAGGGGGAACGTTGCCACGCAAAAACCTTTTTTGCGTGGTAGAAAGTAGGTTCTTTTGAGATTAATGTACTATGTAGATATACGTCCCAGTATCAGTATCAAGTTGCAAAAATGAGTCTGTTCTTCAAAATATGCGCTTTGTGTTTCGCAGAATTTAGTCATTCAGAATGTAGAAGTTATTTACAAAAAATGTATACAAGTACAGAAGGACAAACTTTTTTTAAATTATTATTCTAAGGATCAGAGATGTGGTGGAAATAGGAGTTGATATTGTTAAATAAAACTATTAAAAATTGTTAATGGAAAGCTAAAAAAATACTAATGAAAAACTTTAAACTTAATAAACAAACAAAATAATAAACAAAAAATTATTAAAATATTGCATTGGCAACTAACTGAAATAAAATAAGCTGAAGTACTAAAATAACTAAAATGAAAATTAAAAATTAGAATATAAAAAGCTAATTCAAAATATGAATAAATAATATAATAGTATTGGTCATGTAACCCAAATTAAATGATACATTCACTTCAAAACGGCATCTTTTATAAGTTCACCTTTTTAGTGAGCGAGTCGTCGGAGTCGGGAGGCATGCGTGTGGAGACATGGAACATCACTTCAACTGTGGAGGTGGCAAAGTAGGGCATGGTCAAACCCGTGCTCTTGTTCCGCTGCAGGCCGCCCATGAAACCGCAATGACTCGTAAGGTTCACCTAAACAAGGAGGAAAGAGTTTGTTGGGGCCAATGCATAAATACCCTATAAAACACTGCAAGTAATACCTAAATACAGAATGAATTATCTTATCAATTAATTATCCCGATTTTACCTCCCAGCCCAGGCCTGACACAAAGTCTTCATACGCCTGACTCCCAGCTGTGTTGGACAGAATTGAGTGCTTGTCTTCCTGCCCCTCTGCCACATAAAACACAGCAATCTTGTGCGTTTCACGACTGCAAAGAGTAAATGGAGAACAAAGTAAATTTAGGAGCCAAACAGGACAAGACTATGGACAATAACAGCTGAAGTAAGCGCTATAATTGGTTTTCTTACAATAACGTTCCTAACGACTAACTCTGGATGAAAGAGGCATAACATACCACTGCCTTGAATCCAGATTCTTCAGCTCTCTCAGTAGTTTTTCGTTCTTCTTCAGCAGGTGGAAACTGTTCCTAGAGACAGAATATTTTAACATAAGAGGTAATAGAGGTAATTTGTTGTATTAATTCAGGTTAATTAGTGATCAACAACATCTATATATTGAAAAAGTAAAAAGGTACACCGATAAATAAACAGATTTATAGATAAAGAACAAAAAATAAAGAGACAGACTGGTAGGGATGGATGGATGGAATGATAGACAGATAAAATGATGATATAGAATGATAGATTCACAGATAGGTAAATATATAAAGCGATAGACAGAATGAGAGATATATAGATCAAATGAAAGATATAACAGTAGGCAGACAGACAGATAGATAGATAAAATGATAGATTGAATGATAAATAGTATGATAGACAGAGAGGCAGATAGGTAAATACTGTATATAAAACAATAGACAGAAAGAGAGATACAGTAGATAAAAATGAATAGGTAGAACGATAGATTATTGATCGATGGACCGGTTTGATGCCCTAGCTATGGTCCGCGGACCCCCTTTTGGAGGAGCTGATCTAGTCCAGACTATGCGTTAGATCTCTTTCATTAAGTGCCCGCCAGCTTAATTACCGTCTTCATTGTTTTTCTCACAGACTCCTGGAAAATCTGACCCCGCAACAGAAACGCAAATGAAAACAAAAACAATGGTAGATGATCCTACGTGGAAAAACATCTTAAGACACAATGAACAATAAAACAAAAACCTACACATGATGTTATTAAAAGAATCCATATATATATATAAGATAACTTTTTTTTCCCCTGTCTGCAGCTTTTATAGTCTAGAGTTCAGTTACTTTCTCCCTGTCCCCCCTCTTTATCATTCCCTCCCTCCAAGTGGCCATGTGAGTCATGTGGAAAAGCCACACGATGCTCTCTAAAAGGACTTTTTGTTTTGTTCTCTTTTTCTTTGAGCAGGGGTCTCTTTATTAGCTTGTTGCAATGTAATGGTCTTCATTTTCTCCATTGAAAGTGAGCCATTTCAGGAGGCGAACGCGTGAACGGCATAAAAGGCCGACATTAGGTGCGCGCTCACACACACAATGGGCTGGCGGATTGCAATGCCTTAGTCTCTGACCACGGATAAATGATACATGAATGCCTGGAGAGCGGCAGCAGGACAATTCCTCATTAAACAGCGCCTATGTATTTTCTCCCAGCTCTCCAACTCATAATAACCCTTCAGCCACATTCGAAAGGCAGCCTTTTATTTTCACCAGTGTATCAGGCAAAAATGAAAAGTACCACGGCTGCTCGGCAGATAACAGACCCCTCAAGAATTAATCCCCTCATAAAAGCTGCATACGTGCACACACACACACCCCACACCCGGAGCTGTTGAATAAAAGCCCCCCCAACTCTCTGAACGATTGGTGAAAAAACAATTTTCCTGCATTAATCTCATAACACAGAGCATGTATATCAGGAAAATTAATGCCATTACATTCAAGGTGAAAAATAACCCCTATTTTCCAATTATTTGTCATCTGGAAATATTTAACCATTCTCTGTAACACCACAAAATGGAATGAGATTGAACCTTTCCAGTGAAATGCAATGTGGGGGACCATTATGAATCATGGAGGGGGATAGACACTGAGATTGAGTGGTAAGTGAGCAGCACTGTAGCGTCTATTGGTGGATAAGCTAATCAAAAAGATGTCGACTGTTTAAAGCAGATTAACACGGCTCTGCGCAATCAGGGAGAGGTGCGAGCAAACAGGATGTTTACATGCATTATCGGCCTTCAAAAACCTCACCCAGATTGTGCTAACAAGCTCTAGCAAAACAATGTAGTGATTCTCTTGAGGGGGAAATGGCAGGATGACGTGTTGCTAAACGCTTGATTCACAGACCAAAGGATTACATTTTCAGTTATGGCGGTTAAACAAAGCTATGATAAAAACATAACAGAATCGGCTTCCAAATTGCTTCCAAAAACTCAATGTTAAGGGGACTATTTTTGTTTGTTTTGGTTTTTAAATCTATTTGAATAAATCTTGATTGCACTTATTGAAGACTCATGAGGTCAAACGACAAATAATAACAGTTATCTGTTCATTTTTAGGAGGACATGACAAAAGTAATGACTTCAGGTTCAGGTCGCGAAGAACGTCAAAACGGAGAAACGTTTTTCAAAGAGTAGATTTTTGGGTGTTAAAAATAGTTTTTTGTTAACTGCCTGCAATTTTCGTCTCATGAAATAAATAAGTATAAATAATGTTTTTAAAATAAATAAATGAGAACTTTTTAAATGAGATTTTTTCATAAGAATTGCAGTTGGGAGCATTCTTACGAACTACTTAGAATTTATCTTTAGAAATTTCTTAACTTCTTAAGAAGATTTTCATAAATCTGGTCTTTGGACAAAAACTTAGCAACTCTATGTTCCACTATGATGCCTGGTGTTTACAATTGGCCATTTTTTTGAATATCGCTCCAATAGATTTATATCCCTTCTAGCTCATTTTTAGCTACCATTCAAAACCTCTAACCAGTAGGGCAGAGCAATGTTTTCCCCGGTCCCTGGAGGCACCCCATTTCCACACATTTTTTAACTCTTCCTAATCAAACCATAATCAGCTTATTAGAAGAAAATGTGTATTGTTGGGGTGCCTCCAGTACTCTAGAGGTTGGTAAACGCTATTTGTTACCTGTGGATACCCTTTGTGATTTCCAGGCGTTTAAACCGCAATGCTTGTTCTCATGGTCTTACCTCTTCTCCCAGGAGTTCATGCCTAGTATGTTGAGGAACAGTTTGCAGTAGTAGAAGGCTGACTGGGGTCTCTGCGGGCTTGGCTCTTGCTGCACTACGGCCCTCATGTTCAGCTCATTCCCACGATGCAGCGTGAAGTCCCTCTCATCTGCACACTGCTTCAGAATGCCGTTGATGACGTCGTTCTCCTGCTTCTCGGACACGCAGGTGGGTGGCGGGGCTGGAATGTTGAGCGGTGCGCCAGTATATTGCAGGCACTCTGGGCTGGAGTATCCCAGGTACTGCAACATCTCATCCAGAGCATCCTCCCCATCCTGCAGGGAGTCCCAGCTCGGGATCACCTCTCTGCACCGCCGTTTGGCCTGCGGGGCCATCAGTTCCAGACCCGCCTCTTCCTCCTCGTCCTCTTGCTCAATGTCTTCCTCTTGTCTGTCTTCTTTCATCTCTTCCTCATGCTCATCCAGGTCCTCCTCATTCTCCTGAAAAGCTTCATCCTCTGCTTCTTCTTGACTGCTTCTCTCTAGACTGTCCTCATCTCGGCCACGCTCTCTACCGCCCCCTGCTGGATTGGAGGACGTGTAAAGGCGCAAAGTTTGACTAGGCGGACCATATAGTACAGCCGAGTCCCAGGAGTGTTTGCCGGAAATGTCTCTCACGATCACCCGAACGCAGGCACTGGTGGTGGTGAGGCCAGCTGACATCCCGCCACCGGGCAGCCCGTCCTCTGCCCGGATTTGTAGGTATGACAGCAGGGTGGTGCCGTTAAGTACAAAGAACTGCAAGTTGGGCGTGTCAAAGAGTTCAGGGGCCAGGTCTGCGCTCTCGCTGTACGGGTTATCCTGGTTCTCACACACCTGGCTGGTCAAAGTGGCCGGACCACCACTCATTGGATAGTGACCCAGGTGGTTGACCAGGTGTGATATGACCGTGCGTGCCGCAATGGAAATCAGGCCTTGCTGAATACGGCTCCTCACTACAAACAGACAGAAAGAGAAAGATGTATTTGTAAAAAGTGTGAGCAGAAATTTCCATAGATTTTCAAAGGCAATTGCCATTATTCATAAAGTTTTACACATCCCCCAATCCTTGAGTGTTTACTTATGTTCACAGTTTTCTTTTTGCTAATTTGATAATGTTTTCAGATCAACAAAGATTACTATGAAGAGTTAAGTTCCATTTGGAAACTACACAATTTCAAAATAATCTTGATTAACATTTAGGTGACAAATCAGTATTACAGAAGCTTTGTGTATTTATGGTGGTTTCGGGTCACCATGCATATTCAGATGCATTTATTTAGGGTCATTTACATAAAATGGTCCATTTTATATTTAAATTCAATAAGATGGAGCAAATATAATAAATAGGCCTTTTAAAATTTAAAATTAAGACTATTTAAGCATATTTTTAAATCAACACTTTCCTAAAATTGCAATAAATAAATAAATTGATAAACAACAACAAAAAAAAAAAAACAGCACAAGATACGCTGCAGTGCCCAAAGTTATTTTTCTGAATGTCAGCGGCGACATTAAAAAATAATAATAAATGAATAAATCAGAAAGTTTAGATGAACGAGTTGACCTCACTATTCGACTTATCTGTTCATACATCCCTAAATATATCCTGTAGAATTTCATCAAAAATCAGTCTGTATAAGAGTGCCAGATATGAAGAGACCACAGTGATGATGACAAAGTGTTACAAACAAGTAAAAGAAAAGAGTGTAGGCACTCGTTTCATCAGGGACGTACTGATTTTCAGATCTATCAGTGTTAAACTCTTGCAGAGCCGGAATGAGTGAAGGTGCAGACAGCTCGTGTGAATACAGGGACATTAGGGTGTGATGAAGAATGCAGGATGCCTGGTGAGAGGTGCAGATGCCTCAATGCTGGTAAGAAGCGCCCGACGGAGACACTCCCTCTTCACACACTGCCAATACTCACAAAGAAACCATGCAGAGAGCAGCCCAATACCAGTACACTAGACGTGCCAGAGGCCCACTCCCCCCAATCAACACACCACACCAATCAAATTCAGCGACACTTAATGAGCCAAAGCATTCTTAGACTGGAGCTCTCAGGGGGAGGGCCTACTGTTCAGAGAGTGCCCTCTGATCCAGCAAGAATTCAGTGCTAGGAGTAATTTCAAGAGAATGGAGCTAGGAAAGTGGTGGACACATGTCTCACTCAGGGTTGTAATGATTAGTTATTTTCGTCTGATGGAGAGAGACACAGCACAGGCAGCACAGGAAACCAGCCCCCTGCTGTCAATCTCAAGCCCGTCCACACCCTGACACACACTGAAATTAGTATGAGGGAGAAAACCAATTCGATGAAGACATTTAGCTGGCTCATTCCTGCTTCTGATTGGTTGTACTACTGTTGTACTTGTTTTAAGATAGGTTTTAGCTTTTCGTAGCTGCATATTAAACTGTTAATCGTTTTGATTGGCTGCCGTGTGATTTTTTCTGTGCGGACAGAATGATATTCTGCTTTAAACTTGTCATGTCACCTGGTTAGGAAAAGGTCCTAGAAATAGGAAAAAGACAAGACTGCAAGCAGAACCTGACTGATATATCAGATGCATAAACAAAGAACAAGAAGACATGCGTTCACCTTCAGTGACGGGCTGCAGTTTGGAAGAGCGTTCAGAGTCGGGTGAATGGAGAGGCTCTGGTTCCTTCAGGTTCTCTAGTATTAGAAAGGGGTCATAGTCTGGGCTGCTCAAGTCTGACAGGTGAATGGGGAAGTAATTGGGGTTATTGAAGCTCTGCGCCCCATACACACAGCCATGGAGGACCTGTGAGATGGACAAAGGAGTTAGAAATACAAATAAATAAAGCATTATGCACAGGGCTTTAGTTTCACAGGGTCTTAATTTACAGATTAAAACGATGTATATTGAGAGATACAAATTATGTTTAATAGATGATGTGAGCATTGGTCTCGTACTTTATAGATGCAGCTTAGGACGGACTTGTCGGTCTTCTCCTTGTCTGAGGCACCTTGGACCGACTGGAGGAGAGTTTTTGGAGGTAGAGCCATCACCCAGTCCAGCAAACACAGCAGCAGAGACACAACCAGCTGGAAAGAGAGTATAAATATACATACATAACATACACATACACATATATAATAAAACCAATAATACTGAGAAATCATTGAAATGTAAAATGAATCCTTTCAGGAATGAATCCTTTCAGGAATCTATTTCAATATATTTTAAAATGTAATTTATTCCTGTGATAGCAAGGCAAAAGCACAATTCTTCAGAAATCATTCTGATTTGGTGCTCAAGAAACATTTGTTATCATTAATGATGACAGCTTTTGTGCTTCAAAAGACTTCATTTGGATTGAAAAGAGCAACCTGGACATTTTTGTGCGTTCAATAAAAGAAAAAAAAAATATTCAGATTTCAAAAGATGTGAAGGTGAGCAGAATAAATTTTTTTAGGAATACTTCCTCATTGAATAAAAATCATCACAAACTGTTGGCTAAACCAAAAAAACATTAATTTCACATTCATACGAGTGTGTTCTCTCATTGTTTTGGGGTGCACTTGTGTCATGAGACATACCCTCTTGTCCAGCTCATGAGGGGAGGACTCTGTGACGGGAAGAAGGTAAGTGATGGTTGCAATAAGGACCTAAAAAAAGCAGGAAATAAATGTAACTTTCTATGCAACAAATCAAAATCAGGCTTAACTTGCAGTGTGACTGACTTTACCTCCACTATTTTCTTTGGAGTGTTAGGCGGGAATTTCTGCAGTTCGTCAACGTAGTTTATGAGCAGGTGCAAAATGTCCGAGGCCACCAGGGCGACCGTTTTATTTGAGAACTGCAAGGAAGGCATTAATGGTTAAAATAGAAGCAATCAGCAACTTAAATGTGTTCAGACATGTGTGGAGCAAAACAGGAAAATTGCATTGTGGTCCTCATCTGAGCTGAGTCTTTCCCTAATTCTGCTTCATGGAACGCACCCAAGGGAGAGAGACACTCATGTCTAACCCTCCACTGACAACAGATTCTCAGAAAAGCCAATAAAATCGACCTGATCACAAACAGGCTTTTTCTGATTGGACCAGAGTTTGAGTATGTGCGTGTCTGTTGGCCCTAGCCTTCATTTCAGACAGAAATGTAATAATTCCTCGAACTCTCTGAAGCGTAAATTCTTCAGTGGATTAGCCTTCTGTCTGTGAAAAGCAGAGAAGCCAAACATGTTGACGGTCCAGATTTAGGAAGGCTGGTAGGGCTGGGTACAGGGAGTGTGGAATAATCTTCTTCTGGATGAACAGAACACACTTGTGCCAGTGCACTGAGCCCAGGCATCAGGAACGGCTTCAGAAGACTCAGGCCAAGGGCAATGCCATCATTTCTCTGCTGTGCTCACTTACATTGCCAGTGAAGGTTCTTTTACAACACAGATGCTTCTATTCCATTTATAATCAATCTTTAACAGCAGGATACATCTACATTTTGTGTAACCAAGCATCCGAGTACCTTGAGAGTAACACAGAGGACGTTAAGTGCTTCTTTGATCTGCGGATGCTGAGTGCCATGAACCAGCTCTTCACAGAGCCAAATACCCAGACTACAGAGTGCCACACACCTGAAAAACACACACACAAAAAACAACTTTTAGATCTTATGTAAAATAAATGGATGAATCATTGCCAGCACATTTAAAATGCACAATCCATTGTGTTGAAAATACTTGTGTATTAGTTCAGAAAATGTAAATGTCTACATCTGCCATGTAGAACATTTACTTGACATGCCAACACATTTGTTAGCATTAAAACATTAATAATAATAATGAAAAAATGTATAAATGAAGAAGTAATTTATCTATAAAGGTAGCTACATAATGTAGTGTATATAGGTGTAGCTGAATGTTTGTCTTTACTGTCACTTTTGATTCATTTAATGTGTCCTTGCTAAATAAAAGTAATAAATACATAGTAACAGAAGATTGGAAAAATTGCCTGGTCTGATGAGTCTTGTTTTCTGCTGCAGTATTCAGATGGTAGGGTCACAATTTGGTGTAAACAACATGAAAGCATGGATCCATCTTAACTTGTTTCAACAGTTCAGACTTAGTACCAAATGAGCATTGTTTAAACGCCACAGCCTACCTGTTGCTGACCATGTCCATCCCTTTATGACCACTGTAAGTGTACCCATCTTTTTTTAAATGACTACTTAAAACCATGACACCATGTCACAAAGCTCAAATCACCTTAAACTAGTTTCTTGGCAAGTCAATTAGTTCACTAAACTCAAATTGCCTCCACAGTCACCAGATCTCAGTCCAATAGAGCACATTTGGGATGTACTGAAAGGGAGATTCACATCACTGATGTGCAGCCGACAAATCTGCAGCAACTGCGTGATGCTATCATGTCAATATGGACCAAAATCTCTGAGGAATGTTTCCAGGATCTGGTTAAATCTTTGCCATGAAGAATTAAGGCAGTTCTGAAGGCAAAAGGGGGTCCAACCCGGTACTAGCAAGGTGTACTAATGTGGCCAGTACCGACCGACAGATAGATGAACCAATGACAGAACGAATGACAGACAGACAGATAGACAAACAGACAGATGGACAAATAGATGGATAAACTTATTTTAAAAGATCAAGTATGGCTCAATGTGTTGGGGCTTGAGCCCTTACTGCTAGGCCATAGATATTTAATCCTGCCTCCTGTCTGCATCTATGATCTAAGGCTTTCCTCAGCTTTTCTCTGAAAGAACACCCAAACTTTTATCACAGGGAGTTATGGGGGATTCGAATGACTTGAGCCCCATCAGTATCCACTCTAATCCTACTGCATACTAGATTACTTTAAATGACACTGCTCCTAATCTGTCTAGATATGACCAGACACATACCCCCACATTGCTTTAACACCGACCATAATGTATAGATTTACTAATCTGTCTGGCATAGGGCTTTCTTGCTTTCTTTTCAAATCTAACAAGGAGTATGCACTGACCTGGAAACTATATATATATATAGTTTGCATTCGGTCCTACGCCTTCCACAGATGATTGATATATATATATATATATATGAAGAGTTCAGATGCAAAAGCCTCTAAGTGCCATTTGAAATTTTCTTCTAGAATGATCATTTTTATCAAGCTTGTATATTTAAGTTCAGTAATTTCACTTAAATTGCAATGAGGATTACCTATTAATTGTCATTTAAGTGAAATTACTGAACTTAAATATATAAGCTTGATAAAATTTACCATTTTAGAAGAAAATTTCAAATGGCACTTAGAGGCTTTTGCATCTGAACTCTTCATATATATATATATATATCAATCATCTGTAGAAAGGCGTAGGACCGAATGCAATGATAGGATGTTCTACCTGCCTGTCAGCATATGTGCTTTCACACAGCCACCTTATACAGTCCCTCCTCCGAAATTAACCTGCAGCAGTCAGGTGGTACGAGTCAGTGCTCTTCAAGTTGTTTATGTTCATTAATATTGCAAATAGGATTAGGAAACATTGCGAGCCAAATTCAAACTTGTGTCGTTTACATGAGCGCCACAGCAGTCTGCGTTCGAGTAAAGGTGGCCAAGGCACAGCTATGACTAGGACAGGGTGTTAGCCTTCAGCGTTTGTACCTTGCTGGTGCAGAAGGCTCATCTCTGGCAGAGGTCAGGATGTGCTTGATTATATGCTCCTGAAATACAAAAACAAAATAATTACTATTAAAGGAGTCACATCATACATAATTTTATTATTTATTTGATTTATTTATACAGTTTAAAGTGATTTTGTGGCGAGGGGGGCGTGGTTCAGCGAGGTCTGCAACGGGAGAGAGGCAGCAGACGAGCGGTGTGTCAGTGTGTCAAGTGCAAATGACAAACACCTGTGTCTTGTTTCAGTAATTGGCATGGAGAGACAGGATAAAAGCCACCAGGAAATGGATACAGAGGAAGAGAGAGACTGGACTGGGACTTCGTGCATGTCTGAGAACTGAGGACTGGAAACCAAAGTGCTGCAGTGAGTTGATGTATTGTTATTTGTGCAGAGCACAACCTTTTGTTTGTGATTTCTTGGAATTACTTTAATAAAAACGCACAAGTCTCTGTCAGCTGACCCCGTCATCTTTCTTCCTCACATTGAAATCATCACAAATCTAAAAAAAAAGCTGCTTATAATACATGATATAATTAAATATAAGTGATACAATACCACATTAAAATATTTTTTTCATGTTCTTTAAAAGAAGTCTCACCAAGGCTGTTTTTATTTCATCAAAACAATAAAAACAAAAATTTTATTACCATTTTAAATAACTGTTTTCTGTTTTTTGTAATATTTTAAAACTAGGGACTAACATTGAGAATTAGCCTCGGCTAAAATGTTGTAGAATGGAACATGAGCTTTTGTAACATACTTGTCCCTATTCAAATAAACTAACAAAAAAAAATTAAACATTGTAATTTATTCCTGTGATGCAAAGCTGAATTTTCAGCATCATTACATTAAGATCTACAGTGTCACATGATCCTTCAGAAATCATTCTAATAAGAAGGTTTGCTGCTCAAGAAACATTTCTTATTATTATTAATGATAAAAACAGTTCTGCTCGACATTTTTGTGCGACTGCTACATTTCTGAATAAAAATATTATGAACAATTCTGGTCGTCAATGAAAATATAGGATACAAAAAAAAAATCCTATTCAAGGGCCTAGTGACATCCTGAAACTAATTTATTTCTTTCCATCTAGGGAGAATCTGATTATACGCCACCCATTTCTAAGCCACACAGACTTTCACAGGGCACATTTGCACACAGAAGCATACACAACACCACACATTCCCACCAGAGACAGATGCACAGAGTGAGATAATGCAGACAGACAAAAAGATAATGATCAGAACCACTCACAACAGACACAAAATCTGACATAAAACCAGCAATCTGGCAACTCGGAACATGACATATCCAACCATCTGGAAAAGAAGCATCTGTGCACAAGCGCACACACACACAGAAAAAAAAAACCATCACGTTAACCACAGTCTTGTCATTCATGGCCTGCTCCTGGTTATCAGATGCCATCATGTGAATTTCTGCATGCGAGTGTCGGACGCCTCCCCGCATGGCATTAGCTCCTTACCGTCGCCCGGAACAACACGGCAACACAATAACAACAGCCCAGTAGAGCTCGGCTCAATGCAGCCTGCATTGCTGATCGCCCATTAGCACATTAGCGCCAGCAGGAACAATTACATCAGATTTCCCTGCACTCTAAACAACCGTTGGAGTCGCATTCATTCAGCCACTTGGATCTGCATAAGGGCAGGCAGTGTATCAGAGGTTAAACGCAGACAATAGATACGAGCACATTAGGGAAGTCCTGATTGATGGTCGAATGTAGCTGCAGGAAATATAAGAGTTATTTGTAGGAATGATACACAAAACTGTACTTTTTCCCAGACTGATTAGTTGATGTGTTGTCTGAACTACTACGCATCTAGCTTAATCGACCATTGATATGGTTTATTGATTAAATTATAATTAAAATGTCGATTAATCATTAGCATTCCAAATATCTACAAAGAGCAAATAAATAGCTGACCTCAGAAATGAATCCATGCCACCCGACCCAAGCATTATTTGTTTTGGAAATGTAATTTGTATTGTATTTATACAAAAAAATACCTTGACATCTGTGAATTTCGTCATGATGATGTCGGCTGTTGTCGGGTGCAGTGCAGGAAGTTCGTTGTACAGGTTTGGGAGGCACACCAGGGAGCCCAACAAGATCTGAGCCTCTACCCGTGGAGCCTAGGGAAAAGATGAGAAGAGAGAAAGACAGTAAATTAAAGACTAAATTAAAGAAAGTGAATGTGAAACATGTGAGCACATCTAAATGATGTTGCCATGTGTAGGGGTAGTGATGTCTGGAAGCAGTTTGGTGGTTTCTCACATTGAGGGACGAGCAGGCGGTTACGCGGCTCGCTGCCACGATGAAGTCCAGGATGAGCATGGTGGCTCCCGGAAGTCCAATAGAGAAGAAGCGTGGAGAGCAGTGCTTAATGATGGTGTTCACAATGTCCTGTGAGACAAAGAGAAAGAGCTCAAAGCAAACGTTTTGTACAAAGTTTTCAACCTACATGGTCACCAGGTACACGCAAGCACACCTGGTCTTGGTGAAGCAGGCCGCAGTGCATGATGTTGTAGAAGTGTGTGAGGAAGTCAGAGTTGGGTGAAACATCCTGTCTCCTCTTCATGATCTTGCAGATGAGCTTGTAGGCGTGGAGTTTACCCTGCTTATATCGTTCTCCCAACATAGTGGCCTGTACACAGACAACAAAAAAACCCTTTATGATCAGATCCTGATCCAGATCACAGAGAACTACTTCTATGAAACTTTCTGAGTGACACATTCTGATTAATCCCATGAGTGAAGTTGCAAAGTAATTAAATAGACAAAAACAGAATGAACAATAGAACTAAAAATAGGCTGAAAAGATGGAACAATAAATAGAACAACACGAACGACAAACAAATTGAACGAACAAATAATAGACAGAACGATAGATCCAACAAACAAACAATACAGATAAATAGACAAAGATAGACAGAACAATTGATAGAACAAAAAAAAACAATTGACAGAAAGACAGAATGAATGATAGATACTTAAGACAATGGAATGATAGAATGACAGAACAATCAAGGACGGACGGACAGATAAATAGATAGACAGACCAATGATAGAACAAACAATAGATAGAACGATAGATAGAACGATAAATAGTTAGATAGTGTAAGAAATTTTAGTCTCCCTCGACCCAAATTCCACTCCAAAATATATTTTAGAAGGAGCTCATCCCCAAAATGGCTTACATGTAATTATCATAGAGATGAAGGAAGTGAAGTTATATTGTTTCTTCACCATTTGAGTTGATCACATCCTGAACAAATCAATTGTAGAATGGGAATGGGTGTGGGACACAGAGAGCCTTCTCAGACAATGGCATGTCTCAACTTCATTAACATATAGACCACAACTGGTACAACAATAACTTAATTTACATTAAGAGTGGTAAACTGTAACAGGTTTAAGATTTGGATGTTCTGGGTTCAATCTGACGCCGGTGAACCCAAGGTGCTTCGTGTACCTTAGCACTGCTATGCTGTAATAAACTTTATTTTTGAGATTTTCGACGTCCACATAATTTTTTTCTTACAATAGTTAAATAGTTAAAAATAATGTAAAAACTTTGACCAAATAGTTAACTTTGGTAAAAGTTTTTACAAGCAAGACAGTCTAATAAAAAAATATGCGTAAATGTCAATGGTATCTATGCTTTTCAGAAAAAAAGTAAGGTAGATTTGCTTAAAAAGATCAAATATTGATAAACTCACTTTGAAAAGCCAGGGAGTCAGAATCCGCAGGGGTGGAATCAGATCTGGCGGGGGTGGAGACGACTGGTTGTCAAGGGAGATCCCGAGATTGTCTCTGATCTACAGAGACAGAAAAGACACAGACACAAGGACGTTTTTCAACTGGAATTCGATTAGTAACTGCACAGTAAATCATCCTCTCAGAGCACTCTGAAGGACTCCGCACGAGTGTGTGTTTGTTCGTGTGCGTGTTCACCTTGGCCAGGTTCTGCCAGAGTTCG
Organism: Pimephales promelas; assembly: GCF_016745375.1. Next base: position 27,010,460 of record NW_024121099.1, read on the forward strand.
CAGAGGTAGTCAAAGACCTGTGCGTGGATCTCAGGGTCCTTGATAGAGTTGACATCTCCCAGAATGCCTAGCATTCTCCTCCACATCACAGTGGCGACGTCAGCGTGCCATCCGGTCAGAGTGCCGCCAGCCATCACGCTACAGTCCTCGGTCGGAAACTCGCTGGTTTCTTAACAGTGCAATAAAACAAGGGTCATTAAAAAGATGTCAAAGATGCGACAGATAGTGTACTAGCTTGCAAATCCTCAGCAAAGTATGTCTGATGAAGGGAAGCTCTCTTATCTATGTACATTACCGAGGTCATCAGGGGTCTGCAGCACAGAGTGGTGCATTTTCTCATCCAGCTGCAGGTCTTTATGCTGGACATGTTCAGAGGTCAGCGTGGCGGGGGACGGCGTCTGTGATCGGGAACCTCCCAGAGAGTGCATTGGAGATGCGCTTTCAGAACCTGAGGAAATATAAAGTGCATCAGGTCTCAGATCTATAAACATGACATGGCAATATGTTGTAATACGTCACTAACCGTAAAACAGCATATTGAAAGAGTGTGACTGATATCAGAGTTTGTTTTTGACTGGGTTTTGTAGCAAAGAATTATGTAGCAGATGCTTTTTTTCCAGAATACTTATCAGGAGGAATGTTTGTTGGTTAGGCTAGTTTGGATAGCTTTGGGTTTACCAAAGAACACCCTTGAAAGTAAGTCTCGGATGCTATTCATGTGAAGTGAAGTATGGTATGCAATCAAAATGAAAGCAATCTGGGTTAATTGCCTGAGGGAACCACAATTGATGATGAATTATTTCTCTATTACAGTATAATGCATTTCGCATTGCTGCTCGTCCTCTCTGAAATTGAGTTTGGTGAGCAGCTCACATTCTTTGTTTTACTTGTAATGCAACCACATGTCGGTCAGTGTATGTTCAGATTTTAAACTTAAACCAAAAATTTGCAAAAAAGTGATGAGATTGGTTTGTCAAATAATACCATTTTGAAAAGGAATCAAATATGGGTTAAGATGTTTTATGTTTTAATGTTTTACAAGCTATATGCAAAGTGAAAAAAAAAAGTAAAAAAAAAAAAGACTTTTGCAAGGAGTAGTTCACTCTAAAAAAACTTTTGCTGATAATTTACTCACCCCCATGTCACCCAAGATGTCCATGTCTTTCTTTCTTCAGTCGAAAAGAAATTAAGTTTTTTGATGAAAACATTCCAGGATTTTCTCCATATAATGGACTTCAATGGGAACCAAACGGTTCAAGGTCCAAATGACCGTCTCAGTGCAGCTTCAAAGGGCTTTACATGATACCAGACAATGAATAAGGGTCTTATCTAGCGAAACGATCGGTCATTTCATAAATAAATAACAGACTTTAAGTTTTATAGGCACAAATGCTCACCTTGCTCTGTTCTGTGTGACTCTCCTGTTCGAACTCGTTCATCAAAATGAACGAATCTTTTTTCGAGTCAGAAATGACTCGAAAAAAGATTTGTTCATTTTGATGAAAACTTAAAACTTAAACTTTGTTATTTATTTTTGAAATGACTGATCGTTTCGCTAGATAAGACACTTATTCATGGTCTGGTGTCGTTTAAAGCCCTTTGAAGCTGCACTGAAACTCTCATTTGGACCTTGAACCGTTTGGTTCCCATTGAAGTCCATTATATGGAGAAAATCCTGGAATGTTTTCATCAAAAACCTTGTCTTTCTTTCTTCAGTCGAAAGAAATTATGTACATCTTGGATGACATGGGGGTGAGTAAATTATCAGCAAAAGTTTTTTTTTTTTTTTAAAGTGAACTACTCCTTTAAGTCCTGCACAGCTAAAATTAATACCACGTCTATAGAGAACAAATTCGTACATCTCAAAATAAACCATGTGTCTCAGATCCTTTTACTTAGACTGCAAAAATTACACTGCAAAACTGAGTAACTTCCAGTTGAAAATACTCAGGGACATGTATTTTTGAATATACATTGAAATTGGTTTATATGATAATATATAAACACATGCAAACTCAACTGGATTTTGCTGATACGATAAAAATATGAAATATGCAAAGAAACACAGTAAACGATTGTGGCAAAACTAGTCAAATCTATATACTGAATGTTTAATAAAATGTCTTAGTCTTTCCTTCCTATGACAGAACAGCCAAGAGTTTACGTTGAATTAAATCCCAGATACCATTTATTGCATAACCGAAAATAGCAGTAATATCACATTTATTTAATTAAACTGTAGCCTTTTGAAGTTTAATAGTAAATTAGGCTGTATTGCTTAAAATGATAATGATAAAGACTTTTGTTACACCATAAGATAGTTGCTTACAGTGATGCCAGGAGTTCACACCAACAACAACCTTTCAGTTACCAGCCCATGACACCATTTTGCACTTGAGTGTAAGAGAGTGTACCAGTAATGGTGACCGTGTCAGCAGACAGGCCATGCTGACTGAGGCTGCTGGTCTCGGAGTCGTTGTGGAGTGTTGTGAGACTGGAAAGCTCCTGTTCCTCTGCGGTCTGCCCTGCTCCACCCAAACTATCCTGATCCACAGAGGCCAGAGCGCACGTCTCAGGGGGGAAGCTGAAATCTGCACACAAAAACATCCATATATATCCAACCTCTCTCAAAGCACAGCCAATACTGACTAGCCTCTTCCGGCTCAAGCTAAACTACTCGGATCCACTTACTTTCAAACTTGCTGTCATATTGAAACGCATTGAAGGAATCTGATTGGCTGTCAGAGCTTATGAGGTCACTTCCACTTGCGCTGGCTGGGGAGGTCCACTCAGAGGGCACACCGGGGTCGTCTGCAGGGCGCGTGGCATTCTGGCGGTTCAGGAGCTCTGGTAGATCTTTGGGGATCTCCAGACTTCCCGGGCTACTGCCACGCCTCGTCATGCCCTAAAAAGAACATAAGAAAATCATAATGTATAATTATATATAAATAAAAGAAGTGATTTATTAAATCATAATTTTTTTAGCATAAATTTAAATTCTAGTATATATAATTAGCAGAATCTACGCGTGTTTTGAATAAATGTAATAGCAGTTGAGATTAAGCAGCATTTAGCTGACTTCCGATAATGTTTGTAGAGCCGAAAACTATTATAAACAGCATATTTTTTATTTGTTTATGATAATTATCAGAGCTGTCAATCTGGGGCATGTACCATGAAGCAGGTTTAGGCGGCTAGCCCGATATGTTTCAGTTAAGTTAGCGCCAACCCTGTGTTTTAGGCACCATTAAAATGGTTCGGCTTTTAGCTGTGTTCATCGCCATAGTAACTTAAGCGCCACGGCTAACCTGGTCCGTGGCAGCTGTGAGCAAATAGGAGTAGAAACGGTTGGAGTGACTTCATCATTATTTAAAGATCACTACATAGAAAATGATTTTTAAAGACAAAATCGTCTGGCTTTTAGAAACACTTATTTATAATAATAATTTTGTATGATTTAGATATTATTTATGCAATTATTAATCATTCACACATGTACAATTTTAGTTTATAATTTTTTTTAAGCAGTTTAAATTAGTAGATATATTAAGGTAATATAAATACACTTTAGAATCAACAGATAAAGCTATAAAATGATTACATGTGAGCTTAAATGTTCAATTCTCTCTATGACTTTATCAACCGTATAAACTATTCTAAAGTGACCTAAAGTGATTCCTACTGACATCGCTATAATAATGTTAATTAAAAGACAATCATATAAAATTCAGTCGCTGCTAGCTTAATGATCAATAGATGTGAATAATATTTTGTTTCACCTTATCAAACGATACCCAACCCTACTCATAATAATTATTAAGCCTCACAATTACATGCAAATCTTTTACTATGATTCATTATATAGAAAATAATGCAACCAAAATAATTAATCATGCCCCGACACATGTTAATTTAGTAATTTTCCTACCATCTGAGCAGTTCAAGCTTGAAGCACATGCATCAACTACCCATTAACTCGATGTAGTTTTAGACACTATGCATGCTGAATGTGTGTATGGACATACAGAAGTGCCTCTGGCCCTCAGTCTCTCCTGGATGAACTCGTCCATGAGGTCACTGACATTAGGGTTGCTGCTGCCAGCATCGTTGGACATGGGCCTCATCTTCGGCGTCAGCTCATCTTTATTGACTAAGACAACAGGCACAAAACGACACATCAGTAATTTTACAGAGACCTCACAAAAAAAGTGAGTGCAAACACAATGACCTAGTACAGTGGCATGGACTGACTGACTTCCTCTTTGTAGTGGTGTCTGCCTCTGTCTACAGGTACAGTACATCTCTTGAATATAATTATGAATTAGTTTATACGAGTTTGGGGACAGTGAGTAAATAAACAAAATTTTCTTAAAGGACAACAGTGTCATTAAGATGTTTTTGCTGCTCATGTTTGATATTTGAACTTTTTTTTAACAATAGTTCACATTCAATAAAAAAAAATAATTCTTAAAAATGACTTTCAGGTGAAAGCATGTCAAAAGTTTGAAATTGGTAAGATTTTTTTAAGAAGTCTATTCTCACCAATGCTAAAACATAAATTTGATCTAAAAATACAGTAAAACAGTAATATCGTGAATCATTACAATTTAAAAATCACATTATTTTAATAAAAGCTATTTATTCCAGTGATAGCAAAAATTTCCAGCATCATTACTTCAGTCTTCAGTGTCACATGATCCTACAGAAATCATTCTAATATGCTGATTTGCTGCTCATAAAGCATTTCTTATTATTATCAATGTTGAAAACAGTTGTGCTGCTTAATATTTTTATGGAAACCATGATGTTTTTTCAGGATTCTCTGATGAACAGAAAGTTTAAAAGAACAGCGTTTACATGAAATATAAATGTTTTGTTACACTATAAATGGCTTTACTGTCACTTTTGATAAAATCTTACTCACATCAAGCATTTCAATGGATGTGAATGTTTTTCATATCACACTAAAAATGTATCTTGTTTCACCAACACAGTAACAGGATGCTTGAACCTGCATTAAGCATCAATTAACAAGATCATAAACTACTTCTGATGATAAACTGAGACACTATTGTCCTTTAAACACAACCAAACTCCTTTGACATTAAACTCATAAATAGCTAAACCAGAGCACAAAAAATAGAAAACAAAATCTTTAAATGGAAGCCAACCACAAAACTGATTCCATCCAGTGAAGCAATGCAGTTACTCACAGTTCATGCAGTCCCCAAACAGAGACAGACAGAGAGAGAGACAGAACAAACCCTGAGAGTCCAAACCTAGGAGTTAGTGAGCCTTTATGGTGACCGAGGTTAAAGTGAGACAGCAGTGAGCATGTTAGAGGAGCCACCCACGACAAGACGATGCAGCCTTTATCCCAAAGCAAAAGGGTTAGGGAGCCACTGGTTAAAAACAAATCATACGAACACGACAGCTCACTTGGTATGGTGGGGTGGTGACTTTGAGCATTGGATAAACCTACAAGTCTTGTTAGTGTAGCTGTGTTTAAGTCAAAAAGCCCCTGATCAACTGAACTGTACACAGAAGGCGTTCTAAGAGGCGATGCTACTTTACTACAGACAAGCCGGCAAGCTTTTAACACACAGTAACACAAGCTATAGACTTTAGCTTGAAACCAGCCTACTTTGAGAGGGATAGTGCTGCCCTCTACTGGCCATACAAAACAACTATGGCAAGTACAACTGTATACTGTTTAAGGGTTTGATCACTCTTAAATGAAAATTCTGTCATCATATACACATCCTTATGTTACTCAAAACGCTGTATTACTCAAAAGATGATCTATTGCATAGAGTTCAGAGTTTTCCAAAATGAGAAACTGTTGAGCTTCAAAAATGAAAAAAAAAGCATCATAGGGGTATGCTTGCCTACGATCATATAAATGTTGTTTTGTGATGTGCAAGCTGAAATGATCGAGTATGTCCCAAAAAACATGTTTGTGTGCATGTGTAAATGTATTCACACCACCACTATTTCAAGTGTCATTTAGGCTTTTGAAATTATTTTATATTTAATAACAAAAATAATTTAATAAAATATTTATATATTATTAGAATTGAAGTTATTGTATACAGAATACAGAATAATATACAGAAAAAGCTCCCCTTATAAAAGTAAAAATGCCCATGGAAATCATATATTATAAGCGGACAAATAATCACTCTGATCATTTCTGTCACTGCTGCAAATAAACCACCGAACAGAATATAAAGATATGAAAGCACGACAGGCATAAAAGATTGTTATTGTCAAAATCCTCCAAAATAATCAAGATGAATAACCAATGGCTAAGAAAGACTACTTTATAAAGGTAATTTGTCACTTTTGAAGCCCATAATGGAAAAGAACTCATGAATAAAAGGACAAATGATATAAAAGATGACAGAATTATCATTTCTTGGGTGCGCTACTCCTTTTAAAAATGACATTATAAACAACTATATAGATTAAAATACATTAAAGAATATGTGTATGTGTGTGCGTGTACGTGTGTGAGAGATCGACAGAGGGCGGGGAGGTAGGCATGAGGTCGCATGCAGCATCCAGGGAAGAGGGGCAGCAGAGATTAGGTCCCAGAAGCTTGAGGAGGAGGGGAAGCCGTCCCACAGATGGGGGGGCCGTTGGTCTTTTGGGAGTCTTTTTTTTTTTTTTTTTGGAATTGAGCTACTTTGAAAGAAAATACAAAAAGAGGCTTCAATTCAATCCACATTCAGCAAAAATCAAACAGTCACAAGAAAAGATAGAAAAAAAAGAGAAAATGCACAGGCGGTTTTTATTTTTCATGTCTTCCATGTTGACATCGAGCCGATCAAGTCCTCACCTGATGTTTTTCTTCCAAAATAGCCCATTACTTGAGTGTACAGGTCCTTCAGGTGAGCCTCAGTGGCGGGCGCTTTGCCTTGACGCTGGGGCGACACCGCCTGTGCCTTGGGTTTGGAGAGAGCGTGGAACATAGACTTATACACATGCTGCTGCCGTGAGGGGCTGCAACCTGACTCCTGAGACCTAGAGCGGGATCCCCGCGGGCGGAGAGTCGGACGGCCGAGTCGGCCACGTCTCGCCCCGCTGACGGAGCCTCTATCACGCTCAACCGCTTCACAACTGGTGACCCCCTCCCCCACGCCCTTTGCTGCTGCCCCGCTCGCCCCAACCGAATGGCTGCTGAAGTGGCCGAGACGGCGAAGTCGGGTCTTCCAATGTGCCTCTTTGGGGTCCAAAGGGTTGTGAAACAGCACAGACTCTGTGGATGGGCGGAAGCTGACATGGACCCCACCACTATGGCATTTTTTGGGGTCAAGATGGGACACCGTGGGCCTCGGTTCAAACTGGGAAGGCTGTGGGCTAAACTCGCTCTCGCTAACCCTGTCTGTGGCGTTCTGTCGGTGTAGCTGCGTGACTTTGCTGCCCTCTGTTGGCTGCGTACTATCACTCAAATCCCAGTCGCACTCCTCTAAGCACTCGTAAAAACTCTTCTCACTTTGCTCCATTTGTTTATCCCATTCTAGCGCCCAATCCCCACTTCCCTCGAACCGCACCTGCTTGTTATTTGCACCCGTTTCTACCTTCACGTCCTCCTTGCTACAAAACTCCCTAAAAGCGCTGAAGACGTCCTCCTCCCCTTCGCCCTCGGTTTGATTGGTCGAGGCCGCGGCCGGACAGGACCAATCGGGGATAAAGGGGGGCTGCTGCCCTGACATCTGGCAGAGATGGTCATAGATGCTTTCGCCCCCCTCCAGGGATGCCTGGCTGTCGGGGGGTTGCTGTGGGTCAGTAAGCTGGTGTGGGGTCTGGGAACTGTGGGGGGACTCAGAAGTGGTGGTGGTGGTGGTAAAGTGGGAGGAGTGAGAGGGACTGTCAGAGACAGGAAGTGCACCTTTGACCCGTTCTGCGATGAAGGGCTCCATGATGTCAGAGGCGCTGCTGCTGCGGGGGAGAGGGGGCTGCTCCAGCTCACCGGAGGCAGAAAACACCTCGGACGACGGGGTCTCCTCGCTCTGAGAGCAGTGGCGGATCCGCGGCCCGCGCTGGACCATGGGAGGTTCCTCCAGGTCTGAACACGAACAGATATGAGAAAATCAGCATGTTGAAGGATGCAAGCTTGATTATGCATTATTATGGTCAGTTATATTATTTTAATATGACAAGTTAAGCAACAAGTCAAATATTAGATACTAAAGGTGATAAAAGGACCTAGAAAGTATCATATTAACTGATCCACTGTGGCCACATTTTACATGCAAAAAAATAAATAAAATACATGCACATGTAAAACAAAATGAAATCAAGATGAAATTTACAACTGAATCTTTAAGCTTAAACTACACATATCAGATCACAAGCAAAAAGAACACTTTTTAAAACACAAATGAATGATTACATTTGGGCATTCTCCTAAATAATTCAGATAAACATGGTGAAGAAATGACAAAGGGGAAATCCTGTAGAAGGTATTTTTCTCAAAAGTTCTGGGTGTCAAGAGGGATTATATTGAAAAATGTGATGCGAGGAAGATAATACTGTACAAAGACAAGAAAAAATATAAAGATAAACACACATGCAGGACTGTTGGGTGAAGAGCATACAAAGATATATGTCCATGTCATATTTTATATATATATATATATATATATATATACACTATGAATGGACAAATGAACAATGAACCATGTTACATTCATCAGTTAACATTAACCTAGATTAATACATGCTTCAAAAATCACAGTTCATTGTTAGTTCATGATAACTACCGAATTAAATACTATTAACAAATTGAATCTTATTATAAAGTGTTTCTTATAATTTTATAGAGACTAAGTGTACTTATAGCCAAAAAGCAGTAGCCAAAGTAAACATACATATTGAATTAAAAAAAAGGTATATAAATTTTTCAATGATATTTAGGATTTTATTAATGTCCATGATTTTTTTAGCTTGAAAATTCCCTACATTTCCAGTTTAAAAAATAAAGTGGACAGTTTAAAAAATAAGATAAAAATAGGTTTCTTTTTCTTTGTTCTTTTCTTCAAACAAAATCTAATTTTAATTTTTATTCTTGTTATTTCAGGAATAAATGTGACCAAATCCTTTCTTGACATCAGAAAGCAACTGCATAAGTGCATGAGGCTTTTAATGCAATGACGAACGAGAAAGGAATCTTCCACATTAAACACATGAAAAACACATCACGGTTTAATAAATGAAAACCACTAAACACATACAATAGTAAAAGTGTCAGGATGGTGCTGCTAACTACAGGAAGTGTGCACACATACGTATACATGCACATCCATAGGCCGGGACGCAGTCAGAGGCGAGAGTGCCGATACGAGCGTAGAGGGCTCTACCTGACAGCTCGTCAGCTAGGGGAGTGAGGACAGAATCAGGCAGGAGAGGGTGTACGGGGTGGATCAGGACAGGTGCGCTTTTAGCACTGCGGATAAAGGCTGAGGACAGCAGACTGTCCCCCGTAGAGCAACTACGCAGAGCTACAGACCACACACACACACACCCAGAGAGAAAAAGAGAAGAATGACGACAACAACATGGAGAGAGAAGGGAAATGGGGCAGAGAGAGACAAGGAGTGATGGAGGAACACAGGAGGTGTTAGGGAAGAGAAAGAAAGACATGATGAAGACGTGGAGAGAGAGAGAGAGAAAAAGAGAAAGTGATGGCAGAAAGCAGTGAGAATCACAAAGAAGAGGTAAAGAAACGAGCCTATCAGTGCATCTTAAATCATGTCTCTGGAAAACTTCAGAGAACCATGGAGTGTTAAAGATTCGCAACAATTCAAGTCGGTCAAGCAAATTTGCCACGTTGACTAACAGAAATCACCTTGGTTAGAAAGCTGTGCTTCATACATCTCTACATCATTTACAACAGACCTTTTTGCCTGGAAAACTTCATTTGCTTGGAAAGGACATCATGTAACGCAATCTTGTTATCTTCTTTTAAACATCTCAGATTTAATCTGACATGAAGTGAGGACAGGAAGGGATTGAAACACACTCACCCACAGTCTTCTGTCTTACAATGCTTCTGGCCTTCTCGATGCCTGGTGAGCCAGCAGTGGTAGCGCTGCGCTGTCTCATGGCAACAGCTTGGCCTGGTGGGTCTCGACTCCAGCCTTTGGAGAACGACCGGTCCACAGTGATTTTTTGGCCCTCGTGGGCACCACCTAGAGGTAGTGGGACAAGTATATGATTTATATACGTTTATGATCCTGAAGCTGGTATGTTTTTAGTCTATGTGCAAGCACAAAAGAATTCATGTGATATAAACTCACCTTTGCCTTTGTGCTTCTTCTGCTTCTGCTCACTGAGTTTGTCCAGGGGCAGCTCGTTCAGGTCCAGGCTGTAAAGGTTGCGTGCTAGAACCTTGGTAAGTGTCTCCATGGTGAGGGACCACTCTGTGACCAGCTCCTCCCAGCAGGTGAGAGAGGAGAGTACAGACAGCAGGTCGTCCCACAGCTCCCGAGAGATATAGACGTTCAGATTCCCTTTAATCCAGGCCACAATCAGAGTCTGAATAGGAAGAAACGCCACACAGCATGGACTTCATCAGACCCTTTAACAGATGAACTAGAGATAATCATAGGGCTGTGAAACGATTAATCACGATTAATCGCATCCAAAATAAAAGTTTGTGTTTACATAATAAATGTGTGTGTAGTGTGTATAATTATAAATATATATACACACACACACACACACATATGCATGTATATATTTAAGAAAAATGTGTTATTAATATATCAGAAATATTTATATTTATGTATAATATACATTTTGAATATATATATATATACTGTATATATATATATATGAAGAGTTCAGATGCAAAAGCCTCTAAGTGCCATTTGAAATTTTCTTCTAAAATGATCATTTTTATCAAGCTTGTATATTTAAGTTCAGTAATTTCACTTAAATGGCAATGAAGATTACCTATTAATTGTCATTTAAGTGAAATTACTGAACTTAAATATACAAGCTTGATAAAAATGGTCATTTTAGAAGAAAATTTCAAATGGCATTTAGAGGCTTTTGCATCTGAACTCTGCATATATATACAGTATATATATATATATATATATATATATATATATATATATAAAGTATATACACATGCAAATATTTCTTAAATATATACATGCATGTGTGTGTATTATATACACAAAATAATTATACACACTGCACACACATATATTATGTAAACACAAACTTTTATTTTGGATGCGATTAATCGTTTCACAGCCCTAATCATTTTAGTATTATTTATATATTATTTTATATACCAAATACATTTTTTAAATTAGCTTTTATTTTTCAGTTATTTCAGTATTTTAATTTTAAGTTTTATGTTATACGCTGATTTATTTTTTTATATTCAGCTTTAATTTTTTTTTTATTTCAGTTTTAGTAATTATAAGACGCCTATTTAAACTTATTTTATTTAAGTTTTTCATCTAATATGTATATTTTATTTGATCTTTATTTCGAAAATACATTTTTAATAGTTTTAGTAAACAATAAAGGCAGGCTTACATCAAAAACGATAACTATAAAGACAACTATATTAGCGTCCACTTTCTGATTATTCCAAGCACGTGCTGCAGTTATGTCGTAAATGCTCAAACACTTTAAAGCAGGATGAATTCTGATTGGCTGTCACTGTTTTAAAAAACTATACAATTCTTCTGTGCAGTTATAGTTGTGGTGTGGGCTTCCCTATTCTTTTATATTTAGAAAGCTTTTTAGAACTATATCTTTATCGTTCTTGCTGTGAACACGGACAAACAAAACATTATTCAAAGAATTCTACAGGCTGTGTCCTGACTAGGTCTCCAACAGCAAGTTATTTTTCTGTTCAACTGAAAGTGAAATACAAAACCACAGCCAGCCAGAACATTTATGATGTGTAGTATGTGTTTCTCGATTTTGGACCAATGAGAATTTACTATGGGTCATCCAGCACAACGCAACAAAAAACATGGCGAACATTTTTTCAGAGTTGTGGCTGTTTACCACAAAGACTCAGCTTTGGCCTAAAAAAAAAAGCTGACCCTTGTGGTATGTTGGTGGGTGGTACCTGAAAAATGGCCCCTGCCAAACGGCCTGATAAAGTGTTACTCTTCTTCCCATGAGGCATTATGGATGGAGGCCTCTTCATCACACACTCAGTTACCCTTAGCAATACCAGCAAGACCTGTTCCCTGTAATGGACACAAACACACTTATGATGAGTTGGACAAGAGCTTGAGCAGATTTTCTTTCAAGCAGACACCTGAAACCAGAGTAATAAAGACAGAGTAATGTGCATGGACATACCAGGTCTTCTGGTTCATGGTTTCATGCATAACCAGACTACGGTATATGTTGAGCACACGCTTGCACATGTCAACATGCTCCTCCAGAAGTGACTTCAGTTCATTGGCTGCCTCTAGAAGGAAGACGTTAGAGGAGTTGGTGATGAAAACCTGCAAGGAGAAAAGAGATTGTGGGAGAAATGAGATAAAATGACAAACGCCTGTTTTGCACAAGAGATCTTTGCAAAGTTTCAACCCACAGCCTTTCAGTTACCACTCTGGATTTTGACTCACTAGTTACCTATACACCAACACCTTGGCTCACCTGTAGTGTGGCCTGGACACCAGCATGGACGTTGTACTCCAAAACCTCAGAATTAGAGGATTTATTGCCAGAACTCCTGCACCAATTAGGGTTTTGATTGTGAACAGACACTGTGAGCCCAATATCCTGCACAAACAAGAGAACCATTGATTGGTGAACAATAACAGTACAGTACTATAGCTATATATATTTGTGTTATGCTTGACAACCATTTGGATGTCCAATATTAAAAATGTATGCTGTTTGCCCGTTTATATATTTAACAAGTATAAAAATATAATAACAGATATAATTATATTTATTTACTAATATAATATAATGTGGGTGACTATCTAATATCCCTGTTTAGATCCCTATTTTATGAAAAACACACACACACACACACACAATATATGTATATATGTATACAATACGGCATTTCAGAATGTTTGTAAACAATAGGCACCGAGATACTTCCGGGTGGCAGAACGCAAGTGGCTTCTACTGACTAACTGAAGAGATCCAGCCAGCTACTGTAACAGTTATATAGTTAAACACATTGTTGTTGATCAAAGTTGAATCGATGATTAAAACGTCTTGTGATTGGGGTTAAGCTCAGCCTGACTTCGTCATACTCATATTCTAGTGAGAATATGAGTCTGATACTGCTCCATAGGGCTTTGATTATGAGGCGTGTCTTAACCGAACCAGGAAAAAAACAAACTCTGCACTCAATTGGATAGTCGGTAGACCTACAACCAATCAGAGCAACGCAGTAAGTCAACTACTCTGCATAGCGTAGTTTTTAACTAACTTACTTCTTTTAGAAGTAAAATAACGAGCGTTGCTTCTTTTACTTGGTCCTTCATGAGTGCGACCAGAATAGAAATCACGACGAGCACTTTCATTACGTCCCATCTTCTTAGCAACCATCGGAGCCAGCTGATAAGTTACACTTTTGCCGAATCATGTAGGAAGGACGCCAAAAATATCTTTCCGATCGACAAATGCCTTGATTGTAGTTTTCTGTTTGTCTATTAAAATGAATTCGCTGTTGATTTATTTTACAACAGACGTGACAGCGAAATCTATACATCTCAGTCATCTCTGAGGGAAATCAGTTATAGTGCTCTTTGATAACATGATGATTAAGTCCTTGCAGATCATCTGTCCATCATCGTTTAAAGCCCGCCCTGGCAATTTGATTGGCCTGTTCATTTTTTGCCTGATCATAATTTCTCCTCAATGGATCTAGTCCAGACCGAACTTCCTGACCAAAAAATGGTGTAAGCGGGGTTCGGGCTGGCATCCAGGCTAGGTTACGCTGCCAGATTTACAGCAAAAGGTGTAGGGGTTGAATCGATTTCTTGTGGGTCAGGAGGTTATAGCGAGTGAACGTCGTGTCGATTCGTCAAAAGTAGTAAATCTTAATGATGTCCTAAATTATATAATTCATCCAATGTTTACATTTCTTCAACTCTGGTTCTTGTATTCTCAAAACGGTTCATCTACAAAATCATAACAGACTAGAGCATTTTATCTTCAGCCGGGACTATCATTCGAGACTAATATTAGTAAACTTGTCTCTTTTGAAGATCAGACTCATTTCCAGTCACTGCCTGAAGTAAAAGAGGGCTGCCCACTCTCACGCATTGACCATGAGACTCTTCACAAACTTTTCACAAACTCTCAAACCACACATCCATTTTCTCACGCAACTTACTGAAATGTATATTTCTCATATATAATATCGACCAATCAGTGTTTTTCAACTGCGCAAACAAGGTTAATATAACAGGTGGAGAACAATTGTCACCTAACATTTACCTCAGGAAAGCCATTTAATGATCATGATAGGCTATATAGCACGTTATTTTGGCAAGAAAATTGAGCTGGACAGTATTTTACTAATTATGTGTAGGCCTACTATATTACATTTTATTATATTTTTTACTTATATAATTAAAAACAGTTTTTATTATGATTAAAAAACACATTATATTACATTTAAAAAAAAATGTATTACATTTTTACATTTGACGGTGGGTCTCCCTTCCAAGCAATTTACTAGCGCTGCCATAGGAACACTTCGGCTTTTACCGAAGAACGTCTGTTACTGTTGTGTCATGGTGAATTGTCGAATATAATATAATATAATATAATATAATATAATATAATATAATATAATATAATATAATATAATATAATATAATATAATATAATATAATATAATATAATATAGAGTGTGACTATTTAATACTTTAGAAACTTGGCTTAGAAAAAGTCAACGCATGAATTGGAAAAAAAATAAGCCCTGATATAAGCTCCTTGCAGCAACCTAGCCAGACTGACGCCATTAATTAAAAAAGTGGATGGTAGCCAATACCACCACATAATATATCTGGTACAAAGAAACTAGGGACCAAGCTGTGCAGGCTGACTCAGCATCTAATAACCGTCTTGGCATTCCTCTGATATAAACTTCAGAGACACCTACCTCCTCCTCTTTATCAGTTCTCTGCTCGTGGGCAGAGTCCAACTGGCCTGTGAATCGGTCTTCCTCTGGCTCTCTCATAAACACAGGCTTATCCTGCAGAGAGATCCACTCTTGATACACCCTCACCACCTTACGCATGGCTGCAGACTCACACATGGGCAATAGAAACGCCTGCAGAATATAATACACTCACTTAAAAATAATCACAGACAGAATCAGTGTATAGATAGTATTTAATCACAGAGGAAATCAGTGACTAAAGATATGAGATTTCATTAGCTGGCCATCTTTCCACTTCATATGTGCAAACTTGACAGCCATTGCCAGTCCACAAGACCACAAATAATAATCAAGTGCACCATTTTAAACAGGGTTTTTGAGATCCTCAAAATATGGGCCGTAAAAATCCCCATTCATGTTCCTCTTTGTGAACTCCAATCAACTAATCTATCACTGGGAAACAGAAGTCCCCGAAAAGAACAATCAACCTCTCATAACCACTTCTTCAAAATGATCCAGACTTCTTCCTCTGTCATTGATATTTAGATGTAGTGAAGCACTTCTGTTCTACATGGGAGGATTACCTGTCGAAAGATCTCAGTGATAAAGTTGACATTGGTTCTAGAGGAGCACAGGACCCGGCGCACCACCTCAATGTCAGTGAGGTGCTCTTCGTCCATGCTGCAAAGGCTAGAGGAGCTGGGCTCTCTCTCTGTCAGGGTGCTGGTGTTTGAGTGCGACTGCTCCGGCTCGCCGACCCCACCCCCATCCAGTCCATCTGGTCTCGGGCCGCCATTCTCCCCTCGGGCAGCCAGGCCCACCGCCGCTCTCTGAAACAGCAGCAACATTGCAAAAATGCACGTTTAACAGCTTGTTTAATGGTGCTGAGACGACCTCAGGAGTAATTTGGAGTTCAATGTGCAGCATTTTGGTTACTAATCCAAACCACAAAAATGAGAACACCATTGAAAGTCCATGTAACCAAACCTTTTAAGATCAAAAAAATGTCATAAAAGGTGAATCAAAAGGTTTAATCCAAAGTCTTGTGAAAAGACATGATCGTGTTATATGATGAACAGGTTTACTTTTATTCACATATAAACACACGAGCATCGCATTCGTTGCTAGAACGAACCTCTTGGTTGGCATGTTTGAGTTTCCATGTTTACTATATGTGATGTGCTCCATTTATATATGCATGCATGTGTGTTGATCATTGGCTAGATGTAAATAAAAGCCTACATTAAATCTGTTCATCGTATAAATCAATCGTATCACTTAACAAGGTTTTGGAGTGAACCACTCAGTTCATATGGATTCATTTTATGATGCCTTTATGACCTTTTTATGATCCTCAAAATGTTGGTTACCTGGACTTTCAATGGAGGGGCATTAACCTCTCTGTTTTTGTTAAAAATATCGTTTGAAGTTTAACCAAGTTTTATGGGTTTGAAATGACAAAAAGTGAAAAGAGTGAAATATCACTTTAAAAGCCAAGTCAGACCAACCCTAATAGTGCTTTGCAACCATTACTGGATCATACATGTGAAGATCTGCGTTGCTACCTGGATATTCTTTGGCACGATTTCTCCTTCCATGCCAGGGATGTTTGTTCCTGTGTTTGACCGTGGCTCCAGCCAGAAGGAGACCAGCCAGCGAATAAATATGACTCTGGCATTGAGGAAGTTCTCTTTAGTGCAGTACAGGGCTTCATTGGTCTCTGGGTCTCTTTTAACAACTATGTAGTAAGGCTTTGGTCTCATGGGTGGAACCTCTATTATAAAACAGGACACAAATCCAAATTAGACATCTCATCATCTTGAGCAATTATAACTAGCTTTGTCACAGCAACAAATAGCTCATCAAAAACAATAAAAAATAAAACGTTTACTTTGTCATGAAGAATTTTCATTAACTCTTACCCAGAATAGGATTGTACAAACTGGTCTCCTTGGAGAAGTTGGGGAAGATATGGGGCATGTAATACTTTTTGAAATTGGCGAACAGGAAGGCGAACCCCTTCTCATGGTTCTCCTTGCACTTCCACTCCAGGCTTTTGGCCTGTATGGGCACAGAACACACATGGCAAACTCAGCACATACAAAGCAGCCGGGAGAGAACAGCCTGTTTGTGTTTTGTGGAGGACAGTGAGGTTGGTGGAGACAGGCAGTGCGTGGTGCAGTTGTTTATGTTGGGGAGAGTGTGAAGCAGAGCAGCCGTTGTAGCGCCAGGGAACAAACCACTGCAGCAAGGGTTTCTCGCATCAACTGCATGCAGATCTGGGGTCAGTGGCATGTGAGTTTGGTTTCCACAGCTTTAGCGTTGGGACTGCGCCAGCAGTGTTAGCATCAGCAGTGTTAGTAGGAAGAGGGGAGTACCTGGTTTACCATGTATTTTAGTAGAGCCTCCAGGAAGTAGCCAGTGAGATCCTCCTGGGATTTATCACCTGACTGAGGAGGCACCAACGGGCTGATCTCCTCTGGAGTCACTTGAGCTGCAGCAATGGACAAAAAGATGTGTTTTAAAGGGGCTATAACATCAGATGTGAGTTTAATTTACTACGCAGAGACTCTCAAAAATATCCCAGCACAGTCCACAAAAAAATATTTATTGAAACTGAGCTACAGGACAGGTCATTTCAGAAGTAGTTATGGTTATGGGGAACATCTGCTGTGGTCTGAGTGGGATTGGCACCATTGACCTGGCTTTACACTCACTTGAGTCTATGTGCATTTGAATTCATCTAATGTCATCATAAACGTGCACAGTGCATGGTAGAAAACAGAATGCAGGCAAATATATTGTGTTTTTTATTAATTTGGTGCTATTATGCTCAGCAGAATGAACGACTCGTGGGTTTAATGTAGATGCGCCGCATGAAGTTGACTTTCTGATGCTTGCAAATGGACTCATTTGAGGACACTGCGGATTATTAAGCCACTCTGATGATTGCACTCTGCACGATGACACTGCATTCTCACTCTCGCTCATATCAAAGGTAAATCCCCACCAATGTCATCCCATAGTATGCACGGATGAATTAGTGACGTCATCTTCGGCTAAAATGTATACGCAGAATACTTTACTGACTGAACAAATGTGCACCCCAGTGCGAGTTCTTCCACATGCATGCAAATCACACTTCAGTTCCAGTGCTACCACCTCTAACAAGTTAGGCTCGGGTTCGGTAGCCCGATGCACTCCTGGGTCCATATGACAGCTTTCACATTACCAATTTTTCAAGCGAACTGTGGCCCCTTACGAACTAAACTGTCAGTGTGAATTAAACCACCCTATGACATCCCAACAATGAGCCAGTGTTGCTAAAACTATTGAAAATCATTTTCATTAATTGAAATCAAGTTGAAAAAACTTTACAACAATAACTTTGGAAAGAGGATGGAAAATGGTCATGAAAATTAAACAACGACTATTTTGGTGAGAAACCTTGACTGACACTATACATGACAAAGTAAAACAAATGTAAAAGAGACAAAATAAAACATGTAAAAAAGCTCTGTGAAAGATTTTGGTTATCAGTTTTCATGAGACAGAAGGTGTGAGAGACAGCAAACAAACACTCACTCTCCTGAAGGTTAAGGGGCGGGCTGATCAGATTATCCAGGGTTCGGGGGCCCAGCTCGGACTGTGGTGCAGGGAATCCTGGGATCAGACAGGCGAAGATCCAGAGCTGCTCTCTCAGAGCATTGTGCTGCAGAGCCTGCATCCACAGAAGAAACAGACGCACTCCTTCCCTCCGGATCTATGCACCACACATACAACCACATTATTGATTACAATTTTTAGCTGCTCTCACAGCCTTGGTTGCATCAGCAGAAAAAACAAAGTTGTTTTAGAGGCTATATTTAATACGTCGCAAAAAAAAAGGATAGAAAAATATTTCTTCTTTAAGATTCTTAAAAAAATGAACAATAAACACTAAACCGTTAAAATATTGTAACCTATTTATTGAAATAGAATACCTTTAGGGAGTTTCCAGTGTGTAACAGTTTCTTGAGAACGAGACCTAGGAAGCAACACAGTTGTTTAGTTTGAGGAACAAATTCAAAAATTCCAAGCTGGCTAACTGAGATAACTGGATAATTCTGGAAAACATGTTTGCCCTGGTATAAGCTGTCAGTGATGTTTATTTGTTTGTATATACATGTAATTTGGGTTTACTGAGAAGAGAGCAAAATAAAAATATAGCTGCGAGCAGCGATGGCGGGCCCAAGCCGGTGGCACCGCAACCCCGGTTCCTTTAGTTACCTAAAGGCACCCGGGTAGCGGTGCCGAAGGCTTTGGCCCTTTTATGATTAAATGTTAAAACGGCTTGCCATACTCTGTCATTTCGACTAGTCACAATTATGTTACAGATGTCTTAAATGATAATACAAACTATCCAAAATGTAATTACGAATAGACAGAAAGACGTTGTTGATATCTACAATGTTAATTCCGGACAGGCAAACTTAGCTTTTAAATGTTAAAAGGGCTTGCCATACAGGGACGTAGGCTCAGAGAGAGGCTCACCATATTCAAACCAAAATATCTGACTTCCTCTTGGTCCGAGCTAATGACTATGTATTAGAAAGTTGTCCGGCTTGAGGAGTACAATGTATATACCGATTTTTGTAACTGTAGATAAAACTAACAACCCCACTTTTGTCAAAAGGTGGTGCTATTTAGTCCTTGCACATTGCCCGTTTCTGAAACTTTGCACGTCTACTGGCTAATAAATGTGATGTATCTGTTGAGTTTCAAGCAATTTCAATTTCAATTTGACTGTTGAAAAGAAGTGCGCCGATTAGATACTCAGGATCGGTATCGGCTCTGACACTGCCATCTTTGACGAGGCTGATTCAAATTCTATATTGTGCATATACAAACCCAATTCCATAAAAGTTGGGACACTGTACAAATTGTGAATAAAAACAGAATGCAATGATGTGGAAGTTTCAAATTTCAATATTATATTTAGAATACAACATAGATGACATATCAAATGTTTAAACTGAGAAAATGCATAATTTTAAGGGAAAAATAAGTTGATTTTAAATTTCATGGCATCAACACATCTCAAAAAAGTTGGGACAAGACCACTTTTACCACTGTGTGGCATCCCCTCTTCTTTTAATAACAGTCTGCAAACATCTGGGGACTGAGGAGACAAGTTGCTCAAGTTTAGGAATAGGAATGTTGTCCCATTCTTGTCTAATAAAGGCTTCTAGCTGCTCAACTGTCTCAGGTCTTCTTTGTTGCATCTTCCTCTTTATGATGCGCCAAATGTTTTTTTTATGAGTGAAAGATCTGGACTGCAGGCTGGCCATTTCAGTACCCAGATCCTTCTTCTACGCAGCCATGATGTTGTAATTGATGCAGTATGTGGTTTGGCATTGTCTTGTTGGAAAATACAAGGTCTTCCCTGAAAGAGACGATGTCTGGATGGGAGCATATGTTGTTCTAGAACTTGGATATACCTTTCAGCATTGATGGTGCCTTTCCAGATGTGTAAGCTGCCCATGCCACACGCACTCATGCAACCCCATACCATCAGAGATGCAGGCTTCTGAACTGAGCGCTGATAACAACTTGGGTTGTCCTTGTCCTCTTTAGTCCGGATGACATGGCGTCCCAGTTTTCCAAAAAGAACTTCAAATTTTGATTCGTCTGACCACAGAACAGTTTTCCACTTTGCTAGAGTCCACTTTAAATGAGCCTTGGCTCAGAGAAAACGCCTGCGCTTCTGGTTCCCGTTTAGATATGGCTTCTTTTTTGACCTATAGAGCTTTAGCCGGCAACGGTGAATGGCACGGTGGATTGTGTTCACTGACAATGTTTTCTGGAAGTATTCTTGAGCCCATGTTGCGATTTCCATTACAGTAGCATTCCTGTGTGTGATGCAGTGCCGTCTAAGGGCCCGAAGATCACGGGCATTCAGTATGGTTTTCCGGTCTTGACCCTTATGCACAGAGATTGTTCCAGATTCTCTGAATCTTTGGATGATATTATGCACTGTTGATGATGATAACTTCAAACTCTTCGCAATTTTTCTCTGAGAAACTCCTTTCTGATATTGCTCCACTATTTTTTGCCTCAGCATTGGGGGAATTGGTGATCCTCTGCCCATCTTGACTTCTGAGAGACACTGCCACTCTGAGAGGCTCTTTTTATACCCAATCATGTTGCCAATTGACCTAATAAGTTACAAATTGGTCCTCCAGCTGTTCCTTATCTGTACATTTAACTTTTCTGGCCTCTTATTGCTACCTGTCCCAACTTTTTTGGAATTTGTAGCTCTCATGAAATCTAAAAGGAGCCAATATTTGGCATGGCAATTCAAAATGTCTCATTTTCAACATTTGATATGTCATCTATGTTGTATTCTAAATATAATATTGAAATTTGAAACTTCCACATCATTGCATTCTGTTTTTATTCACAATTTGTACAGTGTCCCAACTTTTATGGAATTGGGTTTGTACTATTCTGTTAGGCACAAAGGCACAAAAACTTTCTAAAGTACCATAAAGTTTTTGTGTACTGTATTATTAGTGTTCTGAAGCTATTATGTGATATAGAAATTAATATTTAAGTCATTAAATTCAAGAACACAAACTTTTCCCTCTCTGCGCCTGTCAGTCATTCTCCATTCAGCATTCAAACAGCACGTCACATTCGGTTACAGTCAATGATGAAACGATCTTCAATGATTCAATGTTAATCCTATTATACTGGATCTTTAAGATAAAGGTCTAAAGGTCTATATTTTCGAATGAAGAAACTTTTTCTTGCTGGACTTTATTGCTGTAACTTTATCGTGTTACTTTCTACCGGGTGTCGGACGCTGTCGGTTAGATCACAACACTAGAGTCAGAGCACTATAATTGTTCTTCACGCACACAGTAACTGAAATTTAAAACCTTTAAAAGAAAAGGCTCAATAAACTATTGCATAGATAGATAATGTATAATACACTGTTCATAAATATGTATTTCCTTTGTGCTTTGAACTTTTCAATACGGACTCAATGCGCTGTAACTTCATGTGGCTTCAAGCACATCATTCTCCGCTCGGGATGCACATAAGTGCTTTGTGCTGCACCGTATTGGAGCCGTAATATCATAATGCAGTGACGTAATGACAGATTATTAATTGCCTTTCAATTATATGTTGCTTTAATAGCAGCCATGGCTATATTTTTTTTTAATGATTTTTGTTATCTTGTTTTTCATGAATGTATTTTTCAAAAATAAGAGCAATGTGTATTATCTATTATTAATATGGTTTATAATAGCATTTTTGTCATAGATTATGACAAAGTAATCATATGATCCACCAGCGAGGAACCAGCAGAACAGAGTGAACATTCTTTCTGTTTAGTTCAATCCTACTTAATAGGAATTTATTTAAAATGCTCGCTCTACTCCACACCATTAATGTCTTGTGCGGACATCCGTATTTTGACTTTCGGTTTTAAGTAAGCGATTTAAAAGCTCCCAAGTCCCAGCGGAGTCACACGTTGATTAACCGGTGGGAATATACACAATAGGCCTACCTGATATTGAACACAAGAGGGCAGTATAGCACTACGTATGACTCAGATTATTATTTTTTTATGAATTTTACAACAATTCTGGCTGTTTTTGAACGTAAACACAATTCTTAAATGAAAAAAAAGGAAAAATTGGGGAAGTTATAATATTTGTATAATTTAATTTAGAAACAAATGATGTATAATTACATTTTTAGAAGATATGAGGCTTTTAGTGTTTACTTTTTTGACATTACTTTAATCTTTTGCCATAGTTGCACATGTCTATTGGCTAATAAATGTGATGTATCTGTTGAGTTTCAAGCAATTTCAAGCAAGCTAAGAGTCCCAAAAGCATCAAAAAATAATGTTAAAGTTTGTTTCGTTGCCACGGCATTTTGAAAGTGACACACTTCCTGCTGCAGTTGGTGGCGCTATAACTTTTTGACTCACAATAGTCACATCCATGTGATCGGTCTCTTACAGCGAAAACACTGCTGAAGTTTCATCAAGATCAGTTAATGTATGCTGAAGTTATAACACACATCCTGTTCCATGTTTCTCGCCATAATTTCGTTTCCTCGCCACGGCCAAACCGTTCGAGATATCAAAAATCCCGTGGCACTTTTTCATCCTTAATGTCTTGACTTCACGCTGATCGAGTTTCGTCGAATTTGGTTCAGTGCTCTAGGAGCAATAATTTAAATTACATTGCATGTGTTTTAAACACAACCCTAAATAGCCAACTTCCTGTTGGGCTGGGGTAAAAAGTAAGAGTGTGAAGTATATATGAAACGATGAGATCTATATGTGTACCAAGTTTCATATTATTACATGCAAGTGTGTTTGATTTATGGACCAAATTTTCAGACCAAGTTTATTGACCAAGTTAATCTGATTAATAAACTAATTATATAAAACTATTGTCAATTCACTACAATTAAACTAGTTATATGCCTTTACTTATAAAAAATAAAAATAAAAACTTATTTAAAAAATACCAGGCTTGAGAAATGTATTTTCTTTATGCAGGTCATACACACAGCAGTGAAATGGTTAAGCCCCTCCCCCTGCACACACACACACACACACACAGACAGCCAGCCAGCACCAGCCAAAGGCTCAGAGTGGCCATATTCAAACAAAAATATCTGAGTTTCTGTGGGTCCTAGCTAATAAGTGTCAATTAGAAAGTTGTCCGGCTCGAGGAGTACAATATACATACCAATTTTTGTAACTCTAGTTAAAACTAACCACCCCACTTTTGTCAAAAGGTGGCGCTACTGAGCCCTCACCACGCCCGTTTCTGCAACTTTGCACATGTCTACTGGCTAATAAATGTGATGTGTCTGTCGAGTTTCATGCAATTTGAAGCATGCTAAGGGTCTCAAAAGCATCCTAAAAGCATCCTAAAAGAAGGGTAAAGTTTGATGCGTCGCCACGGCAACAGTTTCAAAGATATCAAGAATCCATTCACAGGTCTACATCTGCCGTATGTTTACATTATACATATGAAGTTTGAAGCAAATCGGGTAAAAATAAAAGGGTGATATCAAAGCATTTTGAAAGTGACACACTTCCTGCTGCCAGTTGGTGGCGCTATAACTTTGACTCACAATAGTCACATCCATGTGATCGTCCTCTTACAGCGAACACACTGCTGAAGTTTCATCAAGATCAGTTAATGTATGCTGAAGTTATAACACACTTCCTGTTTCACGTTTCTCGCCATGATTTCGTTTCCTCGCCACGGACAAACCGTTCGAGATATAAAAAATCCCCTCGCAAACTTTCATCCTCAATGTCTTGACTTCACGCTGACCGAGTTTCGTCGAATGTGGATCAAAGCTCTAGGAGGAGTATTTGACATTCCATTGCGAGCGTTTTACAAACAAACCTCAATAGCCGACTTCCTGTTGGGCTGGGGTAAAAAGTAAGAGCGCGAGGTATAGATGAAACGATGAGATCAACATGTGTACCGAGTTTCATATTATTACATACAAGCGTGTTTGAGTTATGGACCAAGTGTTCGGACCCCGTTCCAGGGGGGCTGACGAGCCGCCCTGCCACGCCCGGGTACCATCTTCAGCCCGGCTCTGATGGCCGCGGGTTCTGACCCGTGTGCAAAGTTTCAAGAGTTTTCGAGCACGTTAAGGGCCCCAAAAGTGCCCAAAAGGTAGCAAAATAATAATAAATATAGCTGCGAGCAGCGATGGCGGGCCCAAGCCGGTGGCACCGCAACCCCGGTTCCTTTAGTTACCTATATGCACCCGGGTGCGGTGCCGAAGGCTTTGGCCCTTTTATGATTAAATGTTAAAACGGCTTGCCATACTCTGTCATTTCGACTAGTCACAATTATGTTACAGATATCTTAAATGATAATACAAACTATCCAAAATGTAATTACGAATAGACAGAAAGACGTTGTTGATATCTACAATGTTAATTCCGGACAGGCAAACTTAGCTTTTAAATGTTAAAAGGGCTTGCCATACAGGGACGTAGGCTCAGAGAGAGGCTCACCATATTCAAACCAAAATATCTGACTTCCTCTTGGTCCGAGCTAATGACTATGTATTAGAAAGTTGTCCGGCTTGAGGAGTACAATGTATATAGCGATTTTTGTAACTGTAGATAAAACTAACAACCCCACTTTTGTCAAAAGGTGGCGCTATTTAGTCCTTGCACTATGCCCGTTTCTGAAACTTTGCACATGTCTACTGGCTAATAAATGTGATGTATCTGTTGAGTTTCAAGCAATTTCAATTTCAATTTCAATTTGACTGTTGAAAAGAAGTGCGCCGATTAGATACTCAGGATCGGTATCGGCTCTGACACTGCCATCTTTGACGAGGCTGATTCAAATTCTATATTGTGCATATACTATTCTATGTTAGGCACAAAGGCACAAAAACTTTCTAAAGTACCATAAAGTTTTTGTGTACTGTATTATTAGTGTTCTGAAGCTATTATGTGATATAGAAATTAATATTTAAGTCATTAAATTCAAGAACACAAACTTTTCCCTCTCTGCGCCTGTCAGTCATTCTCCATTCAGCATTCAAACAGCACGTCACATTCGGTTACAGTCAATGATGAAACGATCTTCAAGATGATTGAATGTTAATCCTATTATACTGGATCTTTAAGATAAAGGTCTAAAGGTCTATATTTTCGAATGAAGAAACTTTTTCTTGCTGGACTTTATTGCTGTAACTTAACCGTGTTACTTTCTACCGGGTGTCGGACGCTGTCGGTTAGATCACAACACTAGAGTCAGAGCACTATAATTGTTCTTCACGCACACAGTAACTGAAATTTAAAACCTTTAAAAGAAAAGGCTCAATAAACTATTGCATAGATAGATAATGTATAATACACTGTTCATAAATATGTATTTCCTTTGTGCTTTGAACTTTTCAATACGGACTCACTGCGCTGTAACTTCATGTGGCTTCAAGCACATCATTCTCCGCTCGGGATGCACATAAGTGCTTTGTGCTGCACCGTATTGGAGCCGTAATATCATAATGCAGTGACGTAATGACAGATTATTAATTGCCTTTCAATTATATGTTGCTGCGTCATTAAACATCTGTCCTATGCATTTCAAACATTTATAGCAGCCATGGCTATATTTTTTTTTAATGATTTTTGTTATCTTGTTTTTCATGAATGTATTTTTCAAAAATAAGAGCAATGTGTATTATCTATTATTAATATGGTTTATAATAGCATTTTTGTCATAGATTATGACAAAGTAATCATATGATCCACCAGCGAGGAACCAGCAGAACAGAGTGAACATTCTTTCTGTTTAGTTCAATCCTACTTAATAGGAATTTATTTAAAATGCTCGCTCTACTCCACACCATTAATGTCTTGTGCGGACATCCGTATTTTGACTTTCGGTTTTAAGTAAGCGATTTAAAAGCTCCCAAGTCCCAGCGGAGTCACACGTTGATTAACCGGTGGGAATATACACAATAGGCCTACCTGATATTGAACACAAGAGGGCAGTATAGCACTACGTATGACTCAGATTATTATTTTTTTATGAATTTTACAACAATTCTGGCTGTTTTTGAACGTAAACACAATTCTTAAATGAAAAAAAAGGAAAAATTGGGGAAGTTATAATATTTGTATAATTTAATTTAGAAACAAATGATGTATAATTACATTTTTAGAAGATATGAGGCTTTTAGTGTTTACTTTTTTGACATTACTTTAATCTTTTGCCATAGTTGCACATGTCTACTGGCTAATAAATGTGATGTATCTGTTGAGTTTCAAGCAATTTCAAGCATGCTAAGAGTCCCAAAAGCATCAAAAAAGAATGTTAAAGTTTGATTCGTTGCCACGGCAACAGTATCAAAGATATCAAAAATTCATTCACAGGTCTACATCTGCCGTGTATTTACATTATACAGATGAAGTTTGAAGCAAATCGGTTAAAAATAAGAGAGTGGTTTCAAAGCATTTTGAAAGTGACACACTTCCTGCTGCCAGTTGGTGGCGCTATAATTTGACTCACAATAGTCACATCCATGTGATCGGTCTCTTACAGCGAAAACACTGCTGAAGTTTCATCAAGATCAGTTAATGTATGCTGAAGTTATAACACACATCCTGTTTCATGTTTCTCGCCATAATTTCGTTTCCTCGCCACGGCCAAACCGTTCGAGATATAAAAAATCCCTTGGCACCTTTTCATCCTTAATGTCTTGACTTCACGCTGATCGAGTTTTGTCGAATTTGGTTCAGTGCTCTAGGAGCAATACTTTAAATTCCATTGCATGTGTTTTAAACACAACCCTAAATAGCCGTCTTCCTGTTGGGCTGGGGTAAAAAGTAAGAGTGTGAAGTAGGCTATATATGAAACGATGAGATCTATATGTGTACCAAGTTTCATATTATTACATGCAAGTGTGTTTGATTTATGGACCAAATTTTCAGACCAAGTTTATTGACCAAGTTAATCTGATTAATAAACTAATTATATAAAACTATTGTCAATGCACTACAATTAAACTAGTTATATGTCTTTACTTATAAAAAATAAAAATAAAAACTTATTTAAAAAATACCAGGCTTGAGAAATGTATTTTCTTTATGCAGGTCATACACACAGCAGTGAAATGGTTAAGCCCCCTCCCCCTGCACACTCACACACACACAGACAGCCACCAGCCAGCAAAGACACAGAGACCATGTAGGCTCAGAGTGACCATATTCAAACAAAAATATCTGAGTTTCTGTGGGTCCTAGCTAATAAGTGTAAATTAGAAAGTTGTCCGGCTCGAGGAGTACAATATACATACCAATTTTTGTAACTCTAGTTAAAACTAACAACCCCACTTTTGTCAAAAGGTGGCGCTACTGAGCCCTCACCACGCCCGTTTCTGAAACTTTGCACATGTCTACTGGCTAATAAATGTGATGTGTCTGTCGAGTTTCATGCATTTTGAAGCATGCTAAGGGTCTCAAAAGCATCCTAAAAGCATCCTAAAAGAAGGGTAAAGTTTGATGCGTCGCCACGGCAACAGTTTCAAAGATATCAAGAATCCATTCACAGGTCTACATCTGCCGTATGTTTACATTATACATATGAAGTTTGAAGCAAATCGGGTAAAAATAAAAGGGTGATATCAAAGCATTTTGAAAGTGACACACTTCCTGCTGCCAGTTGGTGGCGCTATAACTTTGACTCACAATAGTCACATCCATGTGATCGTCCTCTTACAGCGAACACACTGCTGAAGTTTCATCAAGATCAGTTAATGTATGCTGAAGTTATAACACACTTCCTGTTTCACGTTTCTCGCCATGATTTCGTTTCCTCGCCACGGACAAACCGTTCGAGATATAAAAAATCCCCTCGCAAACTTTCATCCTCAATGTCTTGACTTCACGCTGACCGAGTTTCGTCGAATGTGGATCAAAGCTCTAGGAGGAGTATTTGACATTCCATTGCGAGCGTTTTACAAACAAACCTCAATAGCCGACTTCCTGTTGGGCTGGGGTAAAAAGTAAGAGCGCGAGGTATAGATGAAACGATGAGATCAACATGTGTACCGAGTTTCATATTATTACATACAAGCGTGTTTGAGTTATGGACCAAGTGTTCGGACCCCGTTCCAGGGGGCGCTGACGAGCCGCCCTGCCACGCCCGGGTACCATCTTCAGCCCGGCTCTGATGGCCGCGGGTTCTGACCCGTGTGCAAAGTTTCAAGAGTTTTCGAGCATGTTAAGGGCCCCAAAAGTGCCCAAAAGGTAGCAGAAAAAATAAAAGAATAAGAATAAATATAGCTGCGAGCAGCGATTGCGGGCCCAAGCCGGTGGCACCGCAACCCCGATGCCTTTAGTTACCCAAAGGCACCCGGGATGGTGGTACCGCCGGCTTTGGCCCTTTATCGCTGCTCACAGCTATATTTATACACACACACATATTATATATATATATAATATATATATATATATATATATATATATATATATATAACGGTGGCACCGCACCTTGGTGCGTTTAGGTTATTCTGTACGACGTGCAAAACGTAACCCCCGCTTTGACTGTCGAAAAGAAGTGTATTTTAGAGCTTGCATCAATGCGGACTCGATGCGCTGTGTGCTGTAACTCCATGTGGCTTTAAAGCGCATCATTCTCCACTGGGATGCGCATAAGCGCTTTGTGCCACACTGTACTGAGCCTTTCATATCATAATACAGTGACGCAATGACAGATTGTTAATTGCCTTTCTTGTTCTGTTCTATCTATTATATGTTGATAATAGATAGGACAGAGCACTAAAAACCTCAAACAAATCACTAAAAGCTGTTTGCTGTGTAGTCTGAGAATGAGCTGTTTGATTTGCACCCTCTTCCTCTTCACTGTCCTCCGTAAAAACCAGCTATTCAGGTCCATGTTGTTCTAGAAATTTAAAACATATTGTCTCAATTTTATAGCAGCCATGGCTATATCTAAAATAATTTATCTTTTTGATTTTTGTTATCTTGTTTTTCATGAATGTATTTTACAACAATACAAAGAGCAATGTGTATTTACCACTAATATAGTTTGTAATGGCTTTTTTGTCATAGATTATAATCATATATTTTTTGGATTTGTTATTTATCTTTATAATGAAGTTGTCTGTATTAAGTAGATTGTGCTTAACACACACAAGAGTGATTTATTAGTTCAACACATAGTTATAGAAATTCTACTTTAGCTAAAAAAAACTCTGCACTTTATACACACACACACACACATACATAAATACATGTAAATAAAAATACAAAAAAGAAACATCAAATGTGTTTTTTAGTCAGAGTATTATTTTATACAGAAACAAATATTTGTAATT